>CP137673.1:11777215-12377215 GCA_037976565.1 Mesocentrotus franciscanus
CCTTTTAATCCACCACTAGCATCAGTGTCAAGCATCAGCAAGAGGAAACAACTTGTCTTGTATTCATTGTCCCAGATTCATGCACATATGCAAGGATCAGATTGTCAGATTGTCAGAGTTATCGCCTTTCTGGCTCCACACAGATGAATGGTTAACCCAAATACACTGAATAATGCATGAATAATTCACTGATGTCAAAGAGATACGTGGTGCTAATTGAAATATGAAATACCCACAAAACAGCATTGAAACATCAATAAAGTTAAGTGATAAGAATAAAGTGTTCTCTGTTCATGTCCATGTGCTGTCTATGACCACAGCAAAGAACCTACATGTATATACTTTCATTCTGTTTATATGGTAGATGCATTGTGACACATCCGACATCACCTATCTCTTTTTCCTTCCTGTTAGAAAGTTCTGAAATTATCCTTCAGGGACTTGAGCAATTCTGATCAAAGGGGTGACTTGGGAATTCAGAATTGATTAAGGCAATGGATGGGCCTCTGAAGGACTTCTTTATAATGCATTAGAATTTTCATAACTAGTCCAGCACGACGATAGATTTCAATGAAAAATTCATGGTTGTTATGAATGGTGGGAGCAAGGTTGCAACTGATGAGGCAATCAGGTAAAACATATTCAAGGAGAAAAACCAAGGACGCAGAAAAATTAGCGTCAAATGACAGGATATAAATGTACATCATAAAAAGGATGAATATATATACTGTATCATGGTCATGGTAAAAGTAGTATGATCAAACTGATTAGAAAGGTTTTATATGAAGGGGGGAAAAAAATCATACAAACTATGAGGTAAAGATTATGTACACTGAGGCATTGCTCTAGACTTGCTTTAATAGAAGACAAATGTTTGAACATAGGGCAACTTATCGGAATATATAAGGCAATTAACTTCTTCTATGCCACTAGATAATTCCAAAAGGAGATTTCAAGAATCAATTATTCAATTCAATTCCTTCCCTTTTAAATTGAGCATTAAGCATTTTATATGGGAGCATAATGAAAAGATCAGCTTTTGTTTAAGAAATGAGAAAAACAAGACCTTGATATGGACATACATGACAACCTTCAAATTTTTGTTTTGGATATGCCCCATAACAAAAAGGTTAAAGTATATTGTATCTACCGGTAGTCTCTATATGCAAGCAATAGCATGTCAAATGAGGATGGAATGCTGGGAAATTAAGTCTTCTACAACCACAGTACCACAATTCTATCATTTGGCAATTTCTTCATATAAAAACAGATAAGAATCTGTTCTTGTCAATCATGCAATTAGCAATTCAACTCCAAGAGTCAGGATGATATATTGACATTATCATAAAATTCCTCTTAGAATGTCTCTCTGTCTGTTGACAAATCTGTCCCTTGGTAGAAATAAAGCAAAATATGAAAGAGACGACTCTCAAGAGAAAGATGAAAAGGAGCCCCTTCTTCATTTTTTGTGGGTTTATTTTTTGAAAATTATTATAAAATGAAAATGCAGATCAAAAATGAAATGATTGGCTGAAAATGGACATGTGACCAAGCATCTATTTTGTTGATCAGCACTTCTAGCGACCAGTCATTGGCAATTTTTGTGACCTGGTGGTTGATCTTCCAGCTCATATTTAGTAACTTGACACTAGATCTATGAAATATGAGGTTAGGGCGATCTGTAAAGTTACTTACTAACCATAAAGAAATTTATGAAAACAGGTACAAGTGGTGGTATGAATATTTTAAAAATAAGAGACAAAAAAATTGGTTTAATACTTTCATGCTAAACATATTGAAAGCTTCATGGGTTGTTCACTCACAGAGGTAGGAAATCGGATTAAGTATATTAAGTATTTGTTTAATCTGGTTTTACATAAGTATACAGCTAACATTTGATATTCATAATATAATCCACCTTTTCAATAGTCCAAAACTAAGCACTTCTTTAAAGCCCCTCTACACTAGTTTGGCCAGGAGGGATTAGCGTGTTCAATGACAGGTGGTTATCTCATCAACTCAGCTCTCAATTAACATAAGAAAAAGAGGATCCTGGGGGACCAACAGGCACCGCTTAGGCATTGTTTTCTACATGTACATAGAGGGAGCAAGTAGCTACAAGTAGTACAGTGGGGCTTTAAAACTATTTACAAATACTTTAAGAAGGGTGGCACGCAATTGTGGGTGACATAATTTTGGAGTCAGGAATTTCTGTTTCATGACTCCTTTCAGCATTTCATACTGCAGTTGGTTTGGTAGCTTGACTTGAGATGCAAACGAGTTCAACCTTCCGAATTACATCAGTGCCCCCGCATGGAAGGAATGTAATATGGCAAGGTATTTATCCACATTTGCTACTTCCATCCAAGACAGATTTGCCGCTCTTGAACAAACAGGTACTTGGTTATAAGTAATTCCTTGAAAGCATTAAGCGCCCCCAGTGGTAGCCTAGCTCAAGAGGAGTGCTCTGAGCACTAGGCAAGGTGGATATGAGCACTACATGAGAATCCAATATTATTCCATATCTCTATCATTACAGAATTTCCATAAGTTTACACAAGCACAAGCATGCAGTGTTCTTCCTGAAATTTGTCAAAGTCTCAACTCAAATTGCTCAAGAAAGTCGATTATTACTTGGTCAATACCAGCATTATAATTACAGACTTTCTACAAGTTATGTAGAAATCAGCCATGTGGCACTCTTCCTGGAATACAATCAAGTCTCCACTGGGTCAGGGAAGTCAAATTTAAACCCTTCCTTGGCTGCAAGTTCGATCTTCGGACTCTCTGTCAGGAGAGCCTCCTTAGGAGATGTCTTTGTATCGCTCTGTTGGATATCCTCATTCTGTTTCTGTTGTTGTTGCTTCCTTTTACCCCTGTTGCGCTTGCGACTGGCCCTCTTGGTGGGTGTGCCCCCACTGCTGCTGGTGCTATCACTGGCTCGGTTGTCCAAACCTCTCATCATAAGGTGAGAATCTAGTCCATCGGACTTTGGAGGATGGGTAGTGAAGGGACGGCTTCCTCCCAGAACATCCATGTCCTCTTCCTTGATCTCAAAGTTGAAAGAGAAGAGAGACGCGCAAGAGGAGAAAGTGGAAGATACCTGACTATGATTTGTATCATCGGTATCCGTCGGAGTCCTACTCGGTATATTCTCCTTCTCGTTCTCCTCCTCCTCCATCTCTCTCTCCTTCTTCAATCTTTTCAACGAGTGCAGTGCCATTTTGTTGTCAATGAGAGGTTGTTCATCATGCTGGAAAGCTGCGCTCTGAGAGTCATCTCCAGCATCCTCGCAACATGTGCATCCTCTGATTTGCATAGATGCATATCCATTGTTTCAAGTTCTAAGCTCTTCATCAATATGTCCTCCTCCTCCTCTTCCTCAACTGGCCCATCACTTTCTACTTTATGGGCTCCTTGTTCATTTTCCGTCTCGCTTTCTTCATTCCCAATCTCAGGAATGACAGGTTGGATGTTGCAATATCTTGGACCACCATGTGAAGAAGGTGACATTGACGATGAGGCTCTTCTGAAGAACGTTGCTGAGCTCAATTTCTCGCATTCTACAGGTGTAAAGCTCTTACCTTTCACCATATCTAAGAAAATAAAGAAGTAAATTAAAAAAATGAAAAAAAAGTGTTAGCCCCAACCTTTTTAATTCATGGTTACTGCCAATATGATAATAGTAACATCTTCTTTGCTGCTCCAGGAGTTCTATTTTTATCTTTCAATAACAAATTGATCTGTTATAGTTGATAAAAAAGTCCTGAAATAGTTCCTGCCCAAAACTTGTTTATGTAATAACAAGAGTATTACTTGACCTTATGAAAGGTAATTTAATCAATGAGGACCTACAACACTACTCCATACCATGTGCAATTGTATACAAATACAAACAAAACTGTGTCAGACTTCTTGACATAAAAAGCTTGTTGATTATCCCAATCAAAATGGAACTTGAAAGAGACATAGGGAGGGAGGTGAAAGGTCCCAGAGATTTGACAATCATGGTATCCCCTAAAATAATGATGACCTTTAAAACTTTTTTTTTGCTTGTCAGATGAGACCTTTGCCCACCCCTAAAAATAATCTGTTGCCACTCATGTTAAAACTTGGCAGATTTTAAATCTTTTAAAGTATTTTTGTATTCCTATCTCCCCCTCTCCTACCCCTGATGCTACAATTTATATTCATTGTCTTGCAGACAGGTTTGCAGAAAGATTCTGGATTTGGATTGGTATCAAATGTACCTTCTGAGTGTTTCTTCTCTTCCTGCTGCATCCTGGCTCGGTAGTTCCCAAAGGATCCCCTCATCTGCCGTTTCCGGCCATCGGTGCCTTGGATGACTTCAAGATCTTCAGTAATCGCTCTGCCTCAGGAGCTACAACAGGAAGAGTAAAAAGAGAGATATCGTCAAAGACTGAGTGGAAGAACAGCCCTTCCATTAAACTCCTGATGTGCCATACAATCAATTTCCCTATGCCACATTGTATCTATCATGAGATTGACATACCAAAGGTTTTCAAGATTATTTAACTTTTTCTAGTGCAAGATTAATCTATACCGCTGTTACAAAGGTTGCCATGGAGCTCATCAAGACCGTAAATGGGTACTTTTGCAAAGCCAATGTGTTGCACAAAGCAATCCTACAGTGTATCATCATTTAGTGCCTGTTGTTTTGTGCAAAACTGCACATGTGGCAAACGAGGGCCCATGCATACGGTAGATGTGAAGAAAGCAACCAAAGTGTTAACATTTGATGTTGAAGACTTCACACCATGCAGCCTTTGTTTCGGGGCTCTTTACTGGATGAGCAACAGTGAAATCATTTTATAAAAGTTAATTATTGCTGATGTACAGTTGTACATTTGTATGTTTTTATAAGCCAAATTAAGGTGGTAGGGCTGTTCCGAGACATATTGAATAATACTGGAATTAAAGGTTTATCATCTGTCTTATTTCGATGACACATTTCTCAGGTTACTAACTTTCAATACATGTAGGTTAGCCTAGGTTACATAATAACCCTGCTAAAAAAGGGGAAAAAAGACACGTACAAGTATGTAGATAAAATAATGTAGATCACATCATGTTCATTTTTTAGCAAAAGAAATTTCAGAAATATGTGTACATCCAATTATTGAACAAATTCATATTTTACTTCTTTTAATTAAACCAGGACTATCCGTATTACACTACAGCTTCATAACAACTGATAACAACTGATACCACACAAAGGTTCTGATTTCTGAACACACTTGATGATACATGTATGAAATGCCAAGGTTATCAACTCAATTTAATTGCTCATCCAGTCATGTTCACATGACATGTATTTAAGACATGACAGAATATTAATTATAAGATATTCCATTACTTACATGTACCAGAACATACAAGTCCTCTTATTGATTATTGTATCTATAATACAATTTCAAACAATTTTCTTTTTTATTTTCATAGGATTGCCAAATAATCCAACTACATGGAGATCTATGCATACCATGGTGTGCAAAGGGAAACTACAAAATACTGACACAAACATACATCTGTATATAGCTTAAATGAGGCTTATATTGAATAGAGGCTTATATTGATGAATAGAGATAACTATAGCCCTTTATTATAGGCCAATGCATTATAATTATGATAATTAACAGAATTCTGTCTTTGAGTAGCGAGCTAGCACATGGATACAAAGTATCATGGATGAATATGGAAATTACAGCCCTAGCTTTGAGCTCTGGTAACCATCATCAGCTCAAAGAGCATATCGAGGAATAAATTCTGCTACACACAATACACATGCCCACACACATATTCATTAACTCTTTCATGTAGGCGGAGAGAAACAACGATAGGAAAAATGAAGTGTCTAGGATGTAGAGACGGAGAGGAAATGTGATCCTCTTGATTGAAAGTCAAGTGAATAAACCAATAAGTATCTGTGCCAAAGTGCTTGCAAGCAGGGTAGTATACAGACTCCACAAGGAGTTTAAAGGAAACCTTATCCCAAAGAATAAGTGTACTAGGTATGCTTGAAGATGAGATTTATTCCTGCCTTTTGATGTACAATATTCATTACCATTAGAAGTCAGGAAATCACCATCTGTGAATATCTTTAAATCAAAGCTGAAAGCACATCTTTTCAATTAACTGTAAATTAGCATATCAGGAGCTCTTGTATATAGTGCAGTAGAATATATACTTCATGTTGGATAGTTTCTGTGCTCTATAAATGTATTATTATTATTATTATTAATATTACGGAAATGTATGAGATATATATATATATATATATATATATATGAAGAAATTTTGGGCATGATGCCTTAGCATGACATGGGCTCAGCCATTTTCTTGGTAATGTGACGTACCAGGGGAACTTGTACCAGGACGTACATGTGTCATGCACCAAGCTTTAGTTGGTAAGACTTTTTAATTAAATAAAAAAAAACTTTACTTTTCAATGAGGGAAAATCATAGCTGACAAAGCAAAAATATATCTTGCTTTATACTACCGGTACTCTCATATGTAGATTAATGAGCAAGAATACAATAAACCTCTCAGAAGAACTAAAGTTATTACTTGGGGTAAGGTTTTCTTTAAGGTATCAGCAACCTTCTTGAAATCTTTTTGTACAGGTTTGAAAATCAGTTACAGGTTTGAACTTTGATTGTACTGGTTTGAAAATCAGCTGCAGGTTTGAACTTTGATTGTACTGGTTTGAAAATAAGCTACAGGTTTTAACTTTGATTGTACTGGTTTGAAAATAAGCTGCAGGTTTGAACTTTGATTGTACTGGTTTGAAAATCAGCTACAGGTTTGAACTTTGATTGTACTGGTTTGAAAATCAGCTGCAGGTTTGAACTTTGATTGTACTGGTTTGAACTTTGATTGTACTGGTTTGAAAATCAGCTGCAGGTTTGAACTTTGATTGTGCAGGTTTGAAAATCAGCTACAGGTTAATATTCCTAATTCTCATCCAAAATATATTAATTATGAAATATAAGTCATAAAATTCATTTGAAAATGCTTCAATATATGGCTCAGAGTGCACCTTAGAGCCCTTCAGCAAGCCCTGGAGACTTGCCACAAGGAACATCATGTTTCCCATATATATCAGTTCATACTCCTTCCACATTCTGTGGACCACAGGCTGCTTGCAAGGGAAAACTTCTCCCAAAAGCAAGCTTTTGTAATTTGTGAAAAGTAAAAAAAATTCCAATGTAGGCCCATTTACCCAGCCCAAACACCATTTTGAAAAATCATTGATTTTGGGGGTGAGCAGTGCGCATGCGCGACTTGTTGCTACTCTGCATGCGACAGCACGGAAGCGAGAAGAGTCACATGAATAAAATACTGGAATCATTCAGCGATGTTTGCTTGCAGGGTAAATGCAGGCAACGTTCTTCTCATTAACCTCATTACTGTCCATTCACATTTCCTTCATACATCTCTAGACTCTCTCTACAAAATCCATTTTCCATTTTTTTGTTATTGCAAGTCTATTTCACCTTGAGAATGGCAGTTAATGTACATGTGGGAAACTGAATTGTGTCTACAATGCCACACTGAGTGCATAGAATATTTCATTTATGAAGTTCTCCGGAAGAGGGCACCTTTATATCACTTTAGTCAACAAAACAAAATGTCACAGACCATTCTTTCCACATTTCCTGCACTTCCCCTGCCATCTTATCAGGCAGTAAATGGTACTAGCTATATATTGAATATTTGATAAAGTATCATTAAAAGCATATTCCTCATGAATAATTTAAGTGACTAGGGGTGCGTTCAAGCGATTTTTTGAAGCTAGAATCACAAACATGAATCACAAATCAAAACACGGTTACTGCGGGAGATCGTTCATGCGATTTTCCAGCAACGCTGATTCTCGCTCATTTCAAGCCCAACCACTGCGCATCACACTGCGCAGTTTGACCCAGGAAGTATAGGTCAACTTCGGCGCGCGCTTTCTGAATTTGTTTGAAGCAGGCCACGATGTCATAGAATCATGATTGAGATCTCTGTTGCGTTCAAGCTTTTTTTAGCTAAACGCATCTTTTTCAGCGTTTCATGTTTGTGTTTAGAAACACATTTATTTTTACGACCGACGAAAAATCGCTTGAAATTGTTTGAACGCAACCGTGTTTTAAACTTACGTCTTTGAAAACCGCATTTCTAGGGTGAAAAAGTGTCGCTTGAACGCACCCTAAGACTTTCCATTGCCATAATAATACAATACACGTAGTTACAAGACCAGGACGTATGGATAGGGTATATTTGAAGGTACAGTTTTAGAACACTTGACTGAAGATACGAAGGTTGTGGGTTCAAGTCTCAGTAAGGCACAAATCCCCTTTTCAAGACAATGATTACATCTTTGCCACTCTTGACCCATGCCATGGGTACCTGGTAGGAGGGAAGTCCCTAAAAGCTATATCAAAGCATTAAATTAGCATTTTCCAAAGTTCTGGCAAATTATGCAGATATGATATATTTCACAATGCACAGTACCGGTATATCATATATGCATAATATTCGTAATATCAACTGATCTACATTTTTGTATATGTACAGTACAGTACTAGAGTATACATGTATGTACACTGCACATATTGTATCAAACATGCACCTTCACTATCTTGTATCATGTACATGTACGTATCTCCACCAACATGCAATGCCACTGTGCATAATACTTGTATACTGGTAAGCGGCCTCACTGCATGCTCATCATAATTGAAACCGATGCCACACTTGTCCCAAGATGAAACACAAAGCTGGAAAAATATTCATTCCAGATATTAAAGGTACATGTAGCCTACAAATGAAGTCTAATTCATCTAGATAGGTTTCCTCCTGGGGATGTTTCGTGATGATGAGCTCCCATCCTCTACCTTAAAGATAAAGTTGACTTCTGGTCATGTGATTGCATTGTGAGAAAAAATTGTGTGAAAGCGATTGGAAATTAGGCTGATCATGTAGCAAATAAGAATTGATGTACAGTTTGCTGTGCAGTTTTGGAATCATCAAATGATAGGAAATTGACTAGGCCTACGTCTAGCTGAAAGCAACATGTATTGTACACAGAAATGTGCCATAACATACCACACTGAAATCTTTACATTGTTTATGTACACATATTATATTTCTTGGATAAGCATTTTCAGAACTAAACTATATCTATTCAGTAATTGCAAAGTGTGGACTTAAAATTTTGTGCTGTAAATGTACATGTAGATAGCAAATCCTATATTTTTCATCTGGACCCATCTCGTAAGTCATACAAGAATTTTAGCTTTCAAGAACTACTGTACATCGCTTTCCCCTAGCTCCCTTGCATCCTTTCCCCCTGAGACATACATGTAGATTTTACAAAAATGACTGAAAACAAGTGTTCCTTCACTATTTTCAGTCTCTAATATCATGCAGACATCAAGCAACTGAGAGCATTACGTGATCACTATTGATATTGATCAAGTAAGGAGGCACGCACTTCCCAACACATTTAGGCTGCGTTTATCGACTCTTTTCTAGCCCATAATCAGCATTTTCAAACGTGTTTAAGGCAAATTTGCATGTTGATAACGCAAGCACGTCTTCATACGTCTTTAGACATGTGTATATTGAAACGCCAAAAAAAGTGCGTTTTGAATGTGAGAATGAGCCAGAATCACGTTTCGAGAGATGATAAATGCAAAGCTGTTTTGAAACGCTTATATATTTCGGACGTTCCATGGCTAATTTCCGTATGTATGTATAGAAAAGCTGTTTCTGAGTAGCAAAAGTTGATAAACGCACCCATAGTCATAGACATGACCGATAGAACACCGGCCGTGTATGCCTTGAGAGGTGCTATGACTGTATTCTTATGTAAAACAAAAATCAATTGTGGCCGGAGAAGTAATTAAATTGAACCTTACTCGGGCAAACCTAATTTGCTTAATGGATTTTTGCTTCTGCTAGAGCGATTCAATGGAGTTTACATGTAGCAATCTTTACAGGATGTAATATGACCATGTAAAATACAATATAAACTATGTACAGTATGTATGCAGACACATATTGATATTTTGTTGAGAGTAACTAAATTGCTGTTTTACCTCTAAAAAAGAGACAGGTTTACATCACAACTTCTTTACTACCGGTATATCTCAGATAAAATTTGCTTGCACTACTGCCATACTATTAATTTCAAATACATGCAAAATGCAGCACTTATGTTATGAAACAATTACATTTCTAAGTAAAAATCTTTTGGACAAATAAATGTGTATTTTCTCCATTATTATCCAACTGATAAATGACAAATAACAAATAAATACAGGACATTCACAGGGCTTTTTTTCCTTCTTCTTCTCCTTCTTCTTAGAAAGGGTTTTGACTTGTTATCGGTTTGCGATTACTTTGGGAGCACCGTTGGTCTCATACTAGAAATCTAGAGTTCTTTCCTTTTTTGATGATTACATAGACATCCTTGGACAAGGTGTTTCTTTCACATTTGTCCATCTCAACCCAAGAATACATGTACATGCATTACCAACTAAAAAAATAAATCCTTCATGTACAGCTAGAATGTATGAAATCAACCTCAAAAAATCTTCACCCAGCATTCTAAGGGCAAACAGATAAGGAGTATGAATATGAATTAATAATAACTAGAAATATCGCAATCTGTATTGCCGCGCAATGCAAATGTATCCCCCGGCAGTGGCAGCGATTTTGTGTCATCCTAATGTTCGAAGGAGGGACAAAGATCCCCTCTCCCCTCCCTGAAACAAAAGGATGATGTAGAGATCGCCACTAGTGGCTCGGACTATTGTCAAGACTAGGATAGGAGCAGCATCACCAAACAAATATGTGTGTAGATTAGAGTATAATGCATCTCTGTACAAAATGTGGCAGTTAGAGCGCACAAAAGACAGCCACCAAAATTTGACCTTTGACCCTATAACAGACGGAACACAGGTGGCAGCATCACCAAACACGAAAGATGTGTACATTGTACCAAGACACACCTCCATACAACATTTTAAAGAAATCCGTCAAGAAATGTGGCAGTTAGAGCGCATAAAAGACACATGACCTTTGACCATATAAAAGATGGAACAATGAGGGCAGCATCGCCCAAAAGTGTAGATGTGTAGATTGTACCAAGATACATCTCCTTTCAAAATTTGAAAGAAATCCGTCATGAAATATGACCTGCAGAGCGCACAACAGACAGCCACCAAAATATGACCTTTGACCCTATAACAGATGGAACACAGGTGGCAGAATCACCAAACACTAAAGATGTGTACATTGTACTAAGACACACCTCCATACAACATTTGAAAGAAATCCGTCAAGAAATGTGGCAGTTAGAGCGCATAAAAGACATATGACCTTTGACCATATAAAAGACGGAACAAAGAGGGCAGCATCGCCCAAAAGTGTAGATGTGTAGATTGTACCAAGATACATCTCCTTTCAAAATTTGAATGAAATCCATCATGAAATATGACTTGCAGAGCGCACACTAGACACCCACCAAAATATGACCTTTGACCCTATAAAACACAGGACACTCGTGGCAGCATCACCAAAAACTATAGGTGCGTAGATTTTACCAACATACACTTCCATACTCAATTTGAAAGAAATCTGTTAGGAAATGATGTAGTTAGACCACACACTAGAGTGCACACAAGATATCTATCAAAATATGACCTTTGACCCTATAAAAGACGGAACACTAGAGCAGGCCTTAAATTTCAATATTTTTAGGGCAAGGACACTTTTCTGTAGGGCACATACCTATATTACAGCACAAATAGGAAGAATCGGAAAGGGCACAAAAATCTCCAAGGCCAATGAGAGGGGCATTGAGGCAAATCAAAAGGGCATCCAGGGCCATGGCCTTGGTGGCCTTGGATTAATTTAAGCCCTGCTAGAGGCAGCATCACCAAAATCTATAGGCTTCTAGATTATACCAAGGTACACCTTCGTTCAAAATTTGAACAAAATCCCTTGAGAAATGTGGCCTATAGAGCGCACACAAACCATCCACAAAAATATGGCCTTTTACCCTATAGAAGACGGAACACTGAGGGCAGCAACACCAAAAGTTATAGGTGTGTAGATTATACCAAGATACACCTCCATACAAAATTTGAAAAAAATCTGTCAAGGAATGTGGCAGTTAGAGTGCACACAAGAATATGACGCGGCAGCGGCGGCCTAACGCTGCTGAATCCAAAGTACCCCACCCTGCCGGGGGATACAATTACAGAGTCATCAGGAAGAGTAGTGTTGTTCTTACTGGTGTGATGTAGTCAGGAAGACCATATTGTGACCATAATTATCATATTGATGGCACCATGCAAATTAGGGCTGAAGAAAGCACCCCCCCCCCCATAAATATATAAATATGTCAACAACCTCCAAGAATGTAATTTACCACTGGGAAATCATGCATGCCCCTAAAGAGCCCTGGACAGGAAGATGTCTGGGTGATAATGGGCTGATGGTGGTAGTCTAGTTTGCAGGCACATATACTTTCAAGTCACTCATAGCCGTCATACATAGGGTCTGAACTATCCATACTCTAGACTAGCCCCAATTTGTAATAGGATCAGGTTCTGTCTCTTGTGGTACAGTAACCAACAAAGGGTGCGTTCAATCGACACTTTTTCACCCTAGAATCACGGTTTTCAAAGACGTTTAGTTTAAAACACGGTTGCGTTCAAGCGATTTTTCGTTGGTCGTAAAAATAAACGTGTTTAAAAACAAAAACATGAAACGCTGAAAAAGATGCGTTTTGTATCATGATTCTGCAGAATCACGGTAGCTAAAATTCGCTTGAACGAACGGAGATCTCAATCATGATTCTATGACGTCATTATCTATTACGGTATACATGTATATATTATCGCTACCTATTTCTATTCTTCCGGGGTGGGCTTGAAATGAGCGAGAATCACCGTTGATGGAAAATCGCTTGAACGATCTCCCGCAGTAACCGTGTTTTGTATCGGCGTTTTGAATTGTGATTCATGTTTGTGATTCTAGCTTTGAAAAATCGCTTGAACGCACCCCAAATTAGGCTGGCCTCGAGGCAATATGGAATATTGTTGAAGTGTCTGCACCTGTCTGCACCTGCTGACAAGACTGCCCATAGCCATAGGGTATCTGTCCCAGTCTCATCCCATATCGTCTGTTCAGTGCCAGAAGGGTATTTACTCTGTGTTACAGTATATGAGGTAACGCCCTTCTGGCTCCAAACAGACGATATCATCTTGTGAAAGCTAGAAGGGCATTAACTCTATGTAAAATGATACGAGTTACCGCCCTTTTGGCTCTCAGTGGATGATACAAGAGTAATTCTACACTTTAATTAAAAGGTGTGGAAGGAAAGCCTACCTTTCGGTGAGCTGGCTTTCTTATTACCCAAGCCCATCTCTAGCTGTTGTATGCACCAGCACAACTCCTTCTGAAATTTACAGGCTGCGGTCTGTAGGCAGAGTGAAAAGAGAGAGACAAAGAGAGAAACAAAATAATCAATCCAACTTTATTGTTTTTTCCACAATTTTTGGTTTGTTTTAATTATCAATGTTTCATTGTCTGGCCTTAATGGAAATGTAACTCTCCATTTGATATTTTCAACACATAATCATTTCAAGCATACACGTGAATTGCCAATTATTGGCATACTGTACATGCACTTACCGGTAACATCAGACATATTAGTAAACTCTCATAAAACCTCAATTATTTGTGCAGAAAATGGATTCACAGTCAATTTCATGAAAATTGCAATACAAAAATAGGGGATTTAAATTTGTCAAACATCATAATTTATTGTATAGATCTAGTACAATGTAGCTAGGTACATGTAGCCAAATGAAAACTGTACCTCTCTGATTAGTATTTAATTTATTGTAGTCTGAATATCATACATGTCTGATGTCATGAAACAAAACATTTGAGCATTATTTAGAGCAAAAGCTTGATCAGGGACAGGGTCTAGTGTGAACACTAGATTAATACAAATGTAGATGGTGCTCATCAAGAGCCTGCACTAATATTATAACTGGCCAACTGCAAATTTGTATACTGAGCAATGCCCATGACAAGCTGACACCAAACATATGGTGTAAACTGACCTCCCCAAACTACTTCATACAAAGTTCTTCCGTACAAGTTTGTATCCAGTGTGTACCCCTTTCTCACTGAATAGCCTAAAACAATAAATTTCCTTTAGTGTGAATGCCATATGATTAGACCATGAAGGATTTAAATTGATGTCAACATCAGCTCGTAGACTGTCACAAATCAAACAATAGGGACTTTTAGATTTGCACGTCGACGTAGTGGACTGCAACGTGTGCCATTCTTTCAAGGCACTGGCCCGTGCCCGGCAGTGCCTTAAAAGGACGTCACATTACCTTAAAAGGATGTCACCGTGGCAGTCCACGTTCTCGTCGTGTAAAATCTAAAAGTCCCTAATATTCTTCGCTGTGATGTTAGCGAGAAGGAGGAGAGCAGAGATAATGGATCTACAAAAAAGATGAAAAGGAGTTCTTCCATACAAGTTCTTATCCAGTGAGTACCCCATTCTCACTATACCGGTAGATGGTATAAAATGACTCTCTATATGAGTTTGAATTTTTTTTCTCTAGTGTAAATGCCCTGTGATTTACTATGAAGGATTTAAATTGATGTCAACATCAGCTCGTAGACTGTCACAAAATTAAAAATATTCTTTGTTGTGATGCAAGAGATAACGAGAAGAGTATAGATAATGGATCTATGAAAAAAGATGATAAATTACAAGGTGTTGCATTTGAAAGTGATACATGTAAAAATGAAAGACACGGCATGGAAAACTTGAAATGAGGTAATAAATAAGGGTGAAAGTGGAAATTAGAAGAGAAGTGAAGCATGTAATGGGTGTCATCATATCTCTATTTTGTATATATTCAACATGAACATTCTTGAAAAGGTGTTTAACATGCCGACTCCTGAGTTCTCTCATTCCCAAAGGCTTAATATGGGGACCATAGGCAATGGGTTAATAACTCTTCTACACATACAATACCGATACATGCTAGATGCACAGGAAAAAATCTTCAGTATTGTAGTCTAGGCTACATGTACCTTTTTTTGCATGATGATGCTGCTCATTTTCTTTTGTCAAGCTATCACTTTTTCTGAGGTAGAATTCATTGAAAATGTCTTGCCTTCATCTTGTTCATCTCAAAACTACCACTTACATGTACATGTACTGTACATGTATTGATAACTTTTATTCTGTCTTATGGCAATTCTGAAATCATTTATTTGTCATGTAATATATAATGCAAGAAAGCTTTTATTCATATCACAACACTTAAAATATTTTTTTCTCAATCAATGTGTAAATGGTATTAAGGTTCTTGGCATACAAAATGGTCATGTTTTTACACTCTCCCTAATTCTTTACCCTCAGGAACTTACTACATTGTAGATAATGTACATTTATCTATCTTTCTCTCTCTTTCTCTCTCTTTCTCTCTCTCTCTCTCTCATTTTCTCCCCCAATTCATGAATTGTTTGCAGTATTTCTCTTTAGTTCACCTGTTCTGTCCAATTGTACAATACGTGCAAGTCAGAATAACCACTGAATAAAAAATGTAACCCAACCCTTGATGGAATAGTTGCACAATGTACTCTGCTCATTGATAATTCATTTAATTTACAATATCGCCAAGCCTTTTTTTCCTTCAACAGCACAAATTATCAGGCACAGGGTTACTTTCCTGATTAATGAAAAGAAAAGTTGTGCATACATGCAATGCAGTGCTATTACTCAGTAATTTGTGTGTTGTTGTATTACGCACGCAGATGGCAAACAACGCTTTATAGACTTTGTGTTTTAAATGATACACAGTGAGCCTGAGGTATAAAAGGCAGAACTCAAGATAAAATTTGTCGCCTGTTCTCAACAAGGCCATTACTGCCATCAACTACGGTATACTAACATATATACATGTAGCTCTTTATGGCCTTCTTGCAAACAGCGGATGAATTTGAGAGCTATTGAGTAATTGACAGTCCAGCATGCACTATACATGACATAGTCCATTAGAGGTAAATAGAGTGTGGATCTTAAAAACTATAGAATTATTCAACATCATCTGAAAAAAATTTCTGAATAGGAAAAAAACGTATTTAGCAAATTACATTTTATATCATAAGACATCTTGCTGGCATGTACTGTACATGTAGGCCTAGTGCAACTTGGAGACACTTTATTTAACTACATTTATGTACATGTATATACAATGTACACGTACAGTGTACTGTACAATTGTACTTGTAGCAATTTTTTGTTGTTGTTGTTGTTTTGTTTTTCTCCTTTTATAATGCCTTTTCCCTTGGAGCACTACTCTAAATATATTATGGATTATAGGTCCTCTAAAAAGAAAAGACCCTCCTGATTGTCAATTTTTTTTTATTTTTTAATTGACAATTTGGTCAGTTTGTGTATTTAAACAAACGGGAAAGTTGTCACAGTAATATTACTGATTCCGCCAATTTCAAGTGCCCATACATGTATATAGTGTACATACCTGGACACAGAACAACAAATAATAATCAAGTTGTAACTACATGTATTGTAATTTACCAATCATTCAACTTTGCAGCACATAAAAATTCATCCTCGAAGGAAGATAATCCTGATGACATTCAATTCAATTCAAAGTTTATTCAACACTCTTCACAAAAACATTTAAAACATACAAATACAGAATGGAATGATAAAAAAACAAAATAGTGAAAACAAATAAAAAAAATGGCAATTTATGAGAGTATTTGGGATAGGCAGAAAGGAGGGATTCCTTATATGAAAGCCTACCCCTAGAACACACATATACAGGAAAAAGAGAAACAAGATCAAAAGAACAGAACAAAAAAACAATAAAAAACAAACATACTAAAACATACTGTCATGTACAATCAGAGTTTAAACAAAAAAAGTGTCAAACTTGCCTATGCTATTAATACTGATTGTTATACTTATTTAACAGAAATTGTTTATATTTAATTTTAAAAAGATTGAGAGTTTTGCATTTTTTTATTTCGTGAGGTATACTATTCCATGTTAATGGTCCTTTAAAAAATAGTGAATTTTTCATACATGTCGTTCTTATCTTGTGAAGGATAAAAATGATGATGATTACAACATTCAAAAATTCATAACTCTATTATTTGTCTGTCTGCTTTCATTCAAACATTCACTCGTTTGCTTCTCTTATTTTCCCGCATTCTATTAGACTCGGAGTAGCTGCCTGTTAGTGTTCAGGATGGATTTTCTTTTACAGAGTAGAACATGCTCTCCTCAATCCTCATGCAAGAAAACCAATCACACTCTAAAGTTTTAATCTCACAAAATGTTTGGACTATTAAAAACAATTAATTGCCTGAGGGAAAAACTCTTAAATGACATCGTTTTGCCGGGCTTTGAATTACCCAGAGGCCACATGCAATTTGCTGTATCAGTAATACCCTACTCACAGACGGAAATGTATATTTACAAAAATACTTTCTAATAGCAATGCATATTTACTAGCAATTTTTTTTTACATAATCCCATTAGATAGCACAAAGTGACTTGCCCCTCCCGCCCCCCCCAAAGAAAAAAAATATCATAGAACAAAAACAAAAATGATAACATTCAAGGCCTCTAACATATATCTGAAATTTAGATGCGAATTCTGAGAAAAAGTGCAAGAAAATAGTTCCCCTGTGCTGAGATGAAGACACATGTTTTCAAGTTTTCTAATCAATCATTCATTCTTTCCTAAGCAGATTACAGTATATACTGTATGTATGCCACTGGTACATGTATGTTTCATGCCTCTAGCAATGCATCCACAAAATAATATCACACATCAATAATTCATTCAACAAATCTACGAGGGTTTGTAATGAATTGTCTGATATATTGCAGCCAAAATACAAAGAAGCCAGGTTCAATTTCATGTATCTGCAGGCAACCACATTCCTTTTATTTCAAGTAGAATAAGGTCTATTGACATTGTCAGACTGACGGATGTTTGTGACATTTACATCTACATTGAGCATGTAACTCTTGTGATACCAATACATTTCTTTCAATTCAGGTTCTTTTAAAAATGACTCTTGATCATTTTAAAACTTGCAAGAGGTTCACAAAACATAGCAACATCTATTGTTAGACCCTACACCAACTGGGGGGGGGGAGGAGTCACTATCACAGACTGAAAGAAACTATTTTCTGATGTTCAAGAATTCAAAAAGGGGCCTGGGTGCCTGCATGGTGCACACATGAAATACCCCCAATGTTTTGCATTGGACCTTACACACAACAAAAGAGTTAGAATGATGCTGAATTGACATGCATGGTGGATGAAATCCAAGGAAATATGATAGCACATAATTATCAGCCCAATACAATACATTATATTGTCAAGGGTATAGGGAAGAAGCTTGCCTTTCCTTTGAAGTTTGAACAATCGTCCAATTGGAGGCAAAGCCCCCACAATCTATATACTGGTTATTAGATACAGACCTCCCAAGAGTGCCAATATTTTTTCCCTTCTAAATAGTGTTGAAGTTTGCTTCTTGGCATAATCAAGTGAAAATATATATGAGGAGTAATAATAACTGTCTCTGAATTCCTGTATTTCTAACTCTAACATGAAAATGAATTTCAATGCATTTTGAACATTACTCTACTTAAAGGTAATGCAAAGTTTTGGGAAATTTTGAAATTGGATGGATAGTTATTCTTTAAACTTTTGATATATTTGGATGCCCCTGTGGATGAATTAGAAGCACTAAAAAATTTAGCCCCTAAAACACTTCTGCTTTCGAGCAACTTGAATAAACAAAATTTACCGGTGCTCCCGGTAAATTTCAAATATTTCAAATAGCGCCTAAGGCCATTACGTGGTAGCTGCGACCATGAAAATCTCAGAATATGTAGTTCCGATATATAATGTCCAAACGGGAATAGCAAATCGGTCGATTATAGTCAAGAAACATTGTTTTAAAGCTAAAGTAATATCAGTCTTGAGAGGGCGCTATACAACATAAAGGGTTTATTATTTACAATTTCATCACTTTAGAATCGAATTTTAACAGCCACAACGATCATTGAATATTGTAAAATCGCATATGCTTCCAATATGTTCATTTGAACCAAATTCATGAACCCATACCAAAACTTTGTAATACCTTTAAAATTTTCCCCCTAAAAATCGTATTTCCTCACACCAGCATCCAAGTCATCCAAGCATCCATGCACTAATATAGAGTAATTTTTTCAGTTAAATCATGAAAAATGTGAATTTTGATAAAGTAGTTATATAAAAATCAATGATTATGAATACCGTATACACCCCTGTACAAGTGTACATGTACAATATTCAGAAAATAGTATCAATTCTTCATAGTTCATAAAAGATTTTGTGAAATGTCATGCATACAATATGATACAAATCATATAACCTGCATGGGCAAAGGCAAGGGAAATCAAAATTTGGGGGATAAAAAAAGAAATTAATGGGATAAAAATATATAAAGCAATAGATAAGTAGTGAGGCAATGACGTCACCAACTGATAACCAAATTGGCAATTGTGTAGTGATTTTCATACTTTAAAAAAAATTCATAACTTCCTTTAGGGCTGTGCATAACCGTGTAATGAGGTTCTCAAGTACACTCCTAGGCTTACAGGTGAGCACTCGAATACTCGGACGCCATGTTTTTTTGTTGAATTTTTTTGAATTTTTTTTCTTCTTTTTTTTGCCAACACCATACTACGAACAGTACGAAAGTTCGTCTCTGAAAACCCACGCGATTTTACTTCAAGTTGCTGTTGAAAGCACCTATTTGTGCTTTTGAATTTTTGACAAATAATTGAAATAATGTTATTTTAACCAGAACGTCAATGATGTAGCGCACATCCGCATCTCGCAACAACAAATATCGTAAATTTTATGTGGTACACTTTTGAACTGGTCAAAAAATAAAAATTTGATGCCCTGGAAGGGACATAATTTCATTTAGCTGTACAAGATGAAATAGAAACTAAAGGAAATGGAATGAAAATTGGTTGAAAAATATATAGTTTTATGACAAGGAGGACTCGAACTTAATAAGAGATAAATGTAAACATACTCACCTTTTATTATGATAAGAAAAGGACAGAGGTATAAATAGTCATCATTTCTTGATATTTCCTATCATTTATAAAATTGTTATATTTTTGCCAGATTGGGCCACCAGCATAAACAATAACTGTGAGCATTGTTCTACCATGGACCCTACTACCATAGTTCTACTTATCCAAAGTGTGTGTGCAAGGGGGGAGGGGGGGGTATGCAGTGTGATTGCCATGCCTAGGCCTATCCTGGCCTTGCGCTAGTAGCACCCTGGAGTAGCGCTTTGCTGAAAACAAAATGCATTCTGAACATTTAATTTTCAACCTCTCTTTCTCCTCTTTTTAATCCACAAATCAAGTGTTTTCTGTGAGGGATCAAATTTGCAAATAATCATCCTAATATTTTGCACAAAACTTTAAAAATGAAATGAAGGAGAAGAAGCATTTTTTGTTATTTTTGGAATAAATTTGAATAAATTACCATAATTAATCAATGGAGCAAATCTCAAATTCTGTGTAGAATTTTAGTAAACCAAATTTAGCTCTACCAGATAAAGCAAACCAAATCAAAATCGGTCAAGAAATGAGGGAGAAGAAGCAATTTTTGTTTTTCCTGGAATAAATTTTGCATAAATTACCATAATTAATTAATGGAGAAAAATTTCAAAATTCTGCATAGAGGTAAAGTGTACTAAAGTTAGCTCTATGATATAAAGCAAATCAAATCGAAATCGGTCACAATATGAAGGAGAAGAAGCATTTTTTGTGATTTTTTAAATTATTTTTGGAATAAATTTGCATAAAGTACCATAAATAATCAATGGAGCAAAATCTCAAAATTCTGTGTAGAAGTTTAGTGTTCCAAATTTAGCTCTACCAGATAAGGCAAACCAAATCAAAATCGGTCGAGAAATGAAGGAGAAGAAGCATTTTTTGTGATTTCGAATAAATTTGCATAAATTAGCGTAGATAATGAATTTCACGATTCTGTGTAGAAGTTTTAATCGCCCTCCTAGCCCTATCATATGAAACAATCAGAATCAAAATCGGTTGAAAAATAACGAAGAAGAAGCATTTTGAAAACTGTGGACGGACGGACGACGGACGCCACGCCATGGCATAAGCTCATCGGGCCCTTCGGGCCGGATGAGCTAAAAACTAAAGATGACAGACAAATATTCCTCCGAGTCCAAACAGGAATCCGGAGATTTGGTCCCAGTTTCTGAGTGGTGAGTTGACAGTGACACCCTGTGTATGATTGAGCTGGGAAACATTTTTACCCACGGAACCATGCCGTGCTCTTCTGGCACGGGTGACCGTCGGCCTGGACAGTGCCAGGTGAACGGGAAAAAAAAAAAAAAAAATGGCGGCCGAGTATTCGAGTACGAGAAATCGTACTCGAGTAGTTGTCAACAGTGCGAGTACTCAAGTATTCGAGTACTCGTCGCAGCCTTAACTTCCTTATTAGTTCTCCGATTTTACTCAATTTTTTGGGCTCTGTTTCTCTTGTTTTTCTGCATAGATCTATTAAAAACAAATTATGTTTGGAGTGAACTTAGCCTTTAAGATTATATATCAGGATCATTGACTTCCTGTTGAGACAAGGTCTGTACCAAGATAATCTAACATTTTGTTCTTCTCCAGTCACTTTAGAAAACAGACATGTTGTACAAACATGTATGTACGTGTACGAGTACAGTACACAGAGGCTTTGAATATTCCATTGGTTTGGAATGGTTGCTAAGGATCAGCACTGCTATTAGAGCAGATGGAGTTCAAATTAAATGCCACTGATAAAGTCTTAATGTACATGTAAACAATCGTCTCCACTATAGCATGAAATAATGTATAATGCAAATAGATTTACACAAATATGCTACGTCAGTGTAGGGGGCTCAAATCAAATTATGAAATATATCCCTCTCTCATACTAGTGCACCCAAGGGAAAGGTATATGAGAGTGGTTGGCATGGAAAAGAATGGCATCCATCATAATTAATAATCACCTGGCACTGTCCAGGCCGACGGTCACCCGTGCCAGAAGAGCACGGGCATGGTACCATGGGTAAAAATGTTTCCCAGCTCAATCATACACAGGGTGACACTGTCAACTCACCACTCAGAAACTGGGACCAAATCTCCGGATTTCTGTTTGGAGTCTTTGGACTTGGAGGAATATTTGTCTGTCATCTTTAGTTTTAAAAATAACATTGTTTCAATTATTTGTGAAAAATTCAAAAGCACAAATCGGCAACTTGAAGTAAAATCGCGTGGGTTTTAGGAGACAAACCCTCGTACTGTTCGTAGTATGGTGTTGGCAAAAAAATTCAAAAAAAAAAAAAATCAAAAATTCAAAAATTTTTTTTTTTTTTTAAATTATTAAAAAAACACAAAAAAACATGGCGTCCGAGTATTCGAGTACTCGCCTGTAAGCCTAGGAGTGTATTCGAGTACTCGCCTGTAAGCCTAGGAGTGTACTCGAGTACCTCATTACACGGTTGTGCACAGCCCTAATCATAATTGAAAAATTGGAACAGATTGATTTGAGTGAATAAATGCAGAAACTTAACTGCAAAAATTTGATTTAAAAAACAGTACATGTATGTTGAAATTGCGATAACAGGACATCACTTGATCACTATACTGCTAGTAGGATGTGGTACCCGTGTCTAAACTTACAAATAACAAAGTTTAAAGATCAACATACTTTGAGACTAATGAACTTTAAAATAAAGGAGTACTCTCCAATCTTTACATGCATTGGTGTATACTTTAAAACCAGAAACTTTGGGGCACATAAAATGTTCTCCAAATTTTGCAAGTGGTTAAGATTCATAAAATGTCCTGCCACAAAGTAAATGATCACAACGGACACAACACTAACATTTTGTGATTTTCATAAAAGTTCTTTGCATTGCAAATAATTGTTGTTTACAATTTATGAAAGTTTCTCATGTCGTGAAACCTTCTACTTTGACAGCAAATAGTTTAACATCTTACCTCTTCCATCTTGGGTTCTTCTCCTTCTTTCTCTGGTGTTGGTGATTTCTGTCCTGTCCTTCTCTTATTATCTCTCTCTATAGCATCCTATGGGAAAGAAAGGGTGAGAGTCACAGAACTTAATATTTTTGAAGGACAAAAAATTATGTGAATGTGAAATTTGGCTCATTGTTCCTTCGATTAAAACTCCCATTTGCTACAAGATATCATTAATTTCAATGACTCTGCTTTTATAACTATTTCCTTGTGGTTGTACTCAAGAAAGAATATGAATAGCATTTTGTTACATATAGTGTATCCTCCAATTAAAATGAAAATCCTTCTAAGTAAGAAAAGATGTCAATAAACTGATATTTCAGTTATTTTTTTAAACTGTGAATTTCTATCATTCATTTCATTTAATATAAGCAGAACAACATTTCATTTTGTATCCATCTACATAATGCTTTTACATGTATATGTACATATACATATACATATCTTCTACACCACGGACAAATATGCAGTCTCTAAATTCAACATTTTCAGAAACATCATAACATGTAAAAATGTAATCCTCTCATTTTATCAAACAATTCCTCTAAAGAGATCCCTCCACAGGATAATCAAGTTTGTCAAAGGTTGCGTTTGTATATTGTACATGTATTCCTGAAGTTGATTACATTATGAAGTCAATGCACATTGATGAGACCATACCTGAACACTGATTAAGCTATCGATATCGATATCGATAACGATATCGGTGAATTGCCAGACATGTAATTTCAATTCGATTCAGCACTTAAGTGCATCCATCAGCTATGATAAAATGTAGCACAGAAAATTGTTTTTGTCAATTTTCACTTTCCTGAAACCTCGCTAACTGGCCTTGAGTTAGGATTATTTGGCCCCCCAATCACTAAAATATATTTTGAACCACATGTTTGAGACTCCATACCAATATATTAAAGATACAAGCTTTAAATATTACATCTGTATTTATACCTTTATGTTTAAATACACTATGTGTAAAGGTAAAAGCAACTTGTTAATAAACTAGTAAACATACCTGTATATAAATACAGGCATGCAAGCAAGCAAGCAAAAGTTATCTTCAATTCCACTTTGTACATGAATGTGTGGGCATTGATATTAAATATTTTTTTCCCTTTATGTCTTTAATACTTAACAATTTCAGGGTATCGTAATGTTATTAAAGGTTGATTCTTAATTCTTATGTCCTATAGCAATACTCAAATTTTTTTGTATTTTTCGTAATTCATACCCTTTAAAGGTACTATATCCCATTTGCAGGTCAAAAAAATGAAAAGGTCAAAAAAATGAAAAGGTTAAATTCCAACGGCATTTGAAAGACAATACTAATTTAGAACTTCCCTAAAAAAAGGGGGGCTTGAAAATGTCTTTAAGTGGGAAAATAACGACTATTAGTTGTCGAATCGACTTAGGAGCTATAGAGCCAGTAAGTAATAGTCTGATTTTTCAGACCATTGTACCGAATGGTCGTACATTTTATGCTGCGCAAAGATTCAATCAGTTTAATTTTGGCCATTACAAGAAGTGGGTTATTGATGTAGACAAATGCTCATGTACCCTTTACAGCTCATTTTATGTATGTTATTACCAAAGATGAAAAAAGCCAGTCAGTCACTCAATAGTGTCTGACAGTGAAGTCTAGCAAGTAAATGGGTTTCCTTGCATAATTTGAATATTAGGACACTGCTAACGTTTAAATTTCACAGATAGGACATACATGACATATTCATAATTCCTGCAAAGTTCTACAGAATTTGATGTTGGCTGCAAAAGGGACATACCATAGTATCTTTAAAGTCTAATTTTGGCTACTGTAGTACTGTAATATTGTAAAATTGTTTGAAAAAATTTTCAGTGGTAACTTTGAAACATTATTAAAACAAAGTTCATGCATGTTTGATTTTACAGTGACCCAAAGTACAAAGGTCAAATGTCAAAACCTACCAATCTTCTCATCTCCTTCTCTTCCCTCAGCTTCACCTTCTGAGCATCCCGTTTCCTCTGCACCCTCTCTCCTAGTTGGTTGTTCTTGGCGTCATGTATGGCATAGGCCCAGCGCATCATAGGATTCATGTTATGTTGCTATCCAGTCTTCCACGTAGACTTTGCTGTATGTTAAAAATGACACGAGAAGAGACGTTTGCAGATCATTTATTATTTGGCTTCCGTTTTTGTTTTGTATCCATGGACCAATGTTTAATACCAACTTGACTTGAACCGGAATAAGTTAGTAGACCTGGTTTTTATTGTAATTACAAATTTGTATTTATATGCAATACTTTCTTTGAAATAAAGAAACAACTAAAACACAGATTTACATGTACATGTACATGAATTATTGTAGAGTTTTTAATCTTGTGATTTCTATGTGGATGTATCTGTACATGAACATATGCCATGTGACCAGTTCTGGTCATGCGATTGCATTGTGAAAGAAACGGTGTGGAATCGACTACAAAAAGTTGATCTTTCAGCATATTAGTATTGGTGTGTGCTGCAAGGTTCTGGAATCATCAGGCCCAGTCTTGGTAAAAGTAACAAGCACTGTACACAGAAAGATGTATATGGGACTACACAAACATGTGGCATAAAAGTTTTTAAGCTGTTACATGTCATATTTAGAATATGAAGGCATATGAAGGCATTTGAAAAGCCATATGCTTTTTAGGGAACATTTTTTCTCTGATGTTCTTCCACACTTAGATACACAATGTAATAACAATGAAAATGCTCACAAATTATTTTTCACTCAACCTTCTCTTTAAATTCAAATCATAAAGATAAATGCAGTATTAGAAAAAGATGCAAAAGAAAAGGCATGAAACAATTGATATAAAATCATGCATTTTCACTGCTCTTTTTTTAATAGCTTATCACATCTAAATAATTTAGTAAATTGCTTTGTACACGTACTCCTCCCCTTTTTTTATCAGTGCTGTTAGTGTTATCATTTGGGTGAGACCAGATTCAAGATATACATTGTATTTTCTTTCATTTGATTCATTAATGTTCCTTGGCATAACAACGAAGGTAGCATACGACTTGCCACCTTTGTTTAAAGATAAATGGAATGCTCACTTTGTTCAGAATATTATTAAAGTCACAACTTCAACTCTTCAACTATATCTGAAACTGAAAGTTGGATGATCTAGCATTACAAAGTTTAGGTAGGGTGTCTGGACGATTTTTCAATTTTCCCTTTTGGATTGTTTTTCACCATTATGGTTGGATAATTGAAAAAATTATTCACTCAGAATAATACATTTCAAATTTCAAGACTCACCGATGTTTCTATCAAAAGTTACAGCCCCTTCAATTCCCTACAATATTCATCCTCTTTTTTGTCAGAATCGACAAAAAAGACGTACACGCAGAGTTATGTTGTTTTGCTAAACATAGCAACACAACTGAATTGCGCAATATGCAAGCGTACACATGTATACGCGGGCAAGCGTACGCGTGTTGTAAACTGGATGCGCAACTCGAGGCGATCGGGAATCCATTGTCTTCAATGGGCACCCACTTCCGGGTCTGTATACATGCGGTCTGATGCATATTCATGTGCAGATTTTACGCGCTATCACCATGGGTTCGGCTGGCGCGGAGCTCCCGCCTCCCTACTTAGCTGATCCGAAAAATGTGGGGAAGGGTATTTTCAAACTGTAATCGCTTGTGATCCCTTGGGGCTAGCGAAAAAATAAGAGCTGGGATATTTTCCTTACGTCTGGGGGCTCGGTTCAGGAAAGTGGCAAAGATCGGAGCTATGATGGAAATGATGTTTACATCACTGTTTTGATCAAGATATTTTTAGAATTCTGAATTGAGCCCCTTTGGGGAATATGGAGAAAAACCTGCTCTTTCATATGACACCTCATTTATTGAGTTTCACCTTCAGGATCACGAGCGATTTAGGTTTGAATTTTGATTTGGTGATAAAAACATTGACCAATTTTGCATGATCGCGCAATGTACGTAGACTGCATAGGGCTGCGTGTAATCTCTATGGGAAGGATTTTAGCACACAACATCGGGTGCGCGATCAGACACCCTAGTTTAGGCCTACAGCTTAATTCTTACTCTTCGAAAGACCCTTCCAGGAAAGTTTAATAATACCAGTAGCAAGACCAACGATCATAGCATGCATAGCCATGTCGTCTTCACACTCACAGACTTCCGTACGCGTACACACTCAGTATTTATAATTTCTAGACTAGACTGCATGCATGCCATGATAATGATTCCAATCGCGATGCGAATCCGGGCTAACTTGGCCGTGCTGTAAAAACGGTCCCCTAACCCTAACCATAACCCTAACCCTGCAAAAAATGACCGTTTTACAGCGAGGCCGAGTTCGCCCGGAGGCCGAGTTGGCCCGACTCCCGCGATATCGATGGCAATGCAATGCATGGTACCGTCACTGCACCGATATGCAATCACTCATCCACATTTAAAGACAGTCTTGTTACAAACTACAGTAACACTCGGTTCACGTGCAAAAATAAATGACATTCTTACCGGCTACATGCAATTTTCCTCTATTGATGCCACATCGTGTTGGCTTTCATCCATCTGACAAAGAATGGCGTCAAAGTCAGAAGAATCTACAATCTACATGAAGATGCAGTCCAGCAGCAGTCACCATGGAACCTCCTCCCCCATGCACGATAACTCTAGTAGTCTATGTTGCTTTGCCTCGAAGCTTCATGATATCTCGCATGAGTATGGCGCACAGGTATCGTACTATGCTTGGTACCTTATTCGGTGCTGAGCGCTTGTTGGCAAATTCGCTCGCGCGCAATGGGGGAGGAGTTGGTGGTGAGGGGTGTGATCTATTACCCCTCTCCAACTCATAATCCTGTGATAGCTGTTCACTTTCACAACAGGAGCAATTGGGATAGAGAGATGCTCCCATTTCCCCCAAAACGTGGACTTGATATTGTAGGTCTACATGATGAATATACATATTATAAAGGTGTTTATAATAACATGTCACCATTTTTAATGGAAATGGATTTAGTTTCACAAGGACAGTACACGTACTGTACATACAATTAATTAACAATACTATTTACGTGATTATGAAGGGAAACATTAAGGCCGGGAATGGGGGAGGGGTATCAAGGGAGCATCCAATTACCGATGGACAATTAAAATCGCTACTAAACCACAATTAACGACAACAACCATTGACATAATGGTTTCGGAGGGGGTGACATCCGAGCCAATTGGACGGCAAAATGATCAATTCGACAGAAGGGGAGGGGGCCGGGAGGGGTGGATATATTCCTTGAATCTACCCATGTTTACATGGTAGACCTGTCCACTTTCTTCTTATTTTTCTTTAAAAAGGAAGATAAGTGTTTAGTGGATTTGAAAGTAGGCCCGAATGTACTAACTTGACGATCGCAAAGATTTTTGAAACATATAATATATTATGTAGGTTACAAAAGTATTATCAGTAGTCGATCCAGTCCATCACATGTGAACATTCCAATGACTGAATCTGAATATGGTTTCTATGGGATATAATGGGTTACTACTACTTATATTGCCCTTGAGCTAATTTCGCGATAGTATATTTTGTCATTGGCAGCTGATAAAGTCATAGCCCGCTTTTTGTGAGCGAGTAAAGAAAGTGAGCAAATGATCAAGTCATATAGGCCCTAGGCTATACTTATGTTTGCGTTCTGAATGTGCATAATGAATAGGGCCCTTCTCACAGATTTGATTAAAATTCATTTCGTACCACAAGAATGATATTTATTTTATGCCTGTTGCTTTTCATTGCTGATAACATGCATGCCTACTCCCAAATCACTGAACTTGAGCCGAAATGCATACTGTTTACGAGGTCTAATAGCAATTAAAACAATACATATCTTTGAGAACATAATTAATGATTGACGAGGTTTGAAATTCAATAAGATATGAAAGTGGTATTATAATTACCATGAAAAGTTTACCTTAAATTACTGGAAGGTCAATAATATATATTTCCCGTTGATTTTAATTCTGGAAGTTGCCCCCTTTAAACACGATATGTCCTGGATTGACTCGTCGGCATTAATTGACATGAAGTCCTAGTATCGATCACCACTAATATTCATTTCTCTCATAAGAAATTAGACACGCCATTTGGCTGTTTTTCCCCACTTATTCTTCCTCTTGATTCTTCTTCTTCTTCGTCTTCTCCTTCTCCTACTTCTTCTTCCCTTTTCTTCTCCTTCTTTTCCTATTCAATGAAACGTCTGATTAAAATGTCATTTGTGATGATAAAAAACATTACTTTTTAGTGTTTAGAGCTCAGTGTGGAATATAAATAAATTGACATTCCACTTCACAATGAAATAAAGGTACCAGACAAGTAGGCCTACTAGGATCTCCGTCTTCTCAGTTGAAATTTGGGCACTTTATATAGGCCTAATGGAAAACAATTTTTTTTTATTAGTCTGGAAATGGGCACCGCATTTATAGTTTACCTGAATAAAAACGAGAGCGATGTGAAAGAAAACTGGAAAAAAAAAGAAAAAAGAAAAGAAAAGGATAAGGAAAGAATGAACAGCGCAGGTGGGCTGAGGGGCTGCGGCCCCTGTTGAGAAACGAATGAAAAGTTGTGTCCCCCCCCCCCTCCCCTTTGACTGTCATAAATACTTACAACGCATGGCCAACAAATGTGAGAACATTATTTATTTGTTTTTGGTCACCCGATAATTCCTACTGGTACGTGAGGGGGGTCAGATCTTGTGCCCTCATCGAACGCCTCAGCTCAGTCGACGGTCTTTGTTTGTGTCTGAAACAAGACTAAAGATAAATCCTGAATTTTGATTGGTTGACGATATGATGACCTCGACTCGTCGCCAATGACCTTTCGCCATTGCCGGTTTCTAACACTGCACGAAGAAGTACCTAATTCACACCAAAAATACCAGCTAAATAAATAGAATTTGTAAGTATTACCTGCTTTCTTCCTTTCTTTGTTTACTGATCATATGATTGAAAATACAATTATAACATATTTCGTAGATACGCAACCGCAATCCATATAGAAATATCGGGGGTTGGAAATATTTCAGATTTTTCTGTAGTCCCACAAACCAAAATCGGTGCAGTCAACATTTCTCGGGCTGAAGCAATAATTGCAAATTGAACATGTCAAATGAATTTCCTTTTCGTTCTTCTCGAATCATTTTTATCATATGATATAATTTTTGTTATTTTAATTCATTTAGATACAGACTCACAGTATACTTTTTGAATTTTTGTAGGAAAAAAGATTGAAAACCAAAGCCAAGACTGGCAAGAGGCAAGACCCAGGCCAAAGCAAAGGGAAAAATTCATCATGTCGTGTGTGTATTGGGTTTTTACAGACGTGTATCAATCAGATATGATTATTTATGTCTGGGGACCGACCTTTAACGTCACCATCCGAAAGACGTGACTCAGTTTCGAACCTGCGTCCTCGGCTGAATCATTTTGTAACTTCCACTGTTAGTAGGGTGTCTGAACGATTTTTCAATTTTCCCTTTTGGATCGTTTTTCACCATTTTGTTTGGATAATTGAAAAAATTATTTACTCAGAATAATACATTTCAAATTTCAAGACTCACCGATGTTTCTATCAAAAGTTACAGCCCCTTCAATTCCCTACAATATTCATCCATTTTTTGTAAGAATCGACGAAAAAGACGTACACGCAGAGTTATGTTATTTTGCTAAATTTAGCACAACAGCTGAATTGCGCAATATGCAAGCGTACACATACGCGTGCAAGCGTACGCGTGTTGCTTAACTGATGCGCGATCGGCGATCCATTGTCTTCAATAGGCACCCACTTCCGGGTTTGTAGACACGCGGCCCGATGCATATTCATGTGCAGATTTTACGCGCTATCACCATGGGTTCGGCCGGCGCGGAGCTCACGCCTCCCTACTTAGCTGATCCGAAAAATGTGAGGAAGGGTATTTTCAAACTGTAATTGTTTGTGATCCCTGGGGGCTAGCGAAAAATAAGCGTAGGGATATTTTCCTTACGACTGGGACTACATATCGCCAGGGGCGTCATATCTCATAAGTGGCAAATTTCGGAGTTAGCCAGGAAACAATGTTTAAATAGCTGTTTTGACCAAGATATTTTTAGAATTTCGAGATGACGCCCTCTGGAAATATTGGAATTAATCTGCTCTTTCATATGACACCTCATTTATTGAGTATCACCTTCAGGATCACAAAGAATAAAGGTTTGAACTTCAAAAAAAAAAAAAAAACTTTGACCAATTTTGCATGATCGCGTAATGCACATAGACTGCATAGGGCTGCGTGCAATCTCTATGGGAAGGATTTTAGCACACAACATCGGGTGCGCGATCAGACACCCTACTGTTAGCTGGATTACAGGCGCACCCATATCCATGTCATGAGAAACATGAGAACTTGAAGAAAAAAACGAAAGACTTGTGAAGTGGTGTCTGTTGTGAGTTGCGTTAAGACTTTTGTGTGACTGTGTGAGCATGGTGAGTTTTAAGGAAAACGAAAATTGATAAGATGATAGACTCTATCACTCTAGAAGAAGAAAATATGATAGAGTCTAGAAGTAGAACTAGAATCTATTTTGATTTTGTTAAGAAAATGGAAAAGAACAAAAAAAACGCATTATTGTGCTTTGGCAAGTGTAATGATTATGAACTGAGCATGTGAACTTGAATAAATTGATGATGATGAAGCCTTGGGCCTTGCCTTGGATAAATCCAAGCTCTGGTCCTATCATCGGATGCCTACCATTGCATTAACCATCAAGGCATCATCAAACCACATGCACATATGCGGTCAGAAGTAAAAGTAAATTTAAATCATTTAGAAGAAAACAAATTTCGGGGGGAAAAGAGATCTCAAAGCACATTCTCAAAGTGAAAGCAGAAGCTACTCTGCTACCCTGACATATGATCCAGTTGATTTGCATGAACGCAGAAAAGTAAGTGAAAAGGATCATCGATGGTTCGAGATAATTTGATCAACAAAAGTTGAGAGCTTAAAAAAAATAAATAAAGAATTCTTTATTTTTGAAAATAGATCTTTACTAATTAAATTCACACAGGTATGATTTCCTGTGTGAGCTGCTATACATTTGTGAGGTAGAGAACATTTTAATATTTTTTAATGTTTTAATGTGGAAGTAATGAAAAGTAATGAATTCATCATCGTAGTTCTTTGTGTGTCTAAGCCATTAACCATCTGTCATTCTCTCTCTCTTTCTCACCCCTCCCCCTCTCCCACTCCATACATCTCTATATTTTCCTCAATAGCAACATGGCCGACATCAAGGAAGTACTATCCAACTACAAGACGGCACCTTTCGATGCCCGCTTCCCCAACACAAACCAGACCAAGAACTGCTGGCAGAACTATGTGGATTTCCATCGGTGCCAGAAGATGAAGGGTGAGGACTTTGAGCCATGTGAATACTTCAGGAGAGTCTACAAGTCATTATGTCCAATTGCCTGGGTGAGTATGACACACACTTATTCCAGAATGTGCCTTATCAAGGTAGCTCGCCTGAAGCCAGAAAAAAAATTATACTTTGAAAACTGCAATTGAGTATCTTTGTTTAGTAGCTGCACTGTATAAATGGGCATATTATTATTATTTCCAATTATGGTTCAGAGTGCTTTTTATTATATGCTTACCCCAAGCTTGAGATTACAGTACATGAGGTGCACATTCTGCACTCACTGGCAAACATGTCGGCCAGTTGCCACAGTGCACTTATTATTCCTCATACCCTGTTGGTGTTAACATTACTTGGTAGTTTAGTATTACACCCATATAGAGAAAAGCAATGTACCTTTCAATTCAAAGTCTCACTGGAGGATATCTGGCATAATCTGGGTATTGCTGAGAATACAGATTCCTGACCATGTCTACCTTTTTATAATTACATGTAATATGAACTGCCTCTTTGCCTTTTTTTCCCCGCTCATTTCTTTTTGTTGACATATTTTCTCTGTTAATGTCTGAGTCCTACAATTAAATGAAGAGAAGGTTGAGTTCTGGTAAAATTGATTTGTGAGCTTTTTTTATTCTTTGTATGTCAGTTTGGAAGAATGTTATAGTAGAAAGAAAAAAAATTCCCCTGAAAATGATTGTTGTTTAAAAATGCCCACATACATGTATTCAGTACATGACAAAACATAGCTGAAAAGGACCATACATGTATATCCATTTTTTCTGCAGTGCATGTGTGTTTCAGAAAGAATGAATGAATTCCTTTTCATTTTGATCATTCCAAAACCTCACAGTATACATGTATATCAATTATAGTGTTATACATGTATAATCAACCTTTCCCAATAGAGTGGTGAAGTGTGACGTCATCAAAAAAAATCTATTTTTGGAATTTCTCAATTTTTTCTTCATTTTCCGAAAGACCACCAAAAATATGTCCATATGTCGAAAAACCAATTGAATAGGTTAAGTATTGGCTGAGATATGACCATTTGAATAAAAAGATTGCCTATAGGAACTCAGTGTTATATTGCTCTGGTTCATAACATTAGGAGCCAGAGCAATATAACACTATTGCTTCCAGACAGTATATTTGGCAGTATAAATTGCATGACCAATAATCAACTTCATTTCTTTGATCCAATTCCTTGTCCTGTCAAATCTTTTTTATTCCTCATGAAAAACGGCCTTCTCTTTCTGTGTGCTTTGCTACAGGCGGAGAACTGGGATTCTCAGAGGGAAGAGGGAACGTTTGCATCCAAGATTTGATGTGCAACATGGCCTGTAGATACCGTCAGATGTTTATATTCTACTAGACTTTAGCACCTGTGTTCCATGTACCTCCCAGTCAAAATGAAGAACATTTTCATCATATCTTAATCAAACTGCAAAGAATCTCATGAAATGGACTGTTTAATTCAAGAACATGCAATGTGTGCATACATGTCATTCCTAAACATGACTCTATACAATATTTTACCATATTTTCACCTTCATTACAATATTTTGACACTCCACTGAGGAGTCTTGAATAAATGCAATACATATTGCGAATTGTTATTTAGAGCCTTGCGAGCTTTACAAAATTTAGTGAAGTATATTTCAATGCAATTGTGATATTGTATGAAAGATGAGGTGGAGTTATGATGGTGGAAGATGTCTAAATTTGATTTTCTTCCAAGAGCATTTTCCTTTGCCCACCCAAGAATATGGAGTACATCTGAAATTAGAGACAAAGTTTCTTTTTTTATTTGGTTGCAATAGTGTAAATACTACCTGACCAACTGTTCTTCACTACTTCAGGTGTGTTGTGCTTACTGTGGATTCTAATTAATTAAATTATCGTTGATGAAACATGAGAGTTTGAAACTGATATATGAATAAATTTTAAACTCTTGAAAGAAATTCTCTGAAAATTCTCAGAATGTTTGCTTGTATTATCTAAAATGTTGGTATTGTCTGGTTGCATTGGGTACATTTTTTTCATCATTTGTGGCAGTAGTGTGAAAACTAGTTGTGCCGGTGAATCAATTTTTTTTGTTTTCATTTTAAAATGTTTTTTCTACAGCTTTGGATGAAAATATCGTAAAATGGGGAATTCCATTGACAGTATACTGCTAAACTGAAGTTTTAGGATCACACAAACCGGTACAAGTATTAAGAAAAGCCAAAGGCAAGCAAGGTTCATGAAAGTTTTGGAAATGCTTGAGATGGAAAGAAGGAGATACACAAACTGGAGAAGAACGGCAGTAATCAAGTGAATAATTTGGAACTGATGAAAGAAGGAAATAGAGAAAAGGGGGAAGGAAGAGAGAGGGGGTGGGGTGGTTGGTTGGTTGAGGAAGAGAGAGAGAGAGAGAGGGAGGAAGGGAGAAAAAGGAGAAAAGCAAAAAATAAAGAAATAAAGAAACTGGTTAGTGTGGGTAGACAGGATTGGAAGAACTGTAGGGAAGTATGAGAGGGGGATGTCAAGCCAACAGCTAGCTTCTCACTGATCCTTGCATCCATCGTAGCCATCATCAAACAAAATGAATGAGATGATCTGATGAGTAGAGGTGGAGTGGGAGTGTGTAACTGCCATATGGTAATGAGAGGAATAGAGAGTGGGGCACTTTATCATACAGGAGGTTTACCACACAAAAAATGAACTGTTCTGGGCCCCATCTTATAAAGAGTTGTGATTGATCCTCCTCAAACGCACGTTTGCAGTCTCCTATCTCTTATGTACATAGTTGCGGTTGATAAATCGCAAATAAGTTGCGATTAATCGCAACTCTTTATAAGACGGGGGCCCTGGTGTATACATGTGTATATTTCCAAAGGTAGCTTAACAAAATGTAGTGGCACAAAAAGACATGTCCGCAACGCAAACTGCCTTTTTCTTGAAAATCATAATTTTATCACGCAGAGGTAGAACCACATTGTTAGGATATGGAGCAGTTAAATGCATTTACCATCTCAGTGAGGCTTAATGTTAGCTACACTTTCATTTAGAATATTAAAAAACAACATAATCAACAAACATCGCTAACTATTATGCATATTGCATTCTGGACACGTCTTTTTGTGCCACTAAATTTTGCTAATAAATCTAGATTAATGTTCACTTTCTTTTTCACATGTTTCCTTCTCTCTGTCTTGCCCTCTAATGCTTTGTATTTGCAAGAACATTGAGCTTTATGCTCTACAGATAATTGGGCCATTATTACCTCCCTGTCTATCATCTTACTTTAAAGTGAGTGGATCATCAGTTTCCATGTGCAGAAGGCCATAATTCGCTGACACCAGACTTGGTGGAAATAACATTAATGGGAGTACAAATCTGCACACAGCAAATCCGTAGGCCAGTCAAGAATTACCCCCTAATCTCTCGGAGAGTCTAGCTTCGGATCCCGCTTCGGATCGGGTGAGGGAAAAGCAAAGCATTACATAAGGTCGAATGGTCATAAAACTGAAGGCTAACCCTGGTGATTGACAACCTGTTATTGGGTAAACACCCGAACGGTGTCGAATTCCCCACTAGAGCTGACTTCTATGTGTCTTTAATACACGCAATGCATACACCTTGCTGTTCACTCAACCTACTGTTATTAAACACCAATGAGGACGCTTGAGTCAAGTTTGAGGTGTTGTGTTCCGTTCATTATCAAATAATGCAATCTAGCATATTAACACAACCACAACACAGACACACAATGATACATATGGAATACAACAAAAATAAATTCTACAGATGTGTTTCTGAACTCTGAATTCTGTACGACTCACATGCACACATATGGATACATTCTGCTTTTCTGCATAAGTTGGAATTCACTAACATCATTTTTCATCTTTACAGGATGTTGTATTTCAAAATTCATTCAAATTTTGGTGTTTTATCCTTCCCTTTCAGGTTATGTCATTTTTCTTCATTGGAAAACAGAAGCATTCATTTTCACCTTCACACAGGGTGCTCTATTTCAAAATTATTAAAGATCAGGTTCATTGATTTTAAAAACTAACTTTATTGTCATTATTGCAAAGGTAACACTTTGATTTGACAAGGTTATCAAAATTCCATGCTCGGAAACATTCGAAGTAATGATTATTATGAATTACAAAACTCTTAAATACAGCCCCGACATAGCACCTGAAATGCTCTCCGATCGCTGCTGAGATGTGTGACGTCACATGTTGAACATGATTTGCACAAGCAGACGATGTCCCATGACATCTCACACATTTTCAGTGCCTGTTTCGTCATCTTCTCTTCAGTTATTTCTCTTACTTCACTACCGTCAGACTAAATGTTTAATCTATTGCCTCACTCTAAACCCCGCGCATGGTATTATTTTGATGAAAAATGCAGCGATAAAAAAATAAAGGAATCCGTCGCTTGTTAACAAAATAAGACGCCATTGTATTTTCAGCTGCATACACCGCGGTATGTTCGGCGTTTCAAGAGGGAACAAATGCCTTAATGCTTTCATTCCTGGGGGTTTTAAATTTGAAAGTGTGGTTTCTTTGATTGTTCATTAACCCCTATCCTGTGTATTTACAAACAAAAGAATTTAGTTATCAGAATCGGGTTATATCCCTTTTGAATGGTGTAAAATTCCATCACATTTATATACACTAAACTCATTATAATTTGAGAAATAATAGCATTGCAATTATGTTCATTCTTTATGGGATGTCGTCTGCTTGGGCAGGATTGGTTCATATTGTGACGGCATTAAAACATCGTTATTTTTCTGGCGAATCTCTCGCATATCCCAGATGCTATGGAGGTGGTTTTATTTGTATTTTTATAAATCATCCGATTTGTAGTTGACCTACAACTTGTACGATGGCCATCTATTAGCTTACCAGTTTCTAGTAATATGTTATTTGCCATATTTGTGATTTTCTTTGAACCCGCACTTTAAAAATGGGTGTTTTATGCATTTTCAATAATTTCATGGATGTCTTGGACATTCATTGCATAATGTTCTAGCAAAGCCCTCTTTTTGGTAAAATCCACAAGTTAAAACACACAAATATATTTCCATCTACATGTAGGCAAAATTTGTAACATTATAATCAATGGAATATTACAATATAATTTTTTTCTTCAGTTTTGATTTTGTTCTAGCAAGATTTATCTCTACTTTTGAAAAGCAAACATACCAGTACTACAAAGTATCTGTTACAACTCTAGGCATATTTGACTTGTGATATTTTTCAGTGAAACATGTACCTAATTATTTTCTACACGGTCTTTCCATAGTATGATGCATGTTAAATCATTAACTTTATAGTTACTGTTTTGTGGAGGACTATATAGTGTATACACATCTATGCTTGCACAAGTAAACATTAAACTGGAAATTTGGGGCGACATATATGAATACTTATTACGATTCTGTCACATAGACACTGCAGTATTTTAAAAGAACATTACTCATGCAGTGTGGATGCTTTTGAATTTGCATAACCGTAAATTGTATGTGCTCCTCCAAATTATGTTATGGAGAGTTATAAAACATACTTGCAAGCTAATAGTCTACGGACCAAAGTTTATGCATATCATCTTCATCAAGAGTGTGTCACCAAGATTCAATATATCAAAGTTGACTAGTACAAATACTTTCACATAGAATTTCAGGAAATTATTAAGTATCACAATTTTACATTTGAAGAATAACCAGGGTCCAGTACTGTGCAAAGCCAAATACTTCTTCACAAAATGTCAGTTTTATTTTCACATGAAATGTACATGTAGTGTATTCTTTGTAACGACATTAAACATAAAAGCATTACAATGCAAGGCATTATGGATTTCACAGTGCATATAGCGCATATTAAAGATCATATACTATTCAGTTGCAATCTAACACATTAAAAAAAGAAGTCACAATAACGGTGTTGTGTCCAAGGCACTATATCTATAAGTGAAAGACAGTGAAAAGAGACGAACACATTATGATATTTACATGTACTGTTTGATCTTCATTATATTACTTGGTGCACATTATGTGGCCAACAGCCACGTGTACAGTGGAACCTCGTTACAACAAAAACTGTTATAAGAAACTCAAAATCTTGTTCTAGCAAGGTAATTTTGTCGGTCCAGCTTCTTTGTAGTCTACTGTTGTTGTTTTTTTAAGCCCTAAAATCATAACAAGGCAATTTCCTTAGTCCCATTGAGTTTGTTCTAATGAGGTTGTATTGTACTACTGATAAAAAGCAAACACCGTCTCTCATATAAATGCAGTTCTGTCTGAATACAAAATTTGAATACATATTCCTGTACGCTACATTACTTGGCAGATATCTTACAAGTCATTCAGTCTGATTCTAACTCTATCAAAAGGACGGACACTTTTCAGGAAACTTGCTCAAAACAATAAATATTAATCTTATGTACAGGAATTTACTATTATTTAGCACAAATGTAATTTATATCACAATCTAAAACAATTCAATGTATCTACAGTGTACATGTACATAAAAAAATGATGAATTGAATATTTAACTTATGTCATATGTACAAATATATATGACTTTGTGTTGAGAACAAAGTTAGGTAGTTTAAAAAGTAATTTTTTGTTTTTTAACATATTCCTAATTTCAATTTAACCAACAAACCATTTACACTGGAGCAACTTCTTTAATGTATAAGTGTTGAAAAACCAGTAATTAACATTCAGTGTCTGTAAAGGTCATAGATCTGTTTTTTCTTGGTACATGTGTTCAATATGGTCCATCCCCCCCAAAAAAAAAAAAATATATATATATAATAATAATAATAATAAGACCTCAATAATATTTGTTTTCTTCTTCAAATAAACCCAGGTGAAATGTGAGGCATGGCAGATCATCAATTTGATCCATGGGTATGATCATATTTTCATAAGGAGAGCGAAATGACCTAAAAACATTGCACTATGGTGAGAGTGAGAGGATTTTCTATGCACACATCCACTGCCTAAAACCTATTGCTGCACTGGTGAGGTCCTGGAAGCCAAAATCATCTTCTCCTAGTGGTACCCTGTGGATTGACGCTGGTCTTGGGTCTCAGAGCTAAAACAAAACGAAAAGAAGACAGAATATGAAGTTGAAAGTGGGGGTAGAGCCGTTTACTGATGATAGTTTCATATAAAATGGTGCACATTAATTTACATGTAGCATGATCTTGGCATGAAAACTGTCGGACTCGACTTCTTAATAAAGACTTGCTGAAAATAGGGCCTGAGGGCCTAAAAATACATCTGTACCTGGTATCGAGGGTAAAATGAGTGAATATCTAACGAACAGTGCCATAACAGGATGATTTTGTCTTTTTTACCACATGCCAGTCACACCAATGCGACCAGCACCAGACTAACAACAGAATGAACGAAATAATACATTTACCCCTAATGTCTAAGAATCGGTCTGGAGTCGGTTTGGCGGAGTAACTGAGATATCACACAAAAATGAAACCTCTTATTAAAAGTACACAAGACATGGTGAGGAAGAGAATGGCTAGGTAATTTTTTATATTTTTTATAAATTTTAAATTCCAAACGGGTGTAAATTCAGTCTGAAATATGTTTATTAAGACAGCCTGGTGGACTAAAGAGGATTTCTAATATGTACAATGTATCTCACCTTGATCTACTGTCTTGTTGGTTGACTTCTTAGGATTTTTGAAGTGGGCTATCACTTGGTGATCATCAGTCATCTGGACATCCTGTTCCTGTTGTTGATTCCTGACAAGAGAAAAAGAGAAAAAGATGAACACTGGTTATAACTCTCATGCAATTGGCCATTGCAAGTCATAATGTTTGTCCTACCTAGCATTCTGACTAATGAAATACAATTTTGTGTAACAGTTGAATGAAATAATTAATATCATGGCACTTAACAAAGATTTATGCACTATATTTGATTATATTACAAAAATGGTCTATTGGAATTTTAAAAAAATGAACTCTATGGCCCGAATTCACAAAGGAGGTTTAAATTTAACCCATGGTTTAAATCTTCATTTACATAACCCATGGTCTAAAATTAGCGCAAAATAAGCGCGACTCAGTCAGAGGTCCAATATTAGACGCGCGCAAGGCAAGGTACGCTTCTTTTGCGCTAATTTTTAAACCACGGGTTATATGTAAATGAGGGTTTAAACCATGGGTTAAAGACACATAGAAGTCAGCTCTCATGGGGAATTTGACACCGTTCGGGTGTTTACCCAGTAACAGGAGTTGTCAATCACCAGGGTTAGCCTTCAGTTTTATGACCATTCGGCGTTATGTAATGCTTTGCTTTTCCCTCACCCGATCCGAAGCGGGATCCGAAGCTAGACTCTCCGAGAGACTAGGGGGAAATTCTTGACTGGCCTACGGATTTGCTGTGTGCAGATTTGTACCCTTATTAATGTTATTTCCACCAAGTTTGGTGTCAGCGAATTATGGCCTTCTGCACATGGAAACTGACGATCCACTCACTTTAAGCTAAACCTCCTTTGTGAATTCGGGCCTATGTACATGTATGTCACATTAGTCCATCAGTGCATACTTTGACATTCCATGTTTGTTAACAGGCACATGGCGCAGGGTCATCTGGCACAGATGTAAGCAATAGTTTAGTAGACTAATCGAGGTTGAAGCAATAGCTTTTATACACTCATATGAAAAATCAAACGCAGTTCTTACTGGAGAATGGTGTGCCGCTCCCTTCTCCTGAGTTCTGCATTGTCAGCAAAGAGGATGGTGTGGTATGGGATAGGTACATCCATACTGGGTAAGATACCCCTGGCTGCTGAGGTCACCTGTCCTAGGATACCTTGGTACACCAGTAAGTCATCTACCAACAGCTATGAGAGAGAGAGGGAGAGAGAGAGAGAGAGAGAGGGAGAGAGAGAGAGAGAGAGGGAGGGAGAGAGAGAGAGAGAGAGAGAGATGAAAGATAAGTAGTATGGAGAGAGGGGACGAGGCGGGAGGGAGAAAGAGAAAGAAAGGGAGGGGAGGAGGGAGGGGGAGAAGAGAAAAGTATGGAGAGAGGGAGGGAAGAAGAAAAATGGAAAGTAAAGGGTAGAGACAAGGAATAAGAGGGAGAGAATGTGGAAATGAAGGAGAGAGTGAGAACAGAGGGAATGGAGTAAAGAGAGAGCATGGGTGAGAGAAAGATATAGGTGTGGAGGGAGAAAGGATGAAGAAGAAGAAAAAAAAACAGTGATGAAGTGACAGAGAAAGAGCGATAGAAGGATAAATTATTATATTATTATAAATTATATTATATATATTATTGCTCCAGAATAATTTTCATTCAATACTGATTATTTTCCTTTGAATTTTAAATTCATGGACATATCAAAATGCATTTATATTTCATTTGTATCTTTCATTAAACAAAGTACAGATAAAAAAGGGGTCCTGAATGCTCTACACTAAATCATTTATTCCATTAAAAACAAACAACAGCAAATCTTCCATTAGCAACATGTGCATCATAAATGTAACTTTTTGTAACAACAAACAGGAAAACTCAATAATGTGAACATACCCCAAAATCTTTGACTCCTCTGGCCGGAGTCTTGCTGTAGTTCCATAGCTTGATCATAGACACAGTAGCAGGCTCATCAAATATCACATACACACGATTGATCTAATTAAAAAACAAAATACAATTGGCAATGACTCTGAATACATGTACCGGTATGGCAAAAACATATGCGGACACATGCAATTAACAAAGTACTAAATAAGATTTCAGAGAGTACATGTATGTCCATATACACAAAACAGAATTGTTATAGATCCACATATTTATATACATGTACATATAATTAACTGACCATATGTATAATTAATTAACAATGATTCTGAAAACACTTTGAGATAAAGATATGAAATGCATGGAACGTACAATATATAATGGTAAATGGCACATTTTACAACTGTTTCGCCACTTTGTGGTAGAAATCCATTAGAGTTAATGAGGGGAGCTGTCAAACTACCAAAATATCATGGTACTTTTAGGGGGTTCAATATAAAAAAATCAGGTTTTAAAAATATAATGCATAATGAAAATGATAATGTAAAAGCAAATGTCACAATGCCCCATCCTTTTGCTGTACACATACCCATTTACATTATGAAGATCACATGTCAAAATTCTGATCACATCAAACTATTAAATACATGTTACTTACGACTGTTGGCAGGATGGGGGCAAGCCAGATGTGACCTCCATCCACAGTGTTGTTGACCCCATCAATAAGCTTCTCAGGGGTCCTGGTGTCGTCTGATACACCCTCTAATACATTTACACTGGGAGGGTAGGCAGCAATGTCTGAACAGTGAGGTCAAAGTTTAAACTTCATAGCATGGAGAGAGTATTCTTCACAACCATGTCAACCGGTAAGAGGAAGGGGCAATGTTCAATAAATGTCACCAACATGGACACATGTCTGCTTAAAGGTATAGACCAGTTTTGGAAACCCCTCTCAAAAAATGAAATGAAAGCTCTCATTACCAATCATGTGAAAGAATATGTTTTGACTAATACGTGATGATAAAAATTTTGCCCGGAAACCGCCTACTAATTGATATATTTGGTAAATTATTATATCTATTGGGACCAAAGAGATATCGCGCACGTGTCGCGTAGTCCCATATACATCTTTCTGTGTACAGTGCTTGCAACTTTACCAAGACTGGGCCAAATTTCTTATCATTTTGATGATTCCAGAACCTTGCAGTACACACCAATACTTACATGCTAGATGATCAACCTTTTCTGATCGATTCCACAACGTTTCTTTCACAATGTAATAGCATGACCAGAACTGGTCTTTATCTTTAAGTTATGTGCACTCATTTCCTTCAAATGATTTCTCAGATGGGAGATGAAATTTGAGACTAAGAATAATAATTTTCAAAAAAATGCTAAATTTTGGCTCCATGTAATTATTGGTGATGGTCCTTGTTTTTAAAAAAAATCTATAATTTTAGGATGTTTTTTTTCTTTCTTCTTATCACACAGTTTAATAAACCCTTTAGTTTCCATGAGTGCTGATCAGCACACACAATGTGCAACAATTAATGTAATTAATGAAATGATTTGTGAATGCATCATCTAGTGACTTGATATGGATTTATTCAAATCCTCAACTACTGTTCGATCGTATTTTCGCAATATCGTTATCCACTTTATCGTTAGACCCCATTTTCAACAAAAGCCTAAACACAGCGTCGGGCTTAAAGGTACTATGTCCCATTTGCAGCCAACATCAAATTCTGTAGAACTTTGCAGGAATTATGAATATGTCACGTATGTCCTATCTGTGAAATTTAAACTTTAGCAGTGTCCTAGTATTCAAATTATGCAAGGAAACCTGTTTACTGTCTAGACTTCACTGTCAGACACTATTTTTTCTTTGGTAATAACATACATAAAATGAGCTGTAAAGGCTACATGAGCATTTGTCTACATCAATAACCCACTTCTTGTAATGGCCAAAATTAAACTGATTGAATCTTTGCACAGCACAAAACGTACACCATTCGGTACAAGGGTCTGAAAATCAGACTATTTACTAAAAGGATTGCAATCCCTAAAGTCGATTTGACAACAAACGGTCATTAGCCCTTTCGTTTTGAGGGAAGTTCTAAATTAGTATTATATTTCAAATGCCGGTGGAATTTGACCTTTTCATTTTTTTGGCCTGCAAATGGGACATAGTACTTTAAAATTTAAGAATACTGGTCACTGAGTCTACTTATGAGACTAATAACAATTTTGAAGTCAAAGGATACTTGATTCGGTGAGCTCCATCTTTTCTCCCTGGGCATCGTAAAACTCCAATCCATTGAGTCCCACATAGTAGAGATCCCCGTAGGTCGAAAGGAGCTGAAACTGGAAAACAACTGATAATAAACCAAAGAAGTTAAGGATGATATATATCAAATACTTTTTCTTTTGTTATTTTAGAATATTTCATAAAAAATAATTTTGTATAGTATATCTTTATGTTCATATGATAGTTTTGAATTCCTGGGCTCATAGTCATAAAACCTTACTAAGCCTAGTACATAGGTTAGGGCAAGTGAATTATAGGATACATTTAGTTTTAGTTTTTAATATTCTTGTTTGGGGATAATATTATGGAGGTACTACTACTTCTGTTGTACAAAGGATACATCCACATGGCATATGCATTGGTATATACTCCTGACTGGGAACCTCTAAAGCAACTTGGCTTTGCCTGAGAAAGAGAAAAAGAGAGATAACATAGAAACACATATGAGAAAAAGTGAATGTTAGTACATGTACAATTCATGTTTTGTATCATTATCACTATTTGAATGGACTAGACAAAATAAAAGATGAAACCATCTACACATTGCAGAACCAAAGATTTCCTTACAAAAATAGTACAAACATGAAAAAACCTTAATAAGACAAGGATTTCATTGTGTCTTATCTGTTGGCTACTTACAGTGTGATTCTTTTTTTTACTCCCCAAGGCAGGGTTCCCACATAAATTTGAGAACCGAATTCCATGACTTTCCATGACCCATTTTGCCCTTTTCCATGACCAGATAAGTACCATTTCGGTATGGGTTGTAGAATCCAAGCAGTGTACGAATACCACGCCCATTGTCAGTTCAAACTGGAAGGCTGCCATCCCACACACGGCCCACACCCACAATCAAATTCCACAACTTTGTGAGTTTTTTTCCTTCATTTTCCATGACTTTCCATGACTTTACAGAAGAATTTATTTTTTCTGTGACTTTCCAGTTTATCCATAACCATGGGAATCCTGCAAGGCTTAACACAGGAGCCATACAGCTCCTGGAGGCAATGGGTTAATGCTACAGGAATCTTCTAATTCCAAAGTAACAGATCACAATGACTCTTGGAAGTCATTACTATCTGTGCAGATCTGAGCAAGAATTACCTGAGTGAATCGGGCACCGCCCTCTGTTGTCGTCCCACTACAGCTTGCCAGTTTGTCTGGCTGACGAAGCTGATGTCCTGAGCGAAGTCAAAATAACATTTCCCAGGACCCTTGCGGATGAGATAACCCTCAGCTGGCGAGACCTGCTGTCCATCTATCCAGACATGTACTATCTTTGCCTACGAAGAATGGGTAGATAGGAATTAAAGCGCAATCCAACCTTTGTAATGAGTTTATTTGTATGAATGAAGAAAATTAAGAAATAGATTGATGTTTGATATAAAGTGGACCAATAATAAATCTATGCGAATCTCCAATTGGTAATTTGGTCATTGGATCGAGATCGATGTATGCATAAACAGCTCTCCCTTTTGTTGTGTACAAAATTATTGTTATTTCTGTCTTTCTCCTAAGCGCCTTCTCCATTTGGGCATGCAAAACTCAAAATATATTACATAGAGCATATATCATGGGCCCTCTAAAGCGACTAGACCATCCTGAGTCATACATGTAAATAGACATTTTAGTCATTTTGTGTGTTGAAACAGAAGGGAAAATAGTCTGCAACTACACCATACCAATTCAGCCAATTTAAAATTCCCATATGTACCGGTATAGTGATTACAACTTTTAAAGATTCACAACTTTCTTATTATTTGTAGGATTTCGTTAAAACTTTTACCAGTCTGCTTCTCTAATTTTTTTACTTTCTTTAAGTATAGTTTGCTATTAGGATTGGATTTTCCTTCAGATGTACGTACATAACAAGCCTCCTCTCTTTTCTCATGAAATCATTTACAATTACTGATCCATCAAAGCCTTGTAATCTAAAGGAGTATTTCTTCCAACACACAGCAAAGCTCCCAGCTTGCCCCACCCTGAAAAATAAAAAACCCAACTGGGGCATTTTTTGTGATACCTGATTCTTTTTAATGACTTCCAAATTAGGAGTCTTGCATTTACACATGTAATAAAATACCAAAATGATGATATCAATATGCTGCAAAGACATTGGATGTGCCTAGTGTGGTTTTTGTGCACGCAATGAGAAAAGCACCAATCTTGGAATTAGAAAGATTTGTGACGCATCTACAAATTTAGTGGTTTCTTTTTACACAAAATTTTCATATGAAATAAGCCTCTCCACATTCTTTTACATTAACCTGGGCAAGGTATTCCCCCTATTCTGAACGATAACATCTCCTGGCTGATTCCTTCAAATAATAAAACCTTACCCCTCTGTAAGTATCTTCAGGTGACTTGTTGTAGTTCCATATCCTCAGACCAGTCATTTGCACTTCCCTCCCAAAGTCAATGGTGAGGAAATGGTCTCCCCCTTCGGAGAATGGAATCATCCACATGTGCTCGTCCGATGAGGTTACATTGGTACCATCTAGGAGTCTGAAAGAAGGAATAGAAACATTCTTTTGGATTGAGCTTTCTATTACTATGACAAAACAAGTTCATCAAAATGTACAAATCTCTGATGAAAACATGTCTACATACCAGTTCGTAATTAGCTAGTACATGGTAAAAATGACCCTGAATATCCACAGATATTTAAAACATGGAGATGTGCCACTTTGTACATTTTAGAATAGTGGCACTGCCAAAGTCATGGAAGTGCTTCATGTCCATGAATATCTTTTGTTCTCTTAAGAAGAATACTTCCATCTGTGTTGCATAGAATGTACCATTGGTGTATAAATGAATAACAATTACATATCCTTCATGAGCATGTATTCAGTATTCGTCTCAGCTGTTTTTATGATTTTGACAAATGACATTTATCCGCCCACGCGCAGATTGTATCTACAAACTGGCTTATTCTTTCCCTCCTCTCTCCATCTCCTTTCTCTTTTTTTTTTCCCTGTCTTCTAAGCAACATATCTACGAGTTTTATCATTAATTCCTCATTCAAAGATGATGATACAAAGATGACGAGTGTTTATCCGTCTCGCCTAACGTCTCTCCATCTCTTACACTTTACATGTACCTAGAAAGGTTCGTAAGCTTAATATGGTGGTGTCATTTCAAACAGCTCACTGGAACATCATATCACATAGTTTATCAAGTCATTGAGTCATAAATTCTTCTTCTTCTCTTCTTCAAGATAATCTGCCTCCTTCAATACTGAAGATTCTTGCAGATGCCGTATATACTCGGCCTGATTGGGGGTGTGCAGGTGGACCACTACACCGGGGTTTGCCCCTACTCTTATACGAATAGTGCAATGGGTTCTTAATGTGCAAGGGTGGAGACTCTCCTGTACACGGGGCCTCCATTTAACGTCTTATCTGAGGGACGGAGTGTTTTCCACTTAACATAGCCTGCGTCTATGAAACAATGGGAGGGGCACGTTAACACATAACGCAGGCTTCAGTCATCCGCCTGGGTGGGATTCGAACCCGAGACCTTTTGTTCGACAGGCAGACGCTTTACCGACTGAGCCAACTCGCCTCCCAACTCAATTCAGAGATGCTTCAATTCAACTCATCTCCAGTGAGAACTGAATTTATAAACTGCCAAAATCTGTAAATGTTCCACTGACATCATATTTGAGACAATAGTTGCTCGTTCAGAATGTTAAAACAGAGATTACAAAAGACTCGATGGGAATCTGTCCAAATATTTATAATACATCTATAATTCATGTTAAAATATTTCCAGATGTAAACCGATAACCTGTCGATACACAAAACTTATGTAAAAGACAAAAAGCTTTACTTGTCCAACGTTCTGTCATCAGTGCCATAGTCTGGTAGTTCATTGAGATCACGAGGGTAGGCATCGACCATGTCCATCGTCATCGGGATGGCATCACCTTCGATGTCCATGATCTCGAGACCGGTCAAGCCAAGGTAGTAGATATCTCCCCAGGTCACTGTGAAGTTCAGCTTCAGATCTGTTATGGTAAGATCAAAGCATGTACAAGTCATCTGTCAAGTACATACTTCCACAGAGATTAGAGAGGTTGAGAAATTTGGGATGATTACTATTTTTTTTCTTTATATTCATTTCAAATATGACTGTCAGCAAACTTGTCATCAAATTAGGTATCCCAATATCCTCACTGGCAACATTCTTAGTTTACCAATCAATCAGTAGTCAAAAGAACAATGGCAAGACTGAAAAACAAAACATCATACACTTCTAATCATTAAAGATGACATTCACATTTGTGAAATACATGTGGGTTTCATTATCATTCCTTAATTGCTGAAATTCCAGAGTCACAAAGTCTAATCATGCAGGAGTATTTTGACAAAATGGGCTACATATCAAGGAATCCAAAAACACATCCTTACATCTGCCTCTGAACACTGCATCCTGTGGTTGATTCATCCATGAGGATGCTGCTGCTGGATCGACCCTGTGCAGGGAATAGTCACTGGTGGTGTCATGGGACTTGAGAGGAGGGGAGTTCTCTCCCAGTCGGCCAGACTCTACCGTGGGTTCTGATTTTGTGGGACGGACTCTGTTCTGCCGGGCAGTCGTCATTGGTCTCTCCTAGAATGATAATAATAGTGTACGTAATAAGCTTCTTCTTGAGGGTACAAAATGCTGAATACAATAAATTTTAATGAGAGAAGGTCTTTTTCTTTGTTTCTCCATCCAGAAAATAGGCAGGGTGGGTGGGTATTACTTTAATAGTGGATCAACTGCCGTTCGTGGAAAGGAGATGATTGTGTCAAGGCATTCTTTCTCCCCTCATACATGTACCTTGGGTACCACATGTAGGTCCTATGGAGGTGACTTCCCAGGATATATCTTCTAAGCATTCAAAATCACACAAAATAAACACATAGTGAGGTGGATACCACATACATGTATATTATAAAAGCAAAATGTACAAATACATATATGTGATCGTAGGATAAATCCAGGCTTTCAAAATTTCATAAATTGTTATTATTTTTTTTTTTAAATCTTAAACTAAACAAAATGTTTATAAGAATTGTGTTCTTGGAGAAAAATGGGTAAATAGAGGAATTAAGTCAGCATAAGTTCTGTACATTGTACACATTCCATGATTTGGCCTAGATGTCAGTAGTGGGCTTGAAATACCATTATTGTACATCAGATTTTTGGGAAATATTTCTGAATGTGGCCCTCAAAGAAATAAAAATTCTTGACAGCAACTCATATTCTAAATTATTCTAAAACCATCATGTACCATCTTGCCTGTCACAGCATCTCACAAGACATATACTTTCAATCAATGCATACACAATTCTTTATTTCATCACTTTCTGTGCACTGCAGTATAAACTCAAACTCACATCTTACAGAGTACATTGATTACAAGACTTGTCCATTGCAACAACTATCAGAGATATTCAACACCCTTTGTCTTACCTCAAAAATATTTTCTAGTCCCCAAACTCCAACTTTTGGAAATTTCTCATATGGAAAATATTGCAAAAAAACAAGCACGTAAATCAATCCAGCTTTGCACATGATGTGTTACAAAGAAAAAACAGTGTCATAAATTATTCATATAATGAATTGAAAAATCCCATTATATTTCCAGTCCTAAATTTTCCTGTCCTCTTATTTCTTGTACTATTAAATACAAAAGCTTTGACCTCATATCATGTTTTAACTGTAGTATGAATCCATATTCATGTTGTCAATATTCCCAGTGTTTATTTATATAACAATGATTTCTAACCTTTCCTTGATAGTCATTAATGAACAAGCATCATGATGAAGAGAAAAATATAGACATTATAAGTTACATACCTCATCATTATAAATTGACTGCTGAAAGCCAAAAGGGTGATTAATAACTATAAATAAAAGTATATCTTATTTTGTTAACACCCATCTACAGCTCTCAGCAGAAGAAATGATAGTGATATCACTAATGTACAGATTTTCATCACAATGATTCATTGTATCTGTTGATTATGTTGATTTATTGTATCTGTCAAAGAAATAGTGTCATCTTGTCAAATTGATAGGGATGACTGTACATGTACAGGTCATCGCCCCCTGCTCCCAATGAAAAAGTATGTCACAGAGATATCCTCCATAACATACAACTTCTTATTCTACCACAAAATCTCTGTTCAAGGTTTTGTGGTGAGATTTTGTGGTGATATCCCGGACTGCGCATGCGCAACAATTTGTTGAGTATAACCATTTTAAAATGGAAAACTTTCATGTTACAATTCAAAATATTATCTCTCGCTCCATTTCTACTAGAATAGAAATCAAACTTCAACTTCCAGGTAAGTTTCGTTTAATTTATCTATTTTCCCATAGGTTCTGGGAATAAATATCCCTCAATTCTGTCACATATGATACCTACCTCACTGATGTCAGCCGTCCGTGGTCTCGTTGGCGGGGCTGCGTCATCATCCATGCTGGAACTAAACCAATCCTCTGCCGCGACATACACCTCATCATTCTTAGAGATCAGTTCTAAGATGTCTTCATCTTCCGTGAACAAGATGGTCTAGCAGGAAGACAATCAGAAAGATAAAAATAAAGTCCAATCTAGAGTATCATTTTCATGTAAAAAATTGAAGACATTTGATTGAGCACAAGTCAGTATTTCTGTGAAAATGTTAGACTGATAGTAAAACAATTATATGGAAGTACATGTATTAATGATTATAATTCAGTTACTCCACACTGTTTAGTATTTAAGATTCAATCTCAAAATGAATAATTACTAATATAAAATAGAATACACAATCATGAAATATATACATGCATTTCAAGACCCAAACCAATCTGAAAATAACAATTATAATGAAAATAATTGGATTTATATAGCAACTTTTCCAGAGGATACCAGGCACTGTCCCTTAGTCTATCAACAAATTAAGAAGAATTATCATGAAAACAGATTTCATTGATATTCAATATCTAATAACTGACACAATTTCTATCATACTTACATCGCCAAATGAGCTCGGGTCTCCCTGAAGTGCCCCTGATGCCCTGGAAAAAAGAGAAGATATTTTAGAAAGACGGATAAAACTGTTATCTACAGGTTCTACATCCATTGACTCAGTGTTATCTTCTTTGAATACATCATAGTATGAATTATTATGGGTACTTCTAAATAATTTATGTACATAACTATCAAGGGTTCAATGATTTGCAAATACAGATACTAAATAAAAGAACACTCACCTTGAAATTTCTCCTTTAAAGATGTTCTTGTCATCTAGAGAGATCTCTATATCCTTAGCACCTCTGAAGGAGTGTATTCTGGATTTGTTGTAATTCTATTTGTAACAATAGAAAGACAAGAGGAGGAATACAATCAATAGAACAAAAAATACCCCCAAAAAGAAACAGTTAAGAGAAGGAAGAAGAAAATGAAGAACCATTGAAGTCTATTTTACATAATCATATGGTCTCAGAAGGCTATGGAGGGCAGTGTGATTGATGAAGATGTATACATGTATAAACATATTTAAACAAGGTTTCTTTTAAAAAATAAAAACTTTTGCAAACTGTATATTCCAGTCTATTACTCAATCAGGATCCACTGGTTGATACCTGCATTTACCCTCAATTCTGATCAATTAATACGACACATGAACATTTTGTCTTTTGAATGTAGCTTCCAGGGTTGGTATACAATTAACACTGATTCAGATTAGTGATTTATACCACATTTTAAAAATGTTAGTAAATATTTGAAAGAATCATTCAAACTGATCAGATTTAAACTGATAACCTATCTAAAGAGCATCTATTTGAAGACCATTTGATCACCTATTTAAGGAGCAGTTTTTGTGAAAAATAGTTTTCAATTAAACCAAATCAGAACTCACCCATATCCTGATCATGGCGATCTTGACAGGATGGTCAAAGGTCATGGTGATAAGATGCAACCTGCCTGGTGTGAACGGAGCAAGCCACATGTGTATATCATCCCTGGTGCAGTTCACACCATTAATCAGATTCAACACAACCCTTGGGTCATTGGTGTGTTCAGGTAACATGTTCAGGTCAGAAGGCTCTGCAGTAACCTGTGAGCAGTTTTCAGACAGAATGAAACCAAAATCAAAGCCCATCACGTCTAATGTTTGCAGGACCTACAAATCCCATTGTCAGAGGTCCTTGATTTTAGTAGATGAATAGCAAAACATCAACAATCACATACATGTATTTGTATAAATACCTGGACAGTGAAAAACCATTTATATTTCTGGTCACCATCTGCTGAATTACGGTTTGCTTTCATTTGGGTTTGATGATCTTCGTCAAATATTTTCACAAAGGATTGTGAGTAAACAGCATTTTAGAATTTGAATGCAAAAGTTGAACAGGTTAATGTATTGTTTCATCATAATTCATAAGTATACACTGCACCTACTCAATTTGGCAACAAATCAATAAAAGCAGTGTATGATAGCAATATAAAGATTTCAGTGCAAGTAGGATTTTGTTAACATCGACTCCTGATTTCTATCATTTGTTTTGAATTTTTAAATTACTACAGGTCAATACCTAGTCGTTTTTCCATAAAAAGTGCAGGCATCAAAAGATATATCGCACTCTTTGTTGGTACATATTTCTTAGTTACCTTAATTGCTGTCCATAACATTTTTAAAGTACATATTTTCTGTTGTAGAACATCAAAAGTTGAATATTACCTTCAAAGTTGAATGAGATCTTTCTGCTGTTTACTGTTTCTTACCTTGGAGACTTGAACATGTTCTCCGTTACTCTGAAAGATCTCTATTCCATTGAGACCAACGTAGTGACGATCTCCCCACGTCGTCTTGATGTTAATCGTCATGCAGTGTCCAACCGGTAACAGCGGGATCTCAAATTCATCACTATCAAGAAACAAGAAGTTGAGTATTTACTAAATGAATGTCATAATACATACATGTATATAGGCATACACATCATACAGTGAAAAAAATGAAGGAATATATAGAAATTTGGAAAAAAAATAAAAATGCATTTGTTCCCTTGTCAAACAAAATTTCTAATATTTAATATGACAGGATCTTTACTGAAAATTCAAACACCTATCATACAGTTAGGGGAAGATTGGAAAAAGTATCTCAAGTTGCTCAAGTTGACATTTATGTCATTCATTACTTAAAAAAACAACACATATTTACAAAATGTATGCAACAGATCACAAATTAATCATGCACGAATGAGGAGATACCTACTAAGGGGCAATAGCCTTATTGGTGCAGCCACCAAAAAATTATAAAACAAACAGACGTGACAAATATATATAAAATACAGAGTATAGAGAAGCAAAACAAAATGAAACAATACAAAAGTGAGAGAAAAGCCTGAAAGATTTAAAAAGAAGAAAAGAAAAAAATATTTTCAAAGCGGAAGATTAAAATAAGAAAATATATATTTTCAGGGGCCAAGCAAAAGAAAAAGGGTTTATGGTCATGTATCCCCATATCTGTCAAGTTGCACTTACCTGCTATCATCATTATCTGCATCCTCCTCCTGAGTCTTAGATCTTCTGTCTGACAAGATGGTATCAAGAACATCACCTGGTGGAACAGAACAGAGGACATGGTAAGGTGCTTTGTATAAAGCTCTCATTGTTATTCATTATGTACAGGATGCTTGTACAAATGTATATGTATATGTAGCATATAGCATGCTTCATCCACATGCAGTTAACTATCATGGTTTAACTGAAAAATCAGTAACGTTTTGTAACTTTTTCTGACTTTTCCCCAGAAATTTTTGAAGAAACAATTATGCAAAAGCTAAACATGAATACCTAATAATGTCATGTATTCTATTGATAGTCTGTTCTTAGAATATTCTGTTATTAATATCTATATGTAAGTTAGATTGTGCATAGAATATCTACGGTATCTTTGATCAACAAATACCTTCTACATCGAGGTTAACATTTGATGCTAGTCTTCCCTTCTGAAACTTGTCAAACAGAGACAGGGATGTCCACGATTCCTCTAAGCTCGACTCCTGGTGGCTTCTTGACTGGTGAGGGCGCTTGTCGAACCTGGCAGGGGGTGACATGTGATCTTCGTCACTCATGCCACCCTCTGCAGCCTTCTGTCGCCATCGCAATTCCTCCATGTCATCGGCCATTGCTGGGTGAAGAAAGATCAATAGCTTTGGTGTCATAAAATCACAACTTGAAAGAATAATAGAGTAGTCTAAATACTATAGTATGCATTAGAAGTTAACTTCTTTTGGCTTTATGTCAGCAACCTCACTGCATGGTGATGATTTAGTGTCAAAAGATCATTTATTCATGAAAAATGTAAAATACATCCATCTTCAATTCATCAGGTGATACAGATAAGGCATTAAAGTGATGGTATGATTAAATGGCATGACTATGAAAAAAAATTATATATGCATAGAAGTAAATGTTAAACACTGGATGAGATAACTCTTTTGCTAACAGTGGTGTATTACTAAAGATGCTTTTTAACACCAATATTCATCTTTACCATTTATCAGATGTTGAGAGCCAGTAGGACAGTTTCCCTCAACTTTTTCATCTAGATTTAATGCTCTCAGCAAATGATACATTATCCAAACAAAGCATATTTGCATCAAAGCTCAAATGTATGTACAATTTAGTCTCGCTGCTAACTGAATGGACCATCATTTCAAAATCTAAAGTTAAATAGTAACCTGCTATCTTGGGTTGGTTTGGGGCCTGGTTCCTGCTCCTCCTCCCTGTCTGTTCAATAGTGGTCTCATCATAGTCCAGGATCTCGGTGGAAGGTCTCCTATCAGCAGAGCTTCGTCTCAGCATCCCAGGCCAGGGTTGCCTGTATCCAGAGGGTCGGCCTCTTCCTCTTCTGGGATACTGCTATCGCTCTTATTGACTTCATCGTCTGCAAAGAGCAAGATTATAAATGATGAAAAAACATACATTTGTTCCATTCAACTCTGAAGACCGCTGCATGTGTGGACCAGATCCATAAACTTTTGAAGGCCCACTTATTTTGTTAGAGAGCATGGACTGCTATGTGTTTATATTGGCTCAATGAGTGTACTTGAAGTGTTATCATTGTTTAAGTGATCCTTAATCCTCATACTTTGTTGTGAAGCAAATTGCATGTTGTAACCGCAAGGAAAAGGGGATACTAGTACTCTGGATTAGATTGGATTAGATCAACAGCAGAATACTGTACATTGCAAATCAAAGAATGTGAGTCTCTGGAGAAGTTCTAAACAAAGCATTACTTCAGACAATCAACTGAAGGGGGAAAATGGTATCCATTTAGAATCTTACCTAATAAATTCAGCCATGGTGGTTTCTTCTGTTTGGGTTTGGTTCTAGTGGAAAAGATACAGAAAAACCATTCAACAATCATGCCAATTTTAAAAAAGTACCTGTGCAAAACATCTAAATGGAATTAAGAATTTTGAGGTGACATTAAGGATTGGCATAAATTTTGCAAGAGAAACAATTACAGGTACGTGAAGGATTAACATAGTGAGAAATATACTTAGAGACTAGAGAGTAACTGCTAAGTTGAAATTAGCTACAGCAAAGTCAAAGAGTCTGCTAAAATGTTTTCTGGATCGGAATTAGAAGTTATAAGACTTATGAGATGAAAAGATGCTAGGATGATGTACCTGCACATGTACTTTGATTGAAAGTAAGAGGAAAAAACAAATCAGAAGGAGAAATTACAAATGAGTAGCTAAATATAATTCAGAAAAAAATGAGTTCAATACTACATACTGAATAGAAATTTGGAAGTGAAATCTAATAGCTACAACATTCAAGCACATGATATAAAAAAAGAATCTCCACAGTCCAAAAACGAACTTGATTATTACAGAAAAGTGAAAGAAGATATTTTAGGGATGAGGGTTGGTGATGGGGTTTACAGTACTACTGTTTTGTGAAAGTTCATTGTTTATCTCATTTATTGCTCTCTCAACCACGTCCATGTGAACATACGTGTTTGCAAGTTTGAGTGGGAGAGGGGGGTGGGGTGGGATAATATTACGACTTACGCCCTCTTTTTCTTTGAATCCTCTTTCAGCCACGAAGGCTTTTGATTGTGAGGACGCTCACTCTTAGGGTGTTCACTGTTAAGGTAGAAAAGACAACATTAAGCACATATCGACACTAAAGAAGAATATAAAATGGCCACTGCACATCTTACATCTCAACCAAGACTCGATTTGAAAAGACATAGAATAGGATTACGTACAGAATTTCAAAAACACAAAAATTGTATCTGGCTAGGGTCCAAAATGGTCATACGAATATCAATATCGAATCTGCAGATCTTTGACTGCTTGATCTGCAAATGTTTAGTAGTCATGTGACTGGTGTGAAGTTACTATGACTCACAATAGATTTGGCCTTAATATCTCTGACCAAAAGGCTCACAATATCCCAGAGTTTGGTAATGATATTCACTTTCTGAACGACTGGGACCTCATTTAGGAAGAATGTAACAATTTTAATGTTAAAATTTGATCTTATTGATATTTTTTCTTTCAAAATCTATTCATAGTCAGGTCATAGGATGAGCATTTGGCCATAAGATAATCAGCCACAGACCCCACATACCAAGTTGATTCTTAGAGATACCAAATTAAAAAAGAAAATGCAATTCTTGTATTTCTGTAAGTAAAAATTGCATTTTGAAATGAAAGGAGAAAGGAGAAAAGAAAAAGATGAAAGATGATGTACCAGGCTTGAAAGCCAAAGTGTCAATTTCACTGGAGATTTTACAAAAGAGGACAACAGTGTCAATTTCACTGGAGATTTTACAACAGTGTCTGCATGAGAGCACAGATGGACATGCAATCAATTTGCATAGCTGCCAACCCTCTAAAGGGAAAATTGGGAATGTCTCAAGGCAACATAGAAATACAATGTTTTTTGCATCTTTTTATTCAGAAGATTTCAAGGGGGGAAGAGGGATCTAGAGTTTGTATCATGACTTTGTGGGCAAAAAAATAGGAATCATTCCTCCAAAATATTAATGGTTGGCTGCTATGAATTTGATACTCATCCTCAAAAGGATGCCAATATCTTGTTTGGTTTTTTTTTTTACAAAGAATCCTAATTTTTTTTAAACCGTGACTATTGAAGATGGTACAGTGATGTCAGTTATGTTATGCAATCCTTTTCTTCACTTATATCTTACTCCATATCAAAGTTGGACAGAATTTTTACATTCTTTGTCTTTCATAGTGTATTTTGACAGGAATTTCATAAGGATACGTCTACACAATTCCAGGTCAAAAGAAAGACCAAAGACAAAGAGAAAATGTATGAAAAGTGTATTTGTAAGGAATAGTCCCACAGTTTTATATTCAAAGGGATGGAATCTCCTTCACCTTCTATAATTTTTGTGAAAAAAGAATTTACTTAAGAATAGAATTCAGCTATTGGCTCTTTTTGGGGATAAATAGAACAGAAAATACTGAAAGTACAGACTAGGATTTAAAGAAAATCATGACAAAAAAAAAAAAAAAAAAAAAAGTATTTAGTAACAAGATGTCTTCTCATGGAAATACATGTAGAACAGTGATATTTTAGCAGAATAATTATGACTAAAAAGATTCATTAAAAACGTATCCTTGGGAAGAGGCACACTGCACGCAGCTTAGCAAAGTTCTACATGTAGGAAGTAGGCATATCATGATAGGTATGATCAAATGCACAACAAGGGTCAAGTTACTAATTAATAAATAGACAGAAATCTTTCATAGATACATGTACATATATACAGTATATCTCTATATATATATATTAATTATTAATAAAGTTTACAAGAAAAGTTCACAAAATTCCAACACAACGAAATTAACTTAGTACCGAGTACAAGAGGATAAAGGGATAACATATTCTTACAATTTATTAATGATTCTTTTCAACTGCACATCATACTGTATATTTTGTAGATTTTAGAGTATAACCTCCCACAAAATCCAACTCACCCAGTCAACTCTTTAAGCTGATCGAGCATGGAAGGTTCTTCCTTGTCAAAACTGGTATCCTGCTCAGTAGCAGTAGCTATCTTATTTGGAGATGATGACATCGCCATGGGAACTGCTCTTGGAGTTATATCATCATCAGCAAGAGGAGTTTTCTCTGAAACAGGAAAGTAAAAAAATATATATATTCTTTAAATTAAAGATTGCTTTTGAGAATCATCCCCAAAATGTTTTATGAAGTTACATGATTTGTAAAATTCAATATTCTGACTTGTATATTGGTAGAAGTTTTATTTGTCCATGTGGATAAAAGATGTATTTCATTAATCTATAACCAAACCCACTTACATGTAGTATACACTCAATATATTATGATGAAGGTGTTAAAATCCCTAATCAGGGTATGAATTGTTAATCAATCTATCAATCAATCATTTAATCAAGCAATCACTTAATCAATTTATTAATATATAAAGAAATTAATAAATAAATCAACAAACCAAACCATCAACCAAATACCAGTCAGTCAGTCAGTCAGTCAGTCAGTCAGTCAGTCAGTCAGTCAGTCAATCATCAATCAGTCATTTAACCGATCGACTGACGGACGGAACGACCGACCGGCCAACTAACCACATACATCAAGTCAATCCAATCTCCTGATAAAATGCAAAGGCCTTACCTCTGCATGCATCCAGGGAGGTGTTTGGTGATGCATAGATCTGAATGGTGTCATCCACCACTGGTAGATCCAGACTGGTATCTGTGGACCGCATCAGTACTCTGGTCTCACATCTGATAGTCTGTCTAGGGTCCTCAGGGTTAAAGCTATCTGAGACACTGGGTCTCAGTCCAAGGTCTTGACTTACTCCAACGGAATCCTTCACAGAAGGTTCCACAGATTCAGACAAGGCTGGAGTAGTATGTTTTGGGTCTACACTAATCTTGGGGATATCTCCTTTGGGGGCTGAAGGTGTGCTAGAAACTGATTTTTTAGGTTCTGCTGCACCAGATGGTTTAGGCTTAGCAGCTGTTTGCCCTTTAGTCTTTTTCTTGTCAATGGGTTTCCGAGTCAAGTCCTTGCTCTCAGTCTGATCCAAATTCTTATCCTGGGCTGGTTCTTCTTTGGAGGGAAACAGATCCAGGTCTATATCAAACGCTATGCTCCGGCGTAACTCTTCGCTCCCACCCTCGTCCCCATCCTTATTCCCATTGCTGTTTGAGTTGCTCTTGTTTGGATTTGACAACCTCCCATCCAGTGAATTTGACTGAGGCTGCTTGCTCCCTAGGTCCTTGTCCCCAGCACCATGTGACCTCTGCTCCACATTTTTTACTTGTTCTGATTGCTCAGTTCTTTGTACATTTTGATCCATTTTTGCAGTTTGTTTTTCCTGGTGTGATGCATTTGATGGAGCACTTTTAACTGAACTGTCTTTAGTTGTATTTTCTATGGGTATAGGAATGGTTGCACTGTAATCAAATACTTGGTTTCCACATCCCTTGTCCACTGTTCCTTCCCATATTGTTTTATCCTGAAGAAGTATCCTGGCGTCTTTGATACCAATGCTCAAATCCTAAGGGCAGTAAAAAAGTAAACAAATAAAAAACATAAATGTACGATTACTACCATGTCTGATATACTACCAACGACCATCTTAATATAAATGTAAAAATATCTCTTTAAAATCATTTTCTGCTTTAGAATCATTTCCTTAATTTTCTATAAACACACATTCTTCCCAAAAGATGTATATGCCATATCTGCAGAAGAGTCAAGCAAGAAATGCCCACGCCAAGCCCAAAGAAAATACTGGGTATATACAGAGTGGTCCATAAAAAACCAACTAGCTAAATTTACAAAAATGTGGGGCAATTTATACTGGCACAAGTAAATGGGGGATCTTTTTAGAAGAAAAATAATACCAAATTTGCCAAAATTGGTTAAGTTTTTCTTTTTCCAAATGCATTTTTGAAAAACAATGTTAAAGACATCCACTGGCAGTCCTCCTTGCAGAAAAACATATCACTGCATTGTTTCAGAAATTTGCCGCGTGGATGGCAGAATGGCTTAAGCGTGCGAGCGACTCGAAATCTACGTTTCGAAATATTCACATTTAAAGATTTGTTTTATATTTAAACTACTTTCCGTGCCGAAAATCGGTTTAATACTTAAGAGACTAATAGAAATGTTATAGTAGAACACGGCCACAATTTTTTTCTCGGAAATAAGTCAGTTTTATAAAAGTTTGAGGTGATATAGTGCTAACGCCCTTCTGCTTAGCGCATCATTGTTTACCTGAAATTCGAGCTAACGCCCTTCTGCCACCCGCGCGACGAATTGTATTATTCCTGAGCTTTGAACAAGCTGTAATAAACGTCAGATCGCACACAAACAAAACATTCCCCGCACATTTGTCTTGTTTATGAATATTCAATGACTTGTTAAACATAGACATGAAATTATACGAATTGTTTAAGACACAGCTTCATCAAAACTGGACAAATTTAAACTCCTACCTTGCATCACAAAGTGTTCCCTAAAAAAAAAACCTTCTACCCAATTTGTGAAAATTGGTATCGTTTTTCATGTGAAAAGATTCTCCATCCGGTGGTACCAGTGAATTTGACTACATTATCAGAATATACTCGTCCGTTTTCATTGGGCCACCCAGCCCACCCTGTATATCACGTAACCAACAGAACCAACATAACCATCCACAGGTGGTTAAGAATTGATACTGGTTTAGGATAAACATTCATATACTAACCTTGAGAGTCTTGTTGAAGTTCCATATCCTCATTTTGGAAATGCCACTCCCTGCAGAAGAGGCTGGTATCCTGAAGAGCAGTAAGACTGGTGATCCCTTCTCATACTCACAGCTCCACATGTTCCTTTCTTTTGTAGTCTGTAAATGAGAGGCAGCACCATTCATATTTTGATTACCAATTCATGGAGCAAAATCAGCATGCGTTCTAAGAACTGTCTTTTGTCCCCAGTGGATTACTTATTCTTCAAGTGACCCACATTATATATGTGGAGTAAATTCAGCATCTAAATCTGCAAGGAATAGGGGCTAAACAAACACGTGTGGATTGAATTTGACACAAAACCATCCGTTTTCCATTGAAGTGATGCTATCCCACAGAACCACACTAAAGGATTATAAAAGTAGTATCTGCAATATTTTATTTCAAGAGAAATATTATTTCCAATGCAAACAAATGTATAGTTACCTTCACCCTGGCATTGACAATATTAGCAAGCTCTCCTTTGCTCTCTGAAGCATTCCGAACATCCAGGCTTGATGATTGGAGTGTTAACCTTTGACCTTCGAGGTCAAAGAACTGCACCTCTGTGACCCCTACTCTGGATGGATGACCCCAGTTAGAGTTGATCTCAATGATGACCTCAAGGTCAGAAGATGATGTTTCAAGCGAACTTGACTTTGAGCTTGATGCACTCTGTAGACATGAACAGAGGAGAACAAATATAAATGTTAAACACCATTGATCTAGAGGACATCTTTGAATACACAAAACAAATGATAGAAACAGATTTCCGTGCAAATGTACACACTTCACCGTGAAAAATTTATTTCCAGACTGACTTTTACAATCTCCGTTCTTACCTTTGAGCGAGGAGCCAGCTTAGGTCCCGTGAAGATATCACTCTCACCAGCGCCCTCTGTAGACGACTGTCCTGGTGGGTGGTGTCTAGGTGTGTTTCTGGATGATCGAGGGCTTGTTGAGTCCTCTAACCTGCCAAGAACCTTCAGAAGTCTCCTCTGTGACCTGCACGAGTGAGAAAAATAGATCCTATTAAGTCAAAATTCAATCATACAACATCATACACACTTCCTGATAACAGAGTACAAGTGTTTAGCTTGGTCTCAAGAGCCTTGAACCAAGAAAAAAGTTGGATCACTATATGTACTACAGTAAAACAAGAATCTTTCCCAACATGACAAATTTACAAATTGTCAAGAACAGTCATTTTTACAGCAAGAAACTTTGCAAATTGCAGAAATTTGCTGTTCTTTATATTTTGTTATTTATATAAATTTGCTAATTCTGTATGAATGCATTCATGATGTGACTCAGAATTATGTTCTTGTTATGCACTGTAAGGACTGTAATGCTGAGAGCTGGAAGAGTTTTAACTCATTCTTATTCAGTAGTAATGTTACACCCTTCTGGTTCTCAGCATATAATATCATGCTTATGCCTATGTTCATATTACATGTAATACCAATAGGAAACAAATTCTGCATTATTATTTATGGACAATAAAACTTGAATCTTGATTCATTTTGCGGCAAGAAACTTCATAAATCTTTCATGCACTTGGAAAGATTATGGTTTTATGTCATTTGGTATGAAGACATTGAACTGCAAATATAAAGACCGTAGCATTGAAAACTGTAGGTCTCTGGTTTCTTTTTTACACACATAAATCTCATGGTTTATTTCTCAGGGTTCCAAATGAATCAAAACAAAATGTTTGAATTTACTGCATTGCTGATATGACATGGTACACTTTCATTACAGTGTGCACATGAATGACACTATACTGAACCAGAGGGGGAAGGAATAGACCATTTTATGCCCAAGATTCCATGACTACATAGTTCTGAATCTTATCCTTTGATATCAAATTCAAAACATAAAATGCAAATTGTCACAAGTGAATGTATGCGTATGAAAGACCAACTACCAATAGTGCTAAAACCCTCTGCAATAAATATCAAAAAATCACAGGGTCATTCATGTTCAAGTTTGATTGTTTGATTTGTCCCTTCCCCGCTGCGACTCTCATGGTCAAAATAACCCTGCTCCTTTGAAAGGGTGAATGTACTCACTTAGCATCCATATCTTTGACTTTCTCCAAGGCCATGGCTAGCTTCAGGTCATCCAGATTCTGAGAGTTAAGCAGCGGGTCATGGCTTGAGGAGTGGGTCGAAGCACTAGATTCTTTAGTAGTCTCCTTCCTTGCATGGTCATAGTCGATGTCAGCTTGGTCTTCTTCACCATGGCGTAGGATGACAGTCACCGGTCTCTTAGGCATATCAGCAGGTGATGGTGATATTGGCTATGAGAAGGGGAAAAAAAATATTTATTTCAATATCTGCAAAAAAATGAAACTGTAGTACATGTTTTTGCCCACACATGTATCGGCATACTGAGTTTATACACATAGGAACATTTTTTGAAGAAGTGTTTGAGAAAAAACGAAAAAGAAAAAACATTGACATTCAATATCTTCAGATTCCCAAAGAAATATTCTTTGCCATACATAACATCAATACAAAAATATCTTCATTTTTTCAATTTGTGAGGACAATCAATGACTTCAAATTTCCTGAAAATATGAAAATATAAAAGAAAACACCCCAAGAGAGTTAATTTAACATTATGTTTGCCTTTCTCAAAAGTAGCTTCTAGCTGAAAGCAGGTTTTTTTTCTTTCTGTGATGACATAAATGCAATAATAAACTAAACAAGACAACTAACCTTGGTTTCTTCCATAGGAGCAGTCCTGGCTCCACTCTGGGTTCGTGTTGCGGTGGCAACCTTGTTCTCTGCAGCCATGGCTCTTTGGATGGCCGAGACGTCGTCCTTGGGAGTGCTTGCCCATTTGCGGGTCTCTTCCTCTTTCTTCTTCTGGGTCTGCAGGGAGGTGGATTTTCTCACTGCAGGACCTGAAGGAACAACACACAAATACCAGTAAAGTATCGACCAGTACAGACCATGGAGTGGCATCAAAATAGAAAGATGAGTACAGTGGCCATCCAGCAACCAATTTGAGAAGAACACCAAGGGTGTGCTACACCAATACGGTGTGGTCGAAAGTCGGAAGAGGCGAGGGTTAAAGACATAATGCAGACAAACATGTATCTATACTCACATTAAAAATGTTATATTTACTCTTTTAAACTCCAATAATTTCAGACTCTAATGACAACAATTCCAGTATTCTTGAATCCAAAAAGGAGGCAAATTTTACCTTTACCAATATTTGCAAGATTGTGAATTTTTTAAATATAAAAATATATTTTGATGAGTGTTCTCTAGATATCGAATCTATTATGCTGTGAAAAACAAGAACTAGATCGATACGGCTGTGTCAAAAATTGTCTCTTACCTATAATATCAGTATTTGGGAAAAGGAGCATGCAATATATGTCTTGCTTTCTCTTTTTTTACAATGGGGCCATGGTTCTATTAAAGTCATACCTGCATCTAAGACAACATCCTTCTCTTTCTGAGCTCCCTGTTTCCTGAAGTCTTCTTGGCTTGCTCTTGAAGGGAAATAGACTTCATCTGCATCTTCTCTCCTCCTAGAAAAATGAATTGGATAAAGAGGTTTGAAAATCTATTACTGCTTGTTCATGTGTTTAGTCATTTATTGCCGGTTTATGTGATCTTTGGAAAGACTTCATGATGCAATGCTCAATCCTCTCTTTGATTTATGAGTAGGAAATTTATGCTTCCAACTTGAAAAGTGATGATGATTGTTTATTGCCATCTACACATTACACAATTCATGATTACTACATGCTAGATTACCACAATAAAGGACATTTTACGTAGCTGAAATGATTTGTATTGTACACATAGTTTTGGTGAATGTTGATGGGAATAAATAAATTATTAAAAAAACTATGTACTTACTTTGCTGAGACAAGTTCCTTGTTTTTAGCTACACATGAAGAAAAGTAAAAGAGATATATTATCAGATATAAACATTTCTTATGCATCAAAGTGTATAGCATTCTATAAAAAAGAGGTTATTTGTTAGAGAGTATCCTATCCAGAAAAGATATTACGCAGCACTAAAGAATTTGTTATATATGTATCATCATGACACAACATTAAAAAATGGCACATGTAAATATGTGCATATCAATTAATAAATGTTCAGACTAAGAGCACAAGACAAAAGATTTTATTTTTAATGGTTTACAGTAACAGGAAAAATATTAATTTAAAGACAGAAAAAAATATACATAATTTCATTCAATGACTCTAGAGAAAGAGTCAGGTAAAAAGAAAGAGAGAAATTCTATTTTTGTCAATCAAACTGACACATAGTTTTAGAGATATCTTTTCCATACGTTTCATATGTGATGCAAAGTCGAGGACTATCATATCTCCCGGCTCTATCTTCATTTTTTCTCCGATATCTCTCCTGTCCGCATCTAGGCTGTCATCCAAGTCCAGGTCTTCCTCGATCTCGTCCTCATCCTCCTCCTCGATGTCATCTTCTGAGCTTGACGATCCATCGTCAGACTCGGTGCCCTGTTCAGGTGAAAAAATCAATACGACTTTCATATTAAGGTTGATTCAAATTGATGCTTATTACAAAGGTAAAAAAAGTCAGTTAATGTGTGTACATCAGAATCATTCTGAAAGTGATGAACTAAATAAAGAAAATAATATATTTCTGTGATTTTTCATCTTTAAGTCCTAATGGTAGAAAACATCAATTTGCATTGTACTGTTACTAGAACAAGAACGTTCTGGTAGGCCACCACATTGTTACCTACCCCAACATGTGCAATTCTATGTTGGCACTCTTCAGTGTATGTGATTTTGTTCATCAAGGTTTATAATATTTTTGCAGTCCTTCTGCTCCCTGCAACGTCACAATACACAACAATTCTGAATATACTGTATATCAACTACAGTTAAAATAGATTTTAACAATACAATTTCAATACCTGTTTAAAATAAAATCAGAATGACTTACCTTTCTACAAATACTTCTCCTAATGTGTGAATTGGCCTCTAAACTCCTCCTCAGTGTCTGTTTACAGAAGGAACAGAATAAACAATGGAACAATTCAAATTCAGAAACAATAAATAATTGGAGTTTAAAGCTCAGAAATGAATGCAACAAAATAAACAAGTTATCTCACTCACTGCTTGAAAAGTTTTAATACTCAAATCAATTAATTGGTAATATTACTTGTAAAAGCTTTAAAACAAAATATAATTTCACTCTTATATTGTGTACAAACTACCATCTCATATAAATAAGAAATTTAGAAATTGCCCCCCCCCCTCAACTTGACGAGTCATCGTTAGTTACCCTTTTGTTCTTGCATTATAATGTACCTGACTGATTATATGATGAATGTCTGTATTACAATCCAAACAAAATAACACAATAATCTATTACCTTAACATCTTCAATGCTGAGAAGCAGTTGCTGGTTTACAACATCATCATCATCATCATCATCTTCATCCATTCCCTCCTCCTCCTCCTCACTTCTTCCATCTTTACTCCTTCTCTTCTGATGCTGAGACGTCTCCTTGGTGTATTGGCCAGCATCGATCTCCAGATCACTGTCTCCATCCGATCCTCCCTCTAGGATCACTGTCATCTGCTTTGTTAACTGATTACAAGAAATAAAAAATAAAATAAAATAAAATACATTGCCAGTTTTTAAAATGACGAGTATCAAATGATCAATAGATAGAAAGTATTGTTGATCAATAACATTATTGCAAATAATACCTGGTTTGACTTCAGATTCAATAAGAGTAAAGTTGATAATTATCATTTTTTAAACAGTCTCCATTTATGGCCATTCATGACATGTGCTATTTACTATGAACTGGTTTTAAAAAAGGCTATTCTGAAAGAATAACATAGGATGCTTGTATTGACCTTGCTTTACATACCTGTGAATAATCTTCTTCATCCTCATCATCACCATCAGTACTTTTCTCTCTTTTCTCCTCCTCCTCAACATCTTCTCCATCTTGCTCTTCATCTCTCCTTCCTTCTTCATCGTCTCCATCATCCCCATTATCTTCCTGATCAGCCTGGTTAGCTATGCTCTCGTACACCTCAAAATCTTCTGAATACTCTGGAGCTGCAGAATCAAATATGTAAAATTTGAAGGAAGACTTTAATTAATGGTGTATACATTTTATGCATGCAGCTGTGTATATAAGTATTCTAAATAACATGTTGTCAGGTATATCTTATTTACTAACCCACTTAAATTGTTGATCTCAATGAATTATATTGTAGCATTGTAGCTATAAATCTGCTATGGTTACACTTCCTCATGCATGTATATGGACCGTCTCATGTGAAAATAATGTGAGCATGTATACTAGTCAAACAAAAATGCAAATCCAAAGACTTAGCTAACAGGAGAATTTGGTGATGTAATTCAAAATGACATAATGAATACATAAACTCTTGTGGAGGAAATAAAACACCATCAACTAAATTACATAAAATTTGATCAAAATTTGATCAAAATTTGAATTTGAATTGCATACAAGAGATATGAATATACACTGTATCATTGCTGGAGAAACATCTCTGACATGTGAATGAGAAGCAAGATTAACATCAAATTCAGGATGCATTCTTCAAGGATGAACACTCACGGTCACCATTACATGGATTGGACAAGGAGAATAAAACAACAGATAGTTCTATAGCTAAAATCTATCAGGAACAGGTGAAAATTAAAATGAATGCCAAATATATAGACTGAAGTCATCATCTGTGTGAAAGATTAACCCCGTAGAGGCCAAGCGATCACAACCTTCAAAACCAAAAAGTTCGAGAACAAATCTAACAAACAAGAAGCAAACACTGAAATCTTCAAGGAGCTCTTAATTATCCGCATACAAAAAGGCAGATCTGGGCCCCGGCTTATAAAGAGTTGCGATTAATCCAAGTTCTCCAATCAATTGCAACTTTGCAGTCTCCTATCTCTTATGTACATAGTTGTGATTGATATCAAGTTGCGATTAATATCAACTCTTTATGAGATGGGGCCCAGCACATACATTAATGACCCTAGTCCCGGAAGATCATGTAATCTTGAAGATTCTTATCTTCCAATGCTTCAATCCCAATCACATCTTGTGCTCCTGGCAAAGCTGTATAATCCTACCTTGGGCAAGTCTTGACTTTAATTTCAACCTTTCTCCTTGGTCTGTCTTGATATCAACGGAGGCCTGAATAATAGAAAACAAGAATACAGATCTCTAATTATCATTATGCCAGATTATGCCATTAAATCTAGCACTATGTATGACTCACATTGGGAAATACATAGCATTAAAAATACTATGCTACATAGCCTAAATTGCATGTCAGCGTGTAATGTTTTCAGGTAACCCCCTGAAAAGTAGTAACTCGTACAAGAAGAATGAAGAGGGTTTGAAATCTGAGAGAAAGAGACACATAGATATATACACAGAATGAGAGGGGAATAGGGAGGAAGATGGAGGAAGATAGGGAGAGAGAGAGTGAGAGAGAGAGAGAGGGGGGGATAGAGAAATGGAGAGAGGGTTAGAGGGAGAGAGAAAGGGATGGGAAATGGAAAGGGAGTGAAAAAGGATAGAGAGAGCGGGAAGGGATAGCGGGAAGGGAGAGGGGAAGGGAGGAAGAACAGGGGAAGGTAGGGAGAAAAGGGGAAGTGAGGGAGGAGAGGGGATGGGGAGGGAGAAAGGGAGAGAGGGTGAAAAATTATTATGAGAGATAAATGGGTACAAAAATATTTAAATAAAATTTGGCTACCTGGGTCCAGTTCTTCCGTTGAACCTTCCCTGGTGCTGTCTTAGCTCTGTCTACCCCATCTAGATCATCCTCTACATTGATCTGACCAATCACAGCTCTCCTTGGGTAGTCTATGTAAAACATCATATATCAATGACATACTAAATTGTTATCATTATCATTAAGAAATTGGTGCATCTGTGCCTGGGAGGGAAAAAGCTCACTGAATGACTGTAACCCTTGGGTCTCACCAGTATTATAGGTTGGGATGTAGTAATGTAACACTACACTGCAGTTTAATTTCCTCTTACTCTTTCACAAGGAGTGCAGCCGGGATCTTAACGTGGAAAGCTGGTGACTCTCCTATGCACAGGTCATACCGGTATATTTAATGTATTGTTTGTGGGACAGAGTGCTTTCCACTTAAACCTAGTCTGCATCCATATGAAACAGGGGAGGGGCACGTTAACATTAACCAGGGATGCCAACCTTTCAGAGCACAAATCAGTAATCATAAGGCTAAAAATCAGTAATTTGGAGACAAAATCAGTAATTTTCTGCGCGACGCAAATTTTTCTGCACGCTGGCAAGCGCAGCTCCCGCAGGCAAGCGCGATAGCACAACAAGTTAAATAAAAGTAACATACCTGTTCATTAGTTGGTGTTACATGTGCATGTAACTCCATATTGAAAGTATTCTACTGAAAGACTGGATGAACTCATGACAAAATGTCTTGATATGTTACTATAGTCTTTGCAGCGTCCTCGCACATGTAAGTTCATAAGTTGGTGTCAACTCCATATTGAAAGTGTTCTGTTGAAAGCAAGCCTTAGATTAAGCAGCCAGGAGCAAGGGGCAATTTATTTTTAAAGTTGCCCCTTGCTCACGGGATTTACCAGAGCAAGGGGCAATTTCTTACGAACAAGGGGCAATTTTCCAAAAACAGATAATCATAATGACAACCAATTAAATAAGTTAAATAAGTTCAAAGATACAATGTTAATTTCATAATGGCTTTAATGCGAATAGATCTACGATCAATTTAATAACTTTTTAAATCTAGACTAAGTTAATGTGATCAACAGGAAAGATTGATTAAGAACATCAACTTGCACATTAAACAGTATTTTAAAGTAACTAAAATTAATGATGAGCAAATGAATAAATAAATCGTCAATTTCACGAACATCGAAAGTCAAAAGGACTTGGCAACTCTACTCCCAAATCGAAATCGCACCTCACACACAAACCTTCCGCCACACTCTCGGCAGAACATGAACGGTCTGTTAGTGTTACGGGACTCGAATGCTTCGGTGGGAAGCTGGCGGCTAGCTTTTGCCAAAACAACGCTAGGTCGGCTGCTGGCAAATGAAAGTAACTACGATCGAGAACATCGTAGGTGTTCTTAACTTGTCAATAAGAGAATTCTAAATTCTATTTGAGATGAAATAATAAACTAGACCTACAAACAAACCTTGACAGATCTCTAAAGACTATTTGAATGCTTGTTTATTTCTCCATTTGACGATTTGTTTTCTTGAACCTTCAAACATTTGTACGTGCGTACGTGCGTGCGCCACAGCACCATCTAGCTATTATATATCTAGCGATCGCGCGCATGAACGTACGCACGCGCTAGCCTATAGTAACAACAGGCGCATTTTCACTTCAAGTGCTAATTTTGAAAATCGGCAAAATCCGGGATTTATGGTATGAAAATCGTACCGCCCGTAATCGGCCGATTTCCCGTAGAAATTACGGGAAATCCGTACTAGTTGGCATCTCTGCATTAACACATTACGCGGGCTTCAGTCATCCACCTGAGCAAGATTAATTTCAAACACATAATATTTGATTCAACATGCAGACCCTTGTTTGACAAGTCCAACATGCGGCTAAAAAAATTAATATCATTAAAAAAAAACTTTACTTTCCTATGCTCAGATCTATGGTTTGAGAGCACAAACATTCACTTTTGTATAAGTAAAAGCCTTACAAGACATTACAAAAACATTATCGTTCTCATTCAGCCATCTCTGAGAAATCTGGATTCTGATTCATAATACTTATCATCGATAACATCGTCCCCAAATTCTGTAAAAAATATGATCTCAGCAAATCACTTGCAACAATTTTAAGAGCTTTAATATATTAATCATTTTAACTTGTTATTGATTGCAAATCTTATGAAACTAGGGCCTGATGGCTTGATCATGTGGTGCAATACCTCAAATTTTCACTCCGGGGTATTACAATCATTGATCATTAATATTTTAAGTGAATCATTGCTGTATTCTATGATCATCATGCATTATCATAAGAAATATGATGTAAGCATAGGGCCAGAGTAAACAACTTGTTTTTTGTTACATTATCAACACTATCGAAAAGTAAACTATTAAAGTTAAATCTTGATATCTGAACTATGTTATAGTCTTTGTCTGACCTCCAGCAGTTTTGGGCTTCTTTGTGGTTGGTTTTCGAGGGGAATGCTTGGCTCCAGCTAGGTTTGTATAGGCCCCATTCACATACAGAGAAAACCCTTGCTCTTTCCTCTCCAGGGCTATCTGCTTTTCATCCTTGGCTTTCAACTGCTTCAGCAACCTGTACAAAAACAAAAGACACATATATAATACTAATAATAACAGTAGCTGCATTCATATTGTGCACATCTTGCGGATGCTGAGGCGCCTACACAGTACTATTATTGGCCTGGCTTGAGTCCTACTACTACTAGGTGGAGCATACTTGCACCTATTTGACAAGTTTTTTTCCATTCAATTCTATTTTGTACTGGCTTGAGCACAGCTGCACTAAGGTGCTGATATTGTTTAAGGAATAAAATCCCACCAGCTATTCAGTACACCTGGATGGAGAGTGGTAAATGTAGATTAATGTCTTTTCAAAGGAAATATGTGCCAGGCATGGATTTGAACCCCGAACCATGTGATCCACAGACCAGTGATGTACCTACTAGACAACAAGTCTAGACACACATAACACATGATCACTTCACAGTATGAGAAGGTAGTAGAGAGCTTTGCTAATATGAACATGATATACATGTGTATATATATGCTCACAAAAATTAGAGGGTAAGATAAAGAAAATGATAAATACAGACTTTAAAACTTATAAAGGTTGTTTGGCATTACAATTAACTTTTGATATTTTAGCTTAAATTTTGTGATATATTATCCTCGAACTTATCAACTTCAAACATGCAGTGAGTCTTGGAAAAGTTCAATTTACCTATTCTTATACTGTAGCTGAAGTAAGTATTCGTCATATTTGTCTGGTCCCTCATACTGTCCACGTGGGGTCTGCAAATGAAGAAAAACATACATTAAGGTTCTAAATGCTAAATGAGCAAACATTCCTAGTTTGCAGTAATATCACTAAAGTATTGTAACAGTATTCAGGGAAACTTATAAAATGTGCTGATGGGTAGAGAAATAGAGATTTAATGGAAAACAATAGAAACATAATGATTGAAAACTTGACAGTTGAGTGCAATTTGCATCATCGCACTTATAGTATAAATTCAACAAATTTATAATGTCTTCAAATGTAATCAAGAGCAGAAGTTGATAACATCAACAAAGCTGCTATTTTTACCAAATCAGTTTCATGTTTAGATGACTGAAAACCAGCATTCATCATAAAGAAATATTTTGACATTATAAACTAAGGCAATAGAAGGGCACAGAAACAGGATTAAAAGGGGTTTTTTATTTGAAAAATAATTGCAGCACTCGGTGCAAAAAGGTTAAAGCAAAATATATTCATTTGTTCTCTCCAAATCTTTCATGAAAGTTACTTAGGTCAACTCCATGCATCGGTTAGATCTAGATTTCCTCCTTTTATTCAACTGAGAAATATCAAATATGTCATACAATCTCATAGCATGCAGTAGCTTCAATAAAACAGGCAGATTAGCTGAAAGTATTAGTCCTTATATTTTGATGTTTTACATGTACAATGATTTTAAATTTATTTTCTTTCCAAACATCATTTTTTCTAAATCAAACTGTTAGGTTAACTAAGTATAGTCTACATAACGAAAAACCATTCCGGGCAAACATTCCGCCGGATTTTGGTGAACTTGCTAGTTAGTCCCCCAAACGTCTGTGTATGGGGAAGGTTGACAAATGTCAGTTTTATTTAAGAATTCCCCATACCATATTACCAATACCAGACGGTTATTTCTGCATCTGGCATCAGTTTACCTGGTTTGCATCAGCTATCTTTGGTGGACTAGGGGCTCCTTTCTGCCACTGTTTGCGTTGACCCCCTGCGGAATAAATGAAAAAACACCAATGAAATAAGATTAGAGTGGTCGAGACATAACTGCTGAAATGCTCTCAAACATCACCAAAGTCTGAACATCATACTAGACTCTAATTCATATTCATATTTTTGTCCCCCGCAAAAAAAATTATCTCGTTTATTTCATGCTATTGCACAGAAATGTTTTGAACACGTACATGAAGTGTAAAACCATGTCTTTTCTACTATTGTCTACATTAACTACGCCATATCACAGCGATACTGCTCAAAACTCGAAGCATTGCGTGCAATGCAGCCATGACAAGTCAATTGACATGAAGCAAAATTGTTCTCAACTTTTGCAATCGAATAACGTGATTATATTAACGTGGGACTGTTAAAGGAAATAAAAATTGATTCCTCGCAACATTAGCGCTTTAATTGAGGGTCATAATTTCCCTAATATGTCGATAAAGGTTATATTCATGTGAGGTAGAATTTAAAAACAACTTACTATCCATGATTTAGTTTAAACTCAAGGAATGGCTCTATTTTAAAGAACATTCTGAAGCCCGTAGTTTTTGAGAAAAAGCGTCCCCAGCGATGCAATCCGTAGTCTCTGTTCAAGTACAAGTGTACGTGTAAATATGGTCATCTTCGTTGTACACAAAATATGCATTGCATACAAATAAAATAATAATAAAAATAAGAAAACGTTATGAGCACGTCAGTTGTATCAGACTTAAATAGGGGAAATAGTTTTGCAAGTATATAGCCTAAGTGTGTAGAAAACTTTACACTCATTTCTCTGTTCACAAACAATTAAAGGGATAGTTGAGTTTTGTTGCAGAGGGCGCTACACAAAATAATTTTTTGGGGGAAACTCCCCCTCCCTGCAGACACCCCTAGTGCTCACTATACCGCCCCCTAAAATAAAATCCTAGCTACGCGGTTGTGCTGAAGGGCGGATAATACACCTTTTGACTACGTCTACCTGTATCGCATAAATAATAAGTAATAACGTCTGCATTAATTCTCACAGATGCCCACCTGTTCTATCCATATTAATGCAGTCTAATTTCTTCAACAAAGTTCGAGAAACTAGCCCCAAGTAAATCATAAAAGTGCGTCCCACTGCGCTCTATATCATTGAGAAATACTGGGATAATCATGCAAAAATAAATTTAGAATGCCGAGAAGTCAATTCATTCCCATTATTACAGTTAGGCCTATATCAAATGGAACTTAGTTGGTGATAAAAGTCAAAACTGACCGATTGCCATACCACTAAATAATGAACAACAAAGAAAATGGTTATAATTCTATAATCTTTATTTGAAAGGCGGGCACACTCAGGGCAACGGTTAATGATTATCAATAATGACGGCCAGTTTTCATTCCTAATGCCATGTTTTGCGATGAAATACAACGTGTTTTCTTTTTTTTGGGGGGGGGGGATTAGAATGGCGTATGTTGGGCAGGTGCGGTTCTAGACGCTCTTTGTGGGTGTTGCTTGGGGGGTTGGGGGGGGGTACATTTCTTGCATTCGTTTTTTGCATGTGCCTCGCTGAAAGCAATACAGATCGGGGGCCGCTTGTTGAAGAACTTGAGTTGGGGGCAGGCGTGAGACCCCCTGCAGCCCCCTCTAGAACCGCCGCGATGCCTTGGGCATATAGGCGCCAAGGCCAGCGCAGTGTCTTTAGCTCATAACTTTTTTTTGTCTGAGTTTGCATTCCGCCTTTCTTATTTCTACAATTTTACAAATTGCCCCTACCCTTCCTCTTCTGCTCACCACCCCTCCCCCATCCAACCACCTGCGACAACGGACTTTGACTTTTCAGCCCCTCCCCTTTATTTGCGAGGATTCCCATTTTTACTGTGCCCCCCCCCCCCTCCCTGCATGACGAAGACATACTTATTCCAACTGCATAATAATCATATCGTTTCTTGGAGGTATTCTATAAATACCTATCAGTATAAAGGCTCGCCTTCCAATATTTTAATCACTGTCATAGTAAGTTGTTCATTAGATACTTTGTTCGCAGTAGCTTCAAAATCAATGTAGTTGTAATCATTGGGAGGATTATTTTTGTTTTCATGATCACAGCTATATATTTTTATTTATCTATTTATTTTTTGCTTTTGGTAAACATCAGTGTCCCCTATAAAATTGGGTGGGACTATGGCAGCAGGATCTCTCAAGCCAGGAAATGACATAATGCATAGTGGTCTGCACTTTGTTCACCTTTAATCTAGTTAGGCCTGTCCTTTGATTAAGGAAACACCACCCAAACCAATATCTTTAAAACGTTCTGAACTCCGATTATTTTATGTATTGCCCAGGGGCGGCGATTTCTTTTCATGACCGGGGGGACGAAATGCGAGGGACGAGGGAGCAGTGGCGTAATGAGCGAAAATGGTTGGGTGGTGGGGGGGCAGAAAAAAATTCCGCATCACCACCACTCTTACACGTTTTTCAAAGTGGGGGGGGGGGCTAAAGTATTTACGATCAGGTAGAGCAAAGCGAGGGGGGGGGCTAAAGTATTTACGATCAGGTAGAGCAAAGCGAGGGTCAAGGGGGGAAGCCCCATGAAGCTCAAGGGTTTTAGGCATTTAATTAAGGTCAGATGAGCATCCAGGGGCCCGCCTTAGGGCCCCTGGTGGGGTCCAGAGGGCGGAGCCCCCGGAAGCTCAGGGGTTTTAGGCATTTAAATACGGTCAGATGAACATATTTTGATACCTTATTTATGACACTGGCATGCAGGTCACTAATTCCGCCCCCAGAAGCTCAGGGGTTTTAGGCATTAAATAACGATCAGATGAGCATCCAGGGGCCGCCTTAGGGCCCTCGGTGGGGTCCAGGGGGCAGAGCCCCCGGAAGCTAAGGGAAAAATCTTGCCATTTCAGCAACATTTGTAAATCACTGGTATCGAATTAGAAATAAACTGCGTTTGATTTTTTTTTGGGGCACTACCACAAGCCCCCTTCCCCATTAGTACGCCATTTCGAGGGAGCATAGTGAACGAGAGGGGTGAAGGTGACGGAAGTGACTACTCCGCCCCGCCCCATGCTTTCACCCCTGGATAGAGAGTTAGTTTAACTCGGGATTCTCATTTTAACCCGACATTCCCCATGCAGGGCTGTTACGTTTCCTTGTTCCAGAGCTATTGAGAAGTTTTAATGAGAATTTTAATGTTGCACCTTAGTATGGACAAAACATATTATTATTTAAAAAAAAACTAAACTTAACAAAAACAAAACGAAATACCAGATTAACACATTCAAAATCTGATATAGTTTTATAGTTTAAACAATTGCCCGATAAAATGCCCATACAACACTGACGAAGAAGAAATTCTGTGGGCTGATAGGTGCAAGGACCTTTTAAATTTAAGCAAACGCTATATAGAAGGAAATGTGTACTCTTCGCGCACAGTTACGAAGCATTAATTAAAGCAAGAGGAGTTAATTGGAATGATTCTCATTCCTTTTGAAATCGTCATCGCAAGTTAGCCACCATTGCGTTTTTACCCCCTTTCCATTAGGGTAGCGATTTTTTTCATGCTTGGAGGAGGTGGGAGCCCAAGCGAGTGTATCGCCATCAGTCGAACGGGAGTAACACCAAGATCACCACCAACAGTAAACGTGAAACTATTCTGTGTTATACCCTATATTATAAACATTAGTGTCAATAATAAAAGGGTAAACAAATAAAAAAGGATGAAGTCAAATTAAATTCTAACTAAGATGCTCGTAAAAGGTTGTCTTCTAAAGAAATAAGCAAATGAGAGGTGATGCTCTTGTTAGATTCGTGGTAGGTCATCTAAATAGCCTTTGATTTTCGTTGCTTTTAGGCATATTTCCTGACAATATTATTGTCCACTTAATTAAAAGTAAATGATACGTGTCATAATGTGAACACAAACATACATACCGATGAAGCATACACAAGTCAAACAGGGGACTTTATGTCAACTTGAAAATGCACATGATCATAAACAGTCAATTCTGTCTATTATAGGGCCACCGAAGGGAAACAAGAAAACTTTAATCGTCACAGTAGACAGGTGGCCTTACTAGACAGGTTCTACAATTTCCTCCTAGAGGGAGACAAGATATGTGACCAGTATGGACGATGATAGACAGATTTGACTGTACTTGAAAATATATACAGTGTTGTATTATTATGTTTTCTCCTGAACATTGTTTCAAATTTTTACCAAAAATGTGAAGAATGATTTTATTGGCAGGAAAAAGGAGTCTTGAGAGGATGAAAGTGCAAACACAAAAACAACAACAAAAACACGTAAATAATCATACAAATGTCATTGATTCATGATCAGTGGCGTATCTAGACTTTGACATGTGGGGGGGGGGGTCAAATCATCAAAGCCAATGGTGATTTACGTATTTCGGCAAGAACATCACTTGATTTGTATTGACAGGGTGGGGCGGTACGCTGATGCAATTGTTTTCTTGGTCGGAAATTTGTAGGGATGAGGGCCCGGGGGTGGGGGACTAACCACTCTCCCCTTCAAATACGCTAGTGGTCAATGATAACTATGGTGGATGTTTAATTGATAATTCGAGGTTAAATCTGGTTCGGAAATGGCTTAGATAGTCACATTGCTCTTCTTTTTTGCCTTGCATGCACGAACATCACTATAAATAAACTGATTATCGTTTACTGGTCATCGCGTCCTTATATTGACCTCGTAAAAGTGCGTGTACGTGGTAATCATCAGTCCCAACGTCCGATTTTTATTTCAAGGAAACAATTTTTCTGGCCTATATGATTTTTATAGGAATGCATTGAGGAAAATACACACAAGACTTGTCACACATCATGACACATGTCATCCTTTAATTTTTGAAGTATTTGAGTTACGTGTTGAAGAAATGACCGAAAACAGGAAGTAACATGAGTTTATTACCAGGGGCGGAGTTTTGTAGATTTAAAAAACTAAATATGGAGGCACAAATACACAATAAGAAATACAATTCGGACAGGGGGAGGATCGAGGAGAATAAGAATAACAGGAGGAATAAGAAGATGATAGAAGGAGGAGAAGGAGGAGAAGTAGAAAAAGCAGAACTAGAAGGACAAGAAGAAAAAGAGGATAAAAATGAGAAGAAGAAGACGAAAAAGAAGAAGAAGGGGCACATTTTGTGGGGTTGTGTATCAAAATTGGGGGGGGGGGTCGAGTACATGGAACGTTGCTCACCGTAAATCCGGCAATGGATGTTACTCTCGGCCCATGGCTCATCCAAATCCACTTATATGTAAGGCTAAATGTAACTGCAAGTGACTTAATTTTTTAGCAAATACCTAACAGTCATACCAATGTAATCTAGATTATCTGATGATAAAAATTGTATATTTAATCCACTTCGTGATGTTTAGATAATACTAATAATACTAATATAGATAATTTATAGATAGGGGAATGGAATCACACACACAGAAGTGAGAGAGAGAGAGAGAGAGAGAGAGAGAGGGGATAAGGGGGAGAAAGAGAGAGAGAGTGAGAGGGTGAAGAATGACATGAGAGTTATGTTGAGATCGAATGAGAGAGAAAGAGGAGGACACATAAACATGTACTAGGAAAAGTGAAAATCATATGTATACGTGGGCGGAAACAAATGACATTACCCCATATTCATGACAGTATTATTATTATTAATACCCCACCAAAAAAAAGAATGTTTTTTCAACTTTTCTTTCATGCATTCACCACGACATAGATAAACCAATTCAGGTTTTTTTCTTTTAACTCTTGAAAGTGCAAAGGGTATATACATTAGGTTGTGGTGTTTTTGAAGGCCATTGTTAGTAGGCTAATCGTATTTACTTTCGATGATTAACCATTTATCTAATCAAAATAGAGAGAACGTGAGGGCCCCAAGTATGTTATTTCCAGAGAATGTGTTTCTGACCATTTGAACCGTACCCCTATACAGTTACATTGCAATGTCCGTTATGATTATTGCTGTCAGATTTACCCATATATCATTTGCCATAATTAATGCAATACATGAGCAGGTAAATTATCAACATAAAATATTTATATGAATTACCGTTTGTCATATTCTAAACATTTAATCTTATTTGAAATAATGCATAAAAAACATACAATTTTTCCTCCATATTTGTAATAATTATTATGCCTATGTCTTGTATAACAGAATATTCAAGTACCACGTGAATGAAGTTTTAAAAAAAAAATACAAACACAATTGAATTCAATGTGTGGCATTGGATTGGAGTTGGATTTAGTGTATAGGGCAATCGAAGTTCATGGTTTATTGTATTAATGCGATTTAACTACCACATTTTCTCTATTTGTTTGTCTGTCTATCTGTCTGTCACTGTCTATCCATCTCTCTCACTCTTTTCCTTTCTCCATGCCTGTCTCTGGCTATTTTTATTGCTCTATGTCTCTTTCTTACCTTTCTATTCCGCATCTCTATTTCTGTTTCTTGCTCTATATAAATCTATAAAAACCCTTTTCGAATCCCATATCCCCCTCTCTCTCTCTCTCTCTCTCTCTCTCTCTCTCACTCTCTCTCTCTCTCTCTCTCTCTCTCTCCCTCTCACTCTCTCTCTCTCTATCTATCTCTCTTAACATGAAAGCTGAGAGTACTTGATATTTTGGCAGTAAATACAATTAATATCGCTAACTTGAAATGAGGAATACATGCATCATACAACGTTTCTGGGAATAGAAAAATAAATAAACCTCCATAAGAATAGAGAATTGTGTTTTTTTTCTTTCTTTTTATTACGATTCCACGCCATGACAGTCACCGAATTTCCTGTATCATGTCACCTTATTTTTAATTTTGTCACCACATAATCCGCTTGTCAGCATGATGAGTGATTTCTATATACAAAAACCTGAATTATTTGTTTTTTACCGAGGGAACACACACAAAAAAAAACTACCTATCAACCTATATAGCTCCTATTAATGGAGGCCAAAGGGGTCAAATGGAATTACAGTGACTGGTAATAATTGAAGTTCATATAGGTTCGAAAGTTAAAGTACTAATTCGAGTCCTAAATAATACAGCGTTCATGGGCGTCGAAGAGTTGTAATTTGTTGGAGGGTGGGGGAGGTACAAAACACAAACAACCTAATTCTTAAGGCAGTCGTGTCTTTTATACACTTTACAATCTAATTACTTATTAAAGGCAATTTAAGGGTATTATAAATTTAGTGATCACGATTCTCGATAAATATGTGGATTCTTCTGAAATAATTTTCAATAGTAGGGAAAGAAGGGAAGTTTTGAATTACAGTAAGGCAATCAAACTAACAGTAGCCACGTGACGTTCACGTACCTCCCCTTTTTTTAAGCTGCTACAAATTCCAGGTTGATATGGTCAATCGTGTCTACTTCGTGAAGTACGATGAGAAAATAAGTTCAAGCAGCCTGACAACAACAAAATCACTGAACATGCAAAACTGAACTTACATTAAACGTTAGATGAACTTATAAAGAATTTTTAAAACCCCCACTTTTCAAATACAAAGTTATGATGAAAATCAATCCCTAGACCTACTTTTCCCGCTTTCGTGTGTACCAACCACCTGTTTTCCGCAAACTACCACTATCCACCACCTTAAAAATAACACAATCAGTTATCATTGTCATTTGTTGGCATTGACATTTATCAATCCGATCCTATCACTTCCAACTGTGATGACACAAATCAGACATAGGACAACAAACATAGGTCAACAATCAGACTACCCTCGTTCAGATTACACAGATTCGTCGTATAGCTATACAAAAAAAAAAAACGTGTAGCTCTACGACGAGTAATTAAATTTTCTAGTATGGACGTAGTTTTTAAAAACGAAACATTACAAACGTTGTTAGCGAAACGGACTTTTGAGTATCGTTTCCAACGAGAAATCGATAAGGAACGAGGGTCCTCTCCTAAACGTGAACGACGTTTTTGACGAAAACCGTATATAACTGGTTGGGGTTACCGTGAATGTGCGCTGATGTCAACGGACCTCTTCAAAATGGTTTCTATACATGTACTTTTCACATGCGTACGCCCATTTCGCTCTACGATGATTCTTTAAACGTTTCTTTATACGAAATTCGTATAACTTTCCTGTAGTCTGAACGCCTACGGGATACAGGATTGCGTGCGAACCTGCTCCGATCCTTGTCATCATTAGGCATTCCATCTTTTCGACCTGGTTACTCGTGATCATAAATTCTCTCATCATTGTCGGAAGAGCAGCGATCTGTCTGAGGGTCCAACGGGGTAAGGCTGGCATTTGATTTTTTTCTTTCTCTTTATAATCGCTTTTTACATTTACTTTTCAACTGATTACAACATGAACATGGTCAAGCAATTAATACAAATCATACAAAGTGATGATTTAGAAGACATTTTTCGTTGTGGCTAATTTCTAGGGATGAAATTTCGGTCTAAACCTGTACTTGGCAACCCTACAACGTAATGGAGTTTTGTCCGACATAGCAACGATGACTGTATGGAAAACAATGATTAAATCAAATGAATGTAGATATCGGGGTGATTGTTTTAACAGTTGAAAATGTAACACCAAAAGTAAGAGAGATGAAGCAAGTAGCCATTTATTTTCACTGAATTCATAACGATAATAATGATTTAATGAAGTGTTTTGACTCATTACGCATATAGGTTTGGTTTGTAAGATATTTTGTAATTCATGAATATTGTGTTTGGAGTCCATGCATGCATACAATAACATGTATAAACATACTTATTAGTCAAAGAACATTCATCACAATTTAAATGAAGACTGTTTGTCATAAAAGTAATCTGCACCCAATATCCCCACTTTTCAATTTGTGACTATACACAATGATAATGAGTACTTTATCCGCCGCAAATTTGAATTCAATAGCATCGCGTTCTTGAATGTTGGTTGACTGGTTGACATATTCATGTAGAGGTATCTAAAATAGGAGGGCAAGTAGTGTTCGTTATCGGATTCGGAAACGGGTATTCTCCATCCGAGGGAACATTTATATTACTTTTACTAGAACTTTAATATTACGGAACTTTATTGCAATCTAATTTATCCATTTATTTTGTTTAATTTTTATTTAATCAAAGCAAATCTTTAAGGAATTGCTTAGTATAATGTTGGCGATCGCTGTTTTCTCCCTTTTATTCCAATCTTCTTCTGCCTTCTTACCTCATCGTCATTATGGTCAAATTCGGAAGAGGGGCGCTTTTCTCATCTATCCGCGACCATAACTTTTGTCACTTCACCATTGGTTATGTGATGTTCAACGCAATTTACAAAGTATGGGAGCATCAGTAATTCGCAATGGTTTTGACACAATAAAAAGAAACGAAATTGATTCATTTCAGGGCGAAAGAAATGCAGCGGTGTAGCAAGGGTTTGGGGCTGGGAAATGAATCAAAGAGCAACATAATTAATGAGGCCAAGCTATAAGTTGAATAAGCTTAGCGCTGAAGTGCCATGACTAGAATGACAAGTTCAATATTTCAGTTTTTCTGGGCTCGATCGCCACGCTTCCTCGCATGACAACGCATAGGTGATTCAAAGCTCCACTCTAAATGTAATGTATCCTGTGCCCCCATGAAAACAAATTCTGGCCACGCGTCGCTAATATAGATGTAGAGTTCGTGACCTAAGCGAATTACAGAAGTACATGTAATTACAGTTGTTATAGCACGGCTCGTGTATGCATGCATGAATGTGATCTGGGTTTGGAAAGGTGCCAGAATAAACCTGTTGCACAGAACTGCGTTTAATACACATTATTAACATTGACATAACTGTCGTCATTAATCTACCCATGAAAGGATTTACAAGACAATATGAACAAAATAGAACTTACGCCTATTTCCTAAGAATTTTCTTTTTGATCAAAATACTCCCAGAAAAACAAGTTAGTGATTTTTGTATCAGAAAAGAATCAAAACAGTAATTCAATTTGTAAGACGTTCCAGGAAGATGTAGAGGATCCACCTTTTAAAGCAAAACTTCACAATATCAATGACTCATGATAAAGGTAATATAAAAAACCGCGTGATTGTGTAGGATTCAGAAGAATACGTGACTGTTTGCTCCATCTTGAATAAGGTTGATCATCCTGATACCAAGAAATAGCGGAGCTTGGCTTTGGGTCGCTATCAGCATGATAATTATGCTGTTCATCCTTTAAGAAATACAAGGTGACGAATTGACCCAATCACAAATCAGATTAGTGGTCCATGGTATCCGGTTATCCGCAGTTGCTGCCCTTTTTCTTATTCATCATGTTCATGGAGTTTGAGGGTAGATACTTTATATAAAGCCGAAGCAAATTCATATGTTGTTTATTTTTGAAGAAGAATCTACCAGCAGTTTTGAGAGCATTTTCACACAAAAAAGTGCTCTTTTCAGCGGGACCAACAATATACATTACAGGTTTTTGTACACGATATAACTTTGCTGTCTAGTCTGAGTGAAGCTGTCAAATATACTTATTTGAGTTGTAAGTACTTCCCGTAGTTACTAAGCAGTGAATCTAAATCTTGAATTATTTCCGTCATTACTTCCGCTATTAAAATTAGTTTTCACAAGTAATATAATTCTTCTTTATCATTATTATTTGCATATTTAGCAGAAGAATTAGTTTGAGAATATTTTGAAAACACTTTAAAACGTAGTCACCATACTTTTGAAGTGATATCCTACCTTATACAACATAATTAAATATATCTCTCTCTCTCTCTCTTTCTCTCTTTCACTCACCCACTCTCTCTCTGTCTCTCCCCCTATGTCTTTCGGCCTCTCTGCTCCACAACTCCCACATTCTCTTACATTTACTCTCTCTCTCTCTCTCTCTCTCTCTCTCTCTCTCTCTCTCCCTATCTATCTGTATATCTTCTTTCTCCTTTCGTTTAATGTCACTCTAAAACAAAGGAAAGACACCATGGCTCTTGGCATCTACACTACACTATCCATCGTCACCGCCATCCTCATCTTATCGTGTCATGGTCGTGAGCACACCAAACGCCAGGCCGAGGAAGACGCCCCGACGACCACGGGTCCGATCAAGTCTTTCAAGAGGTTCAACGTGACCGAGAACGAGGCCGAGAGGGCGGAACTACCGGCCGGCTTCGGCGACTACAACTTCGCCGGATACGAAACCGACGACATCGTGGACAGACACAACTTGCTACGACGACGACCAGCAGCAAGGAACGACTTTGAAAGAAACGATCCCAATGCGATTACGTCTTCAGATATGGAGCACATGGTGAGCTGTTATTTTCTACGATGTTTCTCTTTTCTAAAAAAAGATTTGTGCATAAAGCCTACTTTATGTATTCTTTCTATCGTCTTCCTATAGTATCTTTCAACATTTTTTGGAAACATTCTCCTTTTGTTTGCGCTGAAGTAGTGAATTCGTGTATTGGAAATGAGAGATCTGTCTAGTTTTTATCAAAAGTTTGTTGGTGTGTGTTTGCAAAATCGCAAGGGATTGAATTCTTTTAAAATTGTGTGTGCAGGGGCGGATCTAGCTTTTTGCCAGGGGGGGCGAACTTTGACCAAGTGATGTTTTCCTGGCATCTACTAACACAATGGAGACCATAAAAAGCAGTGCATGATAACGTCTTTTTTAATCAAGTAACGGTTTAAACAGTTTGACCCAATGACGACGCGGAACATCGTCCACGAGCCGCATAGCGGCGAGGCGATTTTTTTTTTTTGGTGCTACTTTGAACCCCCCGGCCCGTAAGTGATGTTTTCCTGGCATCTACTAACACAATGGAGACCATAAAAACATTTATAGCTCCATGGTATGATAACGTCTTTAAAATCAAGTAACAGTTTAATACACAGTTATATCCAGAGTTATCATGTGTTTGGTTAAGTCACCAGATGAGTTGAATATCTTCTCACAATATTTGCACTTGAAAGGTTTCTCTCCTGTGTGCGTTCTTTTTTTTCCTTTTTTTTTCTTTTTCTTTTTTGGCGGCCCAAGGGGGGGGGGATTAAACCCCCTACCCCCGTAGATCCGCGCCTGGTGTGTGTGTGTGTGTGTGGGGGTTCTGTAGGTGTTGTATTTGCTTTTCAAAGTCGCTGCCAAAATCATTTGAACTGATTTGGGGTCATTATTTTCACTGTAAAGAAAAGAGAGAAAATGAGAAAGGTAAAGACAGTGAGATAGAGAGAAGAAAGAGACAAAGCGGCCAAGAGGAAAAAGAGAGTGAAAGAGGGAGAGAGAGAGAGAGAGAGGGAGAAGGGGGAGAGAGAAGAAAGATCAATGAGGGCTTGTTAACAATAACGTATAATATTTTCTGCGTAGATGATGTAGTAATCTTGATTTTAGTATAAAAAACGGGTACAAAATAAAAAGAGGCTCATAACTAAAGAAGTGAAGGGGGTGAAATCTTAGCTATGTCTTTAAATAGTTTTCAAAAATAAAGATTGTAAAGTGACGATAACGCTGAACCTCCACAACTTTTGCAAGGGCTTTAACAGTGTAACTCTATAATCTGTCTAAATAACACTACAGCCTCTGACCAATCAATGGTCTCCACTTTACCGAATCCCTACACGATCAAATCTCACAAAATATCAAATGGTATTCAGATGATGATGGCAGTAATGCGATGGGCACTATAGGGGAAATTAAGCGGGATGACTTGGCGACAGAGGACGCATAAAACCGAGTCGTTCATCATTCAGAGAAGGGCAGATATAAAAGTCCTCTTCACCCCCTAAAAGCAATGATCGGTACTAATATCCAACAACTATTATATGCCAATGATATTTGTAAACCGACCACCATGTTGTCTATGGGCGGCACCAGGATCTTAAAAATTGAGGGGGGGGCGCAAATTTTTCCCGATACAGAGTAGGAATTTGTGTCGTTTTATCCCCCACCAAAAAGGAATGTGCCTGTGCATGCGGGAGGAAGTGGTGCTATAACCTTTTAAAACGACACGTTTCTGATTTTAAAAAAAGAGATGGATGTTATTAGTACTAATATCCGACAACTAATATAGGCCAAGGATATTTGTAAATCGACCACCATGTCGTCTATAAAAGAAAAGAGAAGGATATTATTATTCAACAACTCTCACACAATAAAAATAAACAAATAAAAAAGCACAAAAACACATCCATTGACTTCAATATTGTGCTGTATCTGACCACAATCATGTATGGTATGAGGGCAAAGAGATTAAGTGGGTCGCGTGCCCCCTCCCGTGCCACTTCTGCACCTATATCAAATACCTTAAATTAAAGGGGGTTTTGTCTAACACTAATGATTTCATTTCTGATCAGTCTGACAATATATATAGGAGCACTATGGTACGTATATTGGTGAAACTTCTTGACTCTCATACGAGAGGTTCTGAGTATTTCCTCGCTAGGTGCTCAATACTTGGACAAGGTGTGTTGCCCACATATATCTATCTTTACCAAGGTGTAAATGGGTACCTGGTAATGCTGGGGTAATACAAAATACACGGCCCACATGAAGACCAGTGATATGGCTACCTTGGATAAATAAGACCCGCTTATTATCAGTCATTAAAAACGATTGCAACTAGTTTCGAAAAATCAACTCAGAATATATCCCATGGAAATCATGTTTGAATTTATACGTAATACGTCTTTGTAATATGATGCTCAATCATTTCAAAAGGTGACGTACTATTGAAATTGATTTTTTGGAAGTACTTGCGATTGTGCTAATCTATTAGTTATAGTTATCAAACTTTACTTCATTTTCATCATAACAGTCTTCATTTACTCTTTTTACAAATTAAAAACAAGTTTATTCTAATATGATCTGTTGATGCATACAGACTTGGGATGAGGACCTGGCCTACATGGCGATGGGGTGGGCCAGATACTGCAATTTCGCGCACGGCCAACCCGAGAACGTCTCCCCATACAGCACGATAGGCCAGAATCTTTGGGCATATACAGGGAACTCGAACTCACCACTTTCTGGAGCTGACGCGACACAGGATTGGTACGATGAGGTGACCGATTACTACTACCAACCTGGCTCCGGTGGTTCCTGCAGCCGAGTGTGTGGTCACCATACACAGGTATATCTTCAGGGATCCGTCTCATGAAACTTTTTTTTCTTCTCTATCATTAACAAGATTCGATAAGCAACTGGAATCCTTACATTTGATTGGCTATGAGCAGATTTGCCATAAATCTGTTGCAATTGTTATTGATAACAAAATTTATGAAACAGGCAGTGGCGTAGCGCGGGGGTGTTTGGGGTGTTCAAACACCCCTTGGCAAATAGGGGATGTTTTAGGTGTTCAAACACACCCCTTGGCAAAAGGGGGGTGTTTTAGAATTTTAAAGACACCTTTTATCTGTGTTTTATCTATGCCCCCCTGGCCCCCCAAAAAATGTAAACAATTTTTTTTTTGGCTCAAGGAGGGGGCTGGATGTTGAGGAAAAAAGGAGTGTTCACCCTCCCCGTTGAGCCCAAAAACAAAAAATAGTGCTTATACCCCCGCTTATTCGCACAGACTCTGTTTCTTTTTTTTCCTACTTAAACTTCTTTTCGAACCATAGAATCGTTTCCGCCTCGGTAGCAGTTTAAAAAAAAAATTCTCGTTTTCAATGTTACCACCTTCTAATATATCTCTTAAAGATACTATGTCCCTTTTGCAGCCAACATCAAATTCTGTAGAACTTTGCAGGAATTATGAATATGTCATGTATGTCCTATCTGTGAAATTTAAACGTTAGCAGTGTCCTAATATTCAAATTATGCAAGGAAACCCGTTTACTTGCTAGACTTCACTGTCAGACACTATAGAGTGACTGACTGGCTTTTTTCATCTTTGGTAATAACATACATAAAATGAGCTGTAAAGGGTACATGAGCATGTGTCTACATCAATAACCCACTTCTTGTAATGGCCAAAATTAAACTGATTGAATCTTTGCGCAGCAGAAAACGTACGACCATTCGGTACAATGGTCTGAAAAATCAATAGTCTATTACTTACTGGCTCTATAGCTCCTAAGTCGATTCGACAACCAATAGTCTGTTTTTTGTCAATTTTTGTCTTTCTTAATATATTTCTTTCATCAAACCAAAACCAGGTAGTCCTTTAATAAATACAGTCAAACCTGCTTTAGTGACCACCTGTCTACAAAGACCACCTGTCTACAAAGACCACATCTTTTGTTTTCCTTGAAAATGGTTTCTCATTGAAACATGTACTAAAGGAACCTGTCTACAAAGACCACCTGTCTACAAAGACCACTTTTTGTGTTTCCCTTGGGTGGTCGCTATAGACAGGTTTGACTGTACTTCCATCTCTCTCTTTCTCCCTCGTCTTTTCTTCTGTACCTTTTATAGTCATGTATTTCACCCCCTTAATCACCCCTAAGGTTTCATCGAGAATTATGTATAAAAACGAACTTTTGATGTCTTTTAAAAGGTTAAAATCCGACTTGAATGCATTTAGTTACAGGAATAATCCCTAAGCTGGTATTACTTTTGCCATCTTTGCCATCTTTCTGGACCTCTAACCCGCTTGCCTAAGAATTCTGGTTCCGCAGTGGGTGATTTTACCATTCCTGTCACGAAATCACATTTCATAGTGGGATTTGTCCAGTCGACAGTGAAACGAATCTTTTAATACAATATGAAACGACTGGTGTTTTAGTGTTTGTCACAAATTATAAACATTTTTTCACACAGGTGGTGTGGGCCGCTACCAACAAGGTTGGTTGTGGACGGCAGTTCTGTCCCTCTCTTGGTAGCACTGGACTGAGAGACGCATGGTATGTCGTCTGCAACTATGCCCCTGGGTAAGTACAATGTGGCTTCGGAGAGGCTCGTTCAAAATATGACGCGGCAAAACCGCGGCGTTTTTTTTGTAATGATGACGTAAAGTGTAATACGCTACACATTTCTTAATCTTATAACACAGAGCTCAGTGAAAACGCGCAAGTCATTTTGTTGGGTGCAGTTACCATTAATTTACATGTAAAATAACCGCGGCGGTTTATATCGCGCCATATCTGATCAAGCCTTATAATGAGGAATAAGAAATAATTTGAATTTATCTACCAAGCGTATCTCAGTATTAATACTGCTTTTCCTTTGGGCCTGGTAATTATCACATGGGTGGAGAGTGGCAAATGAGGATTAATGTCTTGCCAAATTACATTAGTATCCGGCTGGGATTCGAACCCTTAACCTTTATACTAAGAATCAATTGAATAAACCATTATATAGAATATAACACAACACCTCCACCCTCCTTCATATTTAGAATGGCTGATTGATTAGAAATTGATTGATTGATAGATCCTTCATTGCTTGATTAACTGATTGATGAATATATTACTTGCTTAATTGATTAGTTGATTAACCAATTATTTGATTGGTTGGTTGTTGGTTCATCAGTCTACCGATCAACATTGGTTGATTAATTAATTGATTGAACAATTGAGTAATTAGATGATTGTTTAATTTATTGGTAAGTTATGTTTTACATCAATGTTTGCAAATACTTATGATGTGGATCCTACCCATGCATTTACAAAATGAACTAAAATCAAAGACTTAATAAATGTCAAAATATGTTATAAATCACAAAGATCAATTGTAAATAATTATGATAGAAATATAATCATACTTGCTATAGATAATTCAGTAATGTTTAAGTTTAACACCATATCATTTTTATACTGGCAGTAATTGTCCTGTTTTGAAAGTGACATATTTGACTTTAAATCAGTATAATTTAATAATCAACTCATGTTTATACTTTTGTTGCATTTTATTCCCCAGAGGAAACTATCAAGGTGTCCAACCATATGCTATCGGCGTACCCTGTACTGGTTGTGCCAGCGGGTCTGGGCAATGCTATAATGGCCAATGCAGTAAGATCTTCGTTTTTCAAAATTGTTTTATTTTCATACACATGAAAACATGAACTTATGGTTCATTACTTGTTTGAAATTATACAATTCTAAAACTTTGAAATATTGAAGTAATAAATATTTTCTTAGATACAAAAGAGGGCTGCAAGCAAATCAAGCTTCAAACTTACTTTGTAGCCCTTCGCTATCGCTTTTATGCTTACTGTGGATTCAGCACGTTAGTTTTATTTCACATGTTTTAAGTAGGCCTATATGCTGTACGGGGAAAATTTTGTATCAAATTTATAATCATTCATGTTTCTGGAAATGTATGTTTGAAAAATATAGGGAAAGCAATAAATTCAAATTCTTGAATAGGAAAAGGGTGGCTGAGTAGGCACACTCCCTTAAAAAAATATGTTTAAACATTATGCAGTGCAAGAGTGTACTTCGTGATTTCTGATACAATCAAATAATGATTAAGACGTCTCATTCATTCATTCATTCATTCATTTCATTTCATTTATTTCATTCTCGATTATAAAATACAATCAATACAAATACAAAAGAATCATACACAAAATTTGAAAGTGAAATGCGGAACTAAATAAAGCCCTTAGGCCTTGTACAATCATAATTCCCTAATACAAACACATAATATGGAAATGGTATCCAACAAAAAAATAAATATATATACAACACGACGGAAGTATGTTTTGTTAATTATGATATGGCATAATATATACAACAGAAAATATCTGTACATAATTATTTAAGGTAAAGAAACTGCTACTGAGATTTTTCTAGAAAAATAGTCATGCTACAAGTGCTTGCAAAACTCTCATCATGAATAAACAAAAGTTATAAAATATAAATACATAAAACAAATTCTAATTAGAACAATCATGTATCTCTTTTCACACACAGGGCCATGTGCGGAACATAACGAAGTTTGTGGTGAGTGGGAATATGTCTTTTCTTATGATTTATTTTCATACTTGCTTGCCTTTTAAAAAATGCACAGTTTCAAGGGTATACTCCTTTGTCATGACGGGATATCGGTTTGATTTGGTTTATATTAATATGGTATTTTGTATGTTCTTTAATTTCCTTTTGTTCTATATCTATTTCCTCTTCTTCGACTCTTTTTTTTTTTGGGGGGGGGAGGGGAGGGGATGACGCTTAGGGAAGAGTACATACAGCCAAATATGAAAGGTCTATGATATTGCAGTAGTTGTTTGGCGGTTCAAACAAACAGGCAAATATTCACATCATATTTCTTCTCTTCGTTTTACAGTTTTACATCTACTCTAATCTTCTGATTTTCACGTCACAGCTCAGTACTTGTACCATTCTCCATAATGCATTCTCATTCTTTCTTTATATCTTTCCATTCTTCTCCTTTATATAATTTTCCCTTCTTCTTCTTCTTCTTCTTCTTCTTCTTCTTTTTCTTCTTCTTTTCTTCTTCTTCTTCTTCTTCTTCTACTTTTTCTCTTTTTTCTTTGGCCCCCTTTTCTTTACCTCCTCCATGCAATCTCATTCTTCTTTATATTTTTCCATTCTTCTCCTTTATATAATTTTCCCTTCTTCTTCTTCTTCTTCTTCTTCTTCTTCTTCTTCTTTTTCTTCTTCTTCTTCTTCTTCTTCTTCTTCTTCTTCTACTTTTTCTCTTTTTTCTTTGGCCCCCTTTTCTTTACCTCCTCCATGCAATCGCATTCTTCTTTTTATCTTTCCATTCTTCTCCTTCTTATTTTCCCTTCTTTTTCTTCAACTTCTTCTTCTTCTTCTCTTTCTTCCCCTTTTTTTTACATCCTCCTCCTTATTATTCTCCTTTTCTTCTTCTTCTTCTCCTCCTCATCCTGCTTCTTCCTCATCTTCCTTCTCCTTCTTCATTCTGCTTCTTCCTCATCTTCCTTCTCCTCCTCCTCCTCCTTCTTCTTCTTCTTCTTCTTCTACCTTGAGTAGAATGTGCCATAGATTCATGTGAGAACTGTGGTGTTGTTGACCGATCAACGTGTACCTGTAACTGCCCTGATGGTTTCTATGGAACCACCTGCCAAGGTAAGAATAAGCCATGTTTGTCGAAAATATATATTTTTTAAACATCATGAATAGTATCGGCACCGACCCAATTTTAATTGTTTAAATCGTTTCCCTTTCATTTGCTGTTTCACACGACTTCCCCCCCCCCTAATATACAAGTATGTTACAGAGAAGAAACATGACCAAAAATCTTTTCTGTCATGAATATACAAAAGTGGGGTGTAAAAATGCATTCAAATTTGCCGTCTTTGTGAGTTTTCTCTTTCTTTTCTTTTTGTATCTTCCGGAAAAATATCTACCAAGAAAAGTGGCTCGATAAACATTTATTATTTGAAAGATAAATACGATTACGCTATGTTAGAAACCAATGACGTCAAAGTCCATAACCGTGAACGATCAATGTCTGCACGCTAGGGCCGCGTTGCATAAAACTTACCATTGATGGTAGCTTTGCCATCAATGGCAACTACCATGGTAACAGGGCTCAACAGCCAATCAAAATCAAGGTTTCCATGGTAGTTACCATTGAGAGCAAAGTTACCATCAATGGTAAGTTTTGTGCAACGGGGCCCAGGTTTTAGTTTTGCCAATTTAAAATCATGAAGATGATTATCATAAGTTAACAATGTTGTGAAAGCGATTTCAGCACAATACTATGGGTCTTGGGTTTTTTTCGTTTCTCTTTGGCACCCAATTCATTAAACAATACACGAGGCTTCATGATTGTTTCCGTGCTTCCATCGAAGTTGTTATATCTATTGACTACATGTTGTTTTCGTCGATTGATATTCATTGAATGTTTATTTATTACATAAATCTTATATTGAATTATTGATCATAAAATGTTTTTCTTACCTGTATAATAACAGAGCAATGTGTGGACACATCAAGCCGGTGCTACAATACATGGTGGCCCCAGTTCTGTGCCGACTATCCGCAGGTTAGGGAGGGGTGCCCTCAGATGTGCGGCATATGCAGTAAGTCCCCTAGTACTCTTTCAATATACAGAAGTGGAAATCCATTCTTTGAGGAGTGGTATTCGGGATGACTTTGTATGGGGGGGGGGTCGGGGATCAACGCTCACTGATAGTGGAATCCACTTCCAGAAGAGGAAGTCAAATCACTATTTTGGAGTGGACTCCATTATCATCTGAAGTGGATTCATTATGATTCGGAGTAGATTGAACTCCCAAAACGTAATGAACTCTAATACCGCTCCTAAAAGAGTGGAGGCCCAATCCTCGGCATTAAGAGAGGGATCTTTTGGTTCGTTTAACCAGTCGACGGGTGTGAGAAAGAAGGCGCTGGACCTCTCTGGTTTCTTTCCTCTCCATCTGAAGAATACAAAAAGAAAAATTATTTTAGGAGAACATAATAATGTACAATAGGGGATTTTGATTATTTATTTATTCATTGCTTTTTAAAATATATTTCAACAGTGTAGCCCCGTCAATATTTTTGATAAAATACTGTTATACTTGGGGGCCCTGTATAACTGAAACAATACAAGAGAAATACAAGTACATATTTGTTATGTTACATGGTGAAATAATAATCGAGACGGTTTTCCAGGAAATCTAGACAACATAAACAATGAAATCAACATAACCTACCAAGGTCACTGCGAGAATAAGCAGGATATATGTACTGTATGCTGACATGATTGTTAATGTAGTTGAATTGTTATTTATGAATTTAGCAGCGAAGAATGCAAGAAAAACATCTTGAAAGTTTTTACCAAAATAAGAAACTTTGAAAGGGGGGGGGGGTGATGTTGACTTAAAGTATGAAGAATTTTAATCGTATACGAATGGAATTATCTTCGCTATCGCAATTAGAAGAGTATACCCATGGTGAAAACTGAAAGTAATTCCATATCCTTGTCACCAATCAAATAATCTTGCTTTTCATAACGTTGGATGATTATTCAACATATCTTAAATGCACCTACAACATGGCTATTCCCATGATTCCTTCCGAGTAATTCCAAATAAAATGCAGCGGCGGTGCCCCCTCCCCCACACACCTTTTACAGTATCCCAAAAGCGTACCTTTTTACGTAGGAAAATGGATGTACACAGATGTCTGAAATTGTCTATTTTTTCAATTTGAAGATAACCTTTGTAAGTGCCCCCTTTTCCAGACAGTGCACATTTTATTAGAGCCCCCACCCCACCACTTTGATAGACACTCCGCCGCCCCAGGCAATTTGAAACATGATTCAATCCTCACGTGATTCAATTCTTACAAACGTATAATTGGTCTCTGTTATTGTGTTTGACATTATTGACCTACATTTCCTCATTTCAGTTTCACATTTCTCTTGTTACGTCAGCGAGTTAAAATCACACACAAGAATATATGGCAGATAGGTTAAAGAATGACATGGAATTTCAGGCTAGTATATGACTACATAGATGTCTTTTTTAGATTAAAACAAGTGCAATTGAATTGCACAACAAAATGTACATTTAGTTTTGCATGAGATGATTGACATCGTTTAAATTAGCATTGTGGTGTTGATTTTACAGTTATTCGTTCAAATTATTTATATTACTTGTATGTTTATTGATATGATCCCTAAAATTATCAACATGATTGAGGTTTAAACGTTAAATAATTTAATTTTATTCAGTATAATTCATTTATTCAATTAATAAATTATGTTTATCCCTCAATCATGACATGCAAACTTCGTCATCTTTCTTTAATTTTTTAACAGATGCAGCAGACCCGGACTTCGTTTGCCGTAAGTAGACTCAGTAGTCGTTACAGGAAATTGTTCTAAGAATTAGTGAATCATATAGCTATTATGAATAGTTTGTTGACCCTGCTCCACATGCCCGACCAAAATGATAAGCTGAAAAACAGAAAACCGCAGGACCTTAAAATATCTTAATGATAATAAGAACGTAAGAAAACAATCAGTTTTCCCGTCAAATGAATACATGAACATGCAGTAGTGTTGTTTAATTTTTTCTGATGAAGTGATGTGTATCTCTGTAGATTTGTTAATTTTTCTCGGAAAGAGAACTTTTATGAAAATAATTATTAGGAAAACAATTGAAAGTAGGTAAAGCTGAAAAACAGAAAACCGCAGGACCTTAAAATATCTTAATGATAATAAGAACGTACGAAAACAATAGGTTTTCCCGTGAAATGAATACATGAACATGCAGTAGTGTTGTTTAATTTTTTTCTGATGAAGTGATGTGTATCTCTGTATATTTGTTAATTTTTCTCGGAAAGAGAACTTTTATGAAAATAATTATTAGGAAAACAATTGAAAGTAGGTAAAGCTGAAAAACAGAAAACCGCAGGACCTTAAAATATCTTAATGATAATAAGAACGTACGAAAACAATAGGTTTTCCCGTGAAATGAATACATGAACATGCAGTAGTGTTGTTTAATTTTTTTCTGATGAAGTGATATTTATCTCTGTAGATTTGTTATTTTTCTCGGAAAGAGAACAATTGAAAGTACTGGTACTCATTCAACCATAATTGCCATTACGACTGACAAAGATTTCGCAACGCAATTGCTGTAAATGAAATATACAGGTCACAAGTGAATTATTCATACCCCTGGTAAATTTGATGTTTTTGTTTGTTCTTCGTAACTCAAGAATGAAAGGTGGACTGGTTGAATTTGGCCCGTTGTATAATACTTTTAGATGTAAGCTTCTCAAGAAACATAAATCGGGAAAATCATTTTTTTACAGACTTAAAGAATTACAAACCTTGGTAAGGTTATGAATTATATAATGTAACTAAACTAATAAAGACCCATCAAAATCAAATCATGTAACGCAAATGTGAAATACTCGTAGGCAGATAAAGGAAGTCCAAAATTTCTTGTGTCCCTTAATTACATTACTAAGTATAATGAAATTAAAAAAACATTTAAACAAAAATTGAGGGTATTATTTTCCTTTATATTTAGTCTAATCCAAGCTATAAACTAATACATATTTCTTGCATAAAAAGCTCTGATGTGGTCAGTATTTTAAACAATGCACTTTTGACTTGCCAGATATATGATATAGAAAAGTGTGACCAAACTTGTCGAGGATGTTTGTAGAATGATACCCCGAATACATTATTCTATGTCAGAATTTTAAACGTAGGCATAAGGAAGATATGGGGTCTTTAACTACAGCGAAACCTATCTATTAAAGCCCCTCTGCACTAGTTTGGCCAGGAGGGATTAGAGGGATTAGCGTGGTCACTGACAGGCGGTTATCTCATCAACTCAGCTCTCAATTAACACAAGAAAAAGAGGATCATGGGGGGACCAACGGGCACCGCTTATGCATTGTTTGCTATATGGAGGGAGCAAGTAGCTACAAGTAGTGCAGTGGGGCTTTAAGGACATCCAAGGGAAACGGGAAAACTGATCACTGCAGATAGGTGACCTGTTTAACATGTTCTACAATGTTTCTTCCTAGCGGGGACAATACAGATGACCACTTTATATTGACAGGTGGCCTTCATAGAGAGTTGTCCGCTATGACTCCGCTATGAAGGGTTTGACTGTAATTTGAAGGCACAAACCCTTGTCAGTCGTTATGCGTAGCAGTGTCTGCACTGACGGCATACTGTATGGGCTCTGTACTTAACTGCTCCTGATACAGCCAGAGACTGATAGAGATAGGCTCTGCTCAAGGTTTAGAAATTATGATAAAGTTCCAAGTTAGAGCATACATGTGCCTGCAGACTAGTTTGACTTTACTTTCTTTCTTTCTGGCTGAAGGTCCAGGTCCAGGTCCAGATCCACCTGTTCAACCCACCAATCCAGAAGTATGCAACACGAAATTCACAGCGGCCGCATACATAGGGGGAGTTCTTCACCTTTTCAGGGTACAAACAAAACTAACCGATTTTGACTTTAGAAAACAAACCAAACAAATACGAAACAAAACCAAAGACTTCCGAAAGATCAAACTGAGACAGTTGCAACAGCCTCGTCCATCAACTGTTGGATATGACATTTTATTACTTGATTCGAAAATGATTTCTATGTGATATACAATTGGGTAGTGACACTGCTTCTCAAGTTGATATCTCTCAAGTCTTTGCGATCGTTTCACAAGGTGAAGGATCTTGAAATTATCAATATCCGGGCCATTATCATCTCATCTCGGGCAGCAAAGAATTCATTTTCTAAAGTTTGTATCTTAATTATTTATTTTTCATGACAAATCACATTTTCTCTTTGAAATGGGTCATAAATAGGGTGAGAATGAGGGAAGTTGATATTCAGGCAAGAGACGTCAAAGTACAGCCCCCCCCCCCCTGGAGAAGTTTTTGCCCGTACGTCTATGATAATAGGCAATTCCACCAGGTAAAACAAAATATCTCGACAATAATTTTGCAAGAGCTGTTTATATAAAGTACATAAATCTATTATTCTTATTACAATGAATGTCTCTATCATGATTTTATTATGATTTTATTAACATAAAACAATCATTTTAATCGGAAAATTAAACAAATTATGATGGCATTACATGTTAATAATAACAATAATAATAATAATAATAATAATAATAATAATAATAATAATAATAATAATAATAATGATAATGTTGGATACTTTTAAAGCGCACATATTCACCATGCAAGGTGCTCAAGGCGCTCCAATATTACCTTGGCTCCGCTAGGCTACCGTTTTAGGCGCTCACAGCATTCAAAGAATTCCTTCCTACCGGTACCCATTTAACACCTGGGTGGAGAGTGGCAAATTAATATTCAAGGTATATAATTCTATGTCGCCATTTTAAACGTAGACATAAGTAGAGGAGTTAGCGCGATGTGGGGTCTTTAACTATATATTGAATAATACTGTTGTTAAAATTTTTTGAACTTAACGCATTCTATAGTTATGTGCAAGAAACTAATGATTATATTCTTCCGATGTACCTTATGAGCTATACCAATTCGATTGGAAACTTAACTTGTTCGTAATATTGAAGCATTACTATTTTCTAACAATAAAGTCAATGTTCTTATTGGCTTTAGGATGACAGAGTTTGGCGAGTTCGAACCAACGGCGAGTTACTCTCACCGGTAGCCGGGGATCTGGCCACTGATTTCTTCTCAGGTCTGCCCAGCAAAGTCAGCGCCGCCTATGAGCTCTCATCGGGAGAAGCGGTCTTTGCCAGAGGTAAGGTCTCCAGGAAGTTGGTGGGATTGGGCCTGGTTGGGGAGAGGATTCTTGAGACAAAAAGGAGACATATGACTCTCAGAGAATAAGGGCTGATAATACGACATGTTTGAAATAGTAGACAAAAATTGATCGATAATAACAGAAACGTTACAACGCTATCAAACTGAGGTGCGCAATTTTATAGTTGAAAGATTAACGTTTAACCAGAGTAAGTTTTATAACACTTCTTTAAACAATATTCTTAAATCAATCAATTAGCATTTGATGAAGTATTTTTTAATGACTTTGGACAAATCGATATCATAGAAGTTGCGCTTTTCAGTAACTGATTCAGAACAGAATAATATTCTAAGAACCTGCCATTTCATAGCGCCATATTCTGTCTAGGGTTGTGAGATGCACGTGCTGGCTATAAAGGCCAATCCAAACTTTATATTGTCTTTGACAATGAGGGCAAGGCACGAGACCCAATTAGGTCTCTGGTCTATTACTTGCCCGACCTGAGTAGCAGAAATGCAAACAATGACAATAGCCATCTGTTAAGACTTCGGCAGTTCTTCACATCTTCCATCCATCTATGTTCTTGCGTTCATCAGGGAAAAAGCTCTTCAAGTACAGAGGCACCGAGCGATCCGCACGGGATGTCCTCCCCAAAGGCATTCCTAAAGGACCCACAGGCGCCATACACATCCCCTGGGAAAGGAACACCTACTTCCTTAAAGGTTCAAACGTGTACCTGTACAACGAAGGAACAGGGCTAGACAGCAGTTACCCTAGACCTATTTCGGAGGTTTTCCCCGGCGTACCGACCAAACTAACGAATGCATTCTCAGATGCGAGCGGTAAGAACATTTTTTTATTTTATTAATCTTGATACTTTTTCAAAGAATCTATTGTGTGCAACCACTACAGTTATACTATTGTAAGGCGTGTGGGAGATTCATTTGACCTTTCCAATTAAAACATAAGAAAACATAAAGTGTCACCAACTTCATTTTTTATGAGTCTACACACCTTGTCACATCTCGGGGTATATTGTGGATCTCGGTCATAGAATACTTTATGCTTAATATCTATCTACCTTGAGTTTATGTTATTGTTAGTCCTTGTTTATGGGACATCTGTTGAATTAAAAAAGGGTTCTGGCTTAATTGATTTAAGATAATATGAAACTTTTCATTTTGTAAAAACGATAACGGCTTATTATGTGTATTCGGGTAATTTATGTGAGGACATAATTGATTCATAATCATGAATATAGATGAGAAGAACATCTATCTCTGAAGAAAAAGTGATAGTGATCACAAAATATCTTACAGGCATAGAATCGCTTCTAATCCAAGTTATTTCTACAACTTTCATTCGAATATTGGTGGAGATACCCAAAGACAGGAATATTTCTCATTCAAGTAGTATTCCTCACTAATTGCACTGCTTGTGTATACGAAAGTGATTGGTTTCCGGTGATTTACAAGGAATAAACACCTGTATGTTTTTTTTTTTTAATTCACTCATTATTCATTAAAATATATTTTGATAGGATAAATCTCAAAGCTGTTTTCCATTGCAGTCCTATAACATAAAAAACACCCCACAGTAAACAAAAGCAAATGAAGTTAACAATATTACCATTTAATCAATAGGCCTAAAATAATAAAGGATACAGTTCAAAACGCCAAGTATGAAATCTATGTAATGAGCAAATCAAAGTTAATTTGCCGATGATACGAGAACATTTAAGTGCTATCAGGCCTGCCCTATATAGCAACTATACCTAAATGTATATAACAAATGGCACCTTATCACAAAGACCACATTCTCCTAGCCTACTACCCCCCCCCCCCCCCCGACAAAAAAATGCCTCCCCATCGAAGTCATTCATTATCAAATACCACCCGCCCCAATAGAAATTTAATTTCCAACCAAATACACATATCATAATTATAAATGCTATGCAATATATATATACAAAACATTATTACGATTGAAATAGAGAAAGTCAATAAAAAAACATACATTTGAAAAAGAAAAAGTGGAATAATTAGAAATGAAATTTAATTTACATTCTGTGGAAATGGAGAGGTCCGCTGAAAAACAGAGCTTGTAAATTGTGGAGCCCCTGAGATAATCATAACTGAGAAAAGATAAGTACTTAAACAGAACAAATGAGAAGGATTGTGGCCAACAAAGACAATATTCACAGAAACACGTGTTGATCGGAAACGACGTAAAGGTATACATTATATGACGAAGAAAGAACGTTTTAGGGAACTGAAAACAAAAGATGAAAAGTGGGTTGCCTATTAATTGGAATTTATTTTGTTACACCGCAATATAATACTTAACTTTGCTTTTTTCGTATAGGTAACCAGTATTTTGTCCGGTCAAAGAAGGTTTTCAAGATCAGCTATGGCCAGCAAGCTGTGGACAATGGATACCCCAAGTTCTTGACTGAGACCTTCATTAACATTTGTGCGCAGTAAAATGTACATACAATAAATAACAGTTCTCATCTTCAATAGCAAGAAACTGATAATTATACATGTATATATTTTGTAAAGCTATTGATATTTGTGACAAATAAATTAACCAACATCTATTAATATCTTTATGTTTATCTATTCTTAATATTTAGGAAATAATTCACATGGACAATAAAAATGGTTATTTAAGAAAAAGATCTGAGAGTCATTCGTAATCATTCATAATTATTAACACGTTTATCTATTTTATGAGATTTATTCCGATTTACTACAACTCAGTAAAAACAAAACTGAATATATATGTGTATAGCGGTAAATAATTTTCATTTATAAATATAAATGAAGACCGCTAAGTTGTGTAATTAAAAAAACAACGAAATAAGCCATAACCAATGGAAAATTAATATAATTTATATGATTCCTTTTTTTTTCATCACCAAAATATATCCGTATTTTAAAGGTTTTAGGTTTTTTGTAAACTGTGTCTGAGCCTGTATTTTACAAGTAAGCGAAACAAATATCCATGTTGAACGTACATTGGACAAATAAATACAATGAATGAACTATTTGTACATTTTGCACATAACATGTATTAATGCAACGCTATGATATGTATAAAACATACAATATGTTTTACTGCAATTACACATGACTGCGTCAAATTGTAACAAAACTGTTGATTAATAGAAAATTCTATGACAAAAATAATGTCATAAAACACATGTTATAGAGCAGTATTTAAAATGTGAAGAGACGGACTAGGTATAAAATGAACATTATCAGTATTTAGGACATTCACCATAAATCTGAATCTGAACAATCTGAAAAGTATCACAGAAACCTTTTGGGTATTAAGATAGGCTTTTTAATATGTATTTCATTAAAGTAAATCTTGAGACAAAATTGTAAAAGAGCATGCATCAAAGTTTAACATTATTGCAAATCTGGTGTAACATTTTTGTAATACTTCTTGGTTTAAATGATAAACAATTATCGAGGTAGTACATATAATATCAGTCAAATGTATAACGAGGAATAAGTTTAAATTTGACATGTCTTGTTGACATAACAATAATCAAATATCATTTCACTTAATTGATGAGTGGCTGGTTATTCAACACAGTTATCGCTATATTCAAGATACGCATAATGTATACAAGTTTTCTCCCATAGTTTCTATGTGATATGCAAAGACTGTGTATGATGTTATATTTATAGTCACCCTTTTTAATAACAAAAAGGGATATACTGTAGATTGAATAGCTCATCTATGCTATGGGATCCATGAGAGACAGCATACGTTAAAGGATGCAGCTGAAATGGATTACTATTACACGTGTACTTGTCTCAAATTATATCATGTATCTTTGTTGTACTGAACAGTTAAGGTTCCACGTGAATGATAATTGTTATTACACATGCATGTAATAAAGACCACGAAGTACAAGGAATAATAGTTGTTTGGTGTATTTATTCATAGGGTTTTCTTTATGCTGAGACACTCTCCTGACTCATTCAGTCATCGAAAGCAAATAAACAAGTATCATTTTGCAACATGATCATGATATTTATTGCATACTGTTCAAGCGTTGTGGTCCAGTAGACTGTGAACCACAAGGTACAGGGTTCGAATCTCTTTCGCAGCACTGTTATTTGGCAAGACACTAATGTACACTTGCCACACTCGACCCAGGTGAGGTAAATGGGGACTTGGCAGTAATAAAGCGCTTTAATGGCAGCAGCGCTAAACTGTAATAATCATGGAGCGTCGGGAATGGCAAAGTGCCAAATACCAGCGCTATACAAGAACCAACCATTTTAGCTCCTGATTTGGCAATTCTCTATTTAGAAGGAAAAAAATGTATAGTTGTAATGAACAGAGTACCGAAGGTCGATTGCTGGTCATCCAGGTTACTGGTTCTAAACAACAAAGCCTGCGCAGGAGGTTCAGCGCGAAATCATTCAAGCAGCCGAGGGCTGCATGGAGCAGGGCAAATTCAGTGTTTGGGGCTGGTGTAATCACTACACCATTGCTTAACAAAAATATTGTTTAGAATGACGTCATACTTCGGTACTCGATACTACCATGACCTTACCGCAACCCCATTCAAAGCCTAAATGCAATATGAATAGTTGGCATGTGGTTGCTAAGAAACATTTGACGTCATTTTGGCCTTATTCACTGACACTGTTGGCAGATCATAGTCTAAACATTTTTATTTATATTTTTTTTGGTATACCGGAATAGCAAAGGAACAACAAAAAGTGCCAAAGGTTAACACAACGTCTGGATAATCGTCATTTCGTTGCCAATAGCAATAAGTTCATGAATCAGCAAAAATTGATAAAGGGGGATTTTATTTTGCGAAACGAGGAAGGCATCAGTTTAGTAATCTGAGAGCTGTTTTAAAAGTATAGTGCCTCTTGGCCACATGAGTTCCCAAAGGTTCAGAAGTCTTCTATACAGGAAAGCAAGACAAAATTGTTCGCCTGATAATATGCTTGATTTGCCACTCTGAATAATTTCGGGACTTTTTAAGGCAGACTGCATACAATTTAAACGGGTTAAAGGGGTTTTCAGAACAGTGTACTTTTTTCGGAATCCACTTTACCAACCATTTTTTTCTCCATTCTATTTGTTTTTAAATATATGCATGAAGTATACGGAGACCCTGGCATACACAATCCATTACAATAACAATAATTTAGGAGATACAACACGCACATACCACCCGCCCCCTCTCTCTCTCTCTGTGTCTCTCTCTCATTCACACGCACACACCCACTCACTCTCCCTCTGTCTCTCTCTTTCTTTTTTTCTTTCTATTTCCAAGAAATTGTTCCTAGCGGGCAAAGTTTGAAACTTGTGAATGACTTACCTCGCCTGATATTCCCCTTTTGATATTGCGCAACATATACCACCCCCTCTCTCTCTCTCTCCCTTTCTTTTTTCTTCTTTTTCCAAAAAAATGTTCCTAACGGGCAAAGTTTGAAACTTGTGAATGACTTACCTCGCCTGATATTCCCCTTTTGATATTGTGCAACATATACCACCCTCTCTCTCTCTCTCCCTTTATTTTTCTTCTTTTTCCAAAAAAGTTCCTAACGGGCAAAGTTTGAAACTTGTGAATGACTTACCTCGACTGATATTCCCTTTTAATATTGCGCAACGTATACCCTATCGCCTTTCCTTTGTCTTCGGCTAAACTTTTGTGCAGACGATACACACTATCATTATCGTTTATCTCATTTCTGCAAGCAACTGAGGTCTTGACATCATCCTACTTGTTTCTTCCGTATAAGGTAAGATGTTGATTCTTTAGGTTCTCTGTAAGTGAAACATTTTCCTTCGTAGAAAATATATTTGTTTCAGTGTTTAAATAGGATCATTGTGTTCGTGTCATGATGTGAAATTTGCAGTGGTTATGGTGGTATAGACTAAGAGTGGACCACGTGTTCTTTTCGCTACTTCAAGAGAAAGTGTGTAGTTGAAAGTTGAAAGAGAATTTGTGTGCTTTCTCTCTCTCTCTCTCTCTGTCTTCATATGCCTGTTTGAAAGAATATCAAAGTACAAATATCCATGTAAAAGGGTCGTTCTTCAAATGTCCTACATAATCGAAATGTGAGGAGAAATAGCTGAAGCGTTTGGACCACACAGCCATGCCATGCACCCATATATAACCACTTCAGTGTGCAGTGCATGTGATTTTCCAGCAAGATTGACTCCATTTCCTATCAAAGTGATAATTCGAAAATCTCGTAATAGGCCTACACACAAACTCCCATGTAGTACATAGGCAACCTTTCTAATTAATCTCTAGACAGTTCATTACACTATGTATTCACTTGCAATGACCAGTACTCAACTTGTCTTTTAATTAGCCACGTATGTATAATTGTATCACTCTTACGATTGATTCTGATTTGAATATTAACCGGTATTAGCTTTCTATGAGCCAAATATCCGGCTTTCGTGAGTTTCCTGCAGACTTTTCATGATTGTAAGCGGAGCACCATAATGATACACAGATATTTGTCATGTTTTGGGGTTATTATTTGGTGTTGATATCAAGTTGTTTGGTAGATTGTTCACGCGGGAATCGCATTGTAATGAAGCCCACTTTCCCGCCACTTTCTCAGACCAATCCAATTAAGTTACATTTCATAAAGTTGGGTACCTTCGTAGGCATGGAAACAACGCTGCAAGTCTGCAACATTCTCTGTGTGTGCGCGTGTGTGCATATATATATATATATATATATATATTTATATGCATGTGTGTTTGTGTATAAACATTCGTTTTGACGATGAATTCAACTATTGATGAAATGACTCTGTTAATAATGGAGGTTAACATAAGTTTCCAAATGTAACGTCAGTTATATGAGACCAAAATCTCAAAAATCAGCCAGTGGTTTTTAGCCAATAGTATTTCTGTATGATATCAAGACAAGTCTATTGCTCTCCGCCATATTTATACAATATTAATCAGGTGCTTTGGTATTAGGTGATGCAACAGAGTAATAAGTTTCGCAATAATGCGATTTCCCGCCAACTGTAGGTCCAACAAGGCCTATTAGCCCGTTCAATTCAATTCAATGACAGCAAGCCTTTGATAAAATAGTCTATACTTACAATGAGTTTAGAACCTAACGATGATTCAGATTTCTGTTTGCATGTTTTTTGTTTCAATATTTTTAATTATGCCTGTATGAGTTATGAGAGTAACTTATTAATATTTTTTCTTTTTCTTCAATGCAATTCTCCATAGATTTCCATTCAAATATACAAATACATGTACACACATGTAACATACAGTTCAATATATACATACATACGCATGGGCATAAGGTATAATAAATTGAAGTAAACTGTGAGAATGAAAAACGGAAAAAACACATGTGGAAAGTTGAGCCTGTCTGCATAATTATGTAGTAATGCGTTACCCCCTGGACAATAAACCCCGGCCAATGACCAGCAGGACAATTACCACCCCCCAAGGACAATACCCCCCGGAAAATAAATGTAACACCCTAAGGACCCCCGAGGACAGTTAACCCCCGGGAAATTACCCCTAGGACAATTCCCCCTCCCCGTGGACAATTAACCCTCCGAGGGTTGCTTTCATGCTTTTTGCTTTTATTAAAACAAACTTATTATTACGGTGGACTACCCTTTAATGAACAGGGGGGATAATTGTCCTCTGGGGTGGTTGTCCTTGGGGGTTCCTTGGGGAGCATTTTCCGGGGATGATTTTCCAGGGGGTAATTGTCCTGATACGGCAGTAATGTCTTAAGTAAACAAAATCATTGTTCACCCCTTTTTTTCGATTTGTTCCTCTACTGATATAACGTGTACTTGTGTATTGTGTTTACAGTGGTTTCCCATGCTATTGTCCTGTTGGTACCTGGAAATGATGAATGAATATTGTACAACTCATTGCCAATAAAGGGAAAACCCAAAGTTTGTCTTGGCGTGGCGAACGGTGCACTTGGCTGTTTACCATAATATCATGACTGGTGTGAATGCATAAAAATACCGCAAGTCGGGAGTTTCCAAGTCGATATCTACATGTATTATCAATGTCACCTTGACATGAATCCAAATGCGTTGGGCCCATGATTGTTTTTTATCATTACATCTATTAATATTAGTCTCTTAATTTCTATGAATAACAAAAACTTGCTTTAAAACATGGCACATTAGGGGGGTGTTTCACAAAGACTAAGATCGACTTTAAGTTGGACTTAACTGTGGCAGGCCGATGATGCCACTGGTTGCTCTCACCATTGGTCTCTTAATAAACTATGATCTTTAGATAATTTGTTTTCCTTCAATAATGAACTATCAAAAAAATGTAAATTCTGTAGATTTGTGACCATGACTTATACGTCCCTTGAGAGACCAATGCCAGTAAATGGTGAGAGCAAACATGTGGCATGAACGACCTGCCATAGTTAAGTCCAACTTAAAGTCGATCTTAGTCTTTGTGAAACACACGCCTGATCATAGTAGTGCCAGTGCAACTGTTTTTGTTTTTGTTCATAGTGGTAAATTTGGAGCATGCTCTAGTGTCATGCAAAAGTGTTGAAATGTGCATAAAAAGCAGTATATAGACATTCATCATTGGCAGGCACTCCTAACACCCCCAACCAAAAATAATCAATAAGAGAATAATCAATAACTTCATAGTTTCCCATAAATAAATTTGATTATAGTTACATTGTATTGAATCTAAAGTTCACAAAGGATCAATTTTAATATTGATGTGTAACCGATACATGTTAATAGAATCACGATAGGCCATTTGCTTGAGAATAAAGTAAACACTTAACAGCCATAAACCCTTTGCGTTAGATTTTAGACCTTTTTAATCTTAGACAAACAAAGCTGTCAAACATGCGTTTAACTTGTTTACTGGGATCCCGTTGATATATAGAAGGGTGGATAATCGCAAATTGTTTAAAAAAACAAACATTTGTTCTGCGGTCAATAATACCCCCTTGAAAATATGTAATAAGTTATAAACACTGATTTAGGTAATGGGGGCTTCCCCTGGTAGGGTGTAGCCGAGTGCACACCAGTCCTACACGTAGCAACGGTTTTGTTGCCTTCCGCTTTTTATCAAATTGATAAAGTAACTATTCATGCGCATCGGGCTTTGCATGGCAGGTTGACAAATTATCATTGCCAGATATATTGCAAAAAGCCGTCACTTTGTTGTGTTGAGAATTGCTGATGTCTCCCAACAAGTTTACTTGAAGTAACCAATTGTGTAGACATATCTCTTTAACTTCACAAAGGTAGGATAATTTTTTAAAGAAAGTGTTCATTTCAAGATATCATTCTGTCTGCATTCATACTTTTTTCCTATTATGATTGAATTTTATTTGTCTCGCATTTGTTTATTTGTAAGAATAGACTTTGCCATTCAACCCGATTCATCGACACGATATCCATATAAGAGCCTGGAGTTACATTGATATTCATTATTTTGTTACCATTTTAACAGTAAAATATTATTATCAGAACTTTGGATGTGAAAGAGTAGGCCTACGTGAGAAAAAGTGGAAACTAGCCAGACTGTTTATTGTTCATTCCAACACAGGTTGTATACAGGATTAGGCAAATTTGGAAAAGAACAGAAAAGACTACCATACTATAGGTTATCTCCAAAAGAGTCCAATCAACTTGTTAAAAAGTATGCCGCTCGTTGAGCTGAAGCTTTCAATGAAGCTTAGAAAGTCATTTTCCGATAACGTTATCTACCTTGTAAAGTTAGTTCTAAGTTTTGGCGGCAAACTAGCGCCCTCCTATTCATACACATGGATCACGCGAGGTTTCTATCATTCTATTGATAGCTCAACCAATTGATTGACTAATTTATGGCAAAAAAAAAATGGTAACGTTAATTTACCTTAAATAAAAAGAAAGAAGACGGCCCCCAAAGAGGAATTTAAATGAAAAAATATATATATTTTTTTAAGTGATCCTAACCCACATCCCCCGCTTATTCGCCGGCTGGCTGATTCGCCGCGTAATAATTTCTCACGAATTGGGCAAAAAAAAATAATTATGATCCTTACAACCCCCTCCCCCACTTATTCGCCGGCTGGCTGATTCGCCGATAAATTTTCTCGCGAATTTGGCCCCCTCCCCCTTGTCACCGACTAGATCCGCCCCTGTTGCCCCCACATTTAAAAAAGGATTGACGCCCCTGTCCTCATAATGAAAAGTTACATTCATATTCATCTGTTACTTATTTTAAAGTAAAATGTCATTATCAGAACTTTGGATGTGAACGAGTAGGCCTACGTGATACAACGTGAAAACTAGCCAGACTGTTCATTGTTCATTCAAACAGCTTGTATACAGGGTAAGGCAAACTTGGAAAGAACAGGAAAAGCTTAGAAAGTCCCTTTCCGATGACGTAATCTACCTTGTAAAGTTAGTTCTAAGTTTTGGCGCCAAACTCGCGTCCTTGCTTACACATGGTTCACGCGGGGTTTTTATCTATTGAAAGCTCAACCAATCACGTCGTTTCAAATTCGTGTGATAATAATAGTATAAAAAAATGATACTCTTTTTCCAGAATGGAAGATTCTTTTTTCCTGCTAAAGTTTGAAAAACTATTTTGGGGGAATTACGGACGCAAATGAAAATGTCGATAAAGAGAATAAGAGAGAAAGAGAGAGAAGGTGAGGATTTTTTGTTAAAGAAAATAGAGGAGGATAAGCATAAATTTTATATATATTTTGTTCATGCTTTTTTATAGGGCTACATATAATGCTATGTTTGGGGATAAAACCAACAAGATACGACATTCGTGGATCTGTTTCAGTTGGCTGTGTTTGTCCACAAACTTTGCGGCTTGTTAAGTTTCTAAAGCCAAGGTTAATTCTTAGGTATCTAGAAAGTTCCTGAACTGGTGACGTCATATGGTTGGTGGTTTTTTGAAGCTTAGAAAGTCACTTTCCGATGACATAATCTACCCTGTAAATAGAGTCCTAAGTTTTGGCGCCAAATTCTCGCCCTCCTAGACATACACACGGATCACGCGGGGTTTCTATCTATTGATAGCTCAACCAATCACGTTGTTTCAAAGTTGTTAAGTAGCTCCAGTATTGGCGCGAGAAATGTCCCGTAATCTGATAATTGGTGACCCAGGTCATCCCTCAAACCCGCCGAGTCGCATGATACTTGTATATACACAAATAGTTTGACCACCTTATTGCAAAGTACCTCGTGTGTCTCAAGCCTTCAGGACCAGTATTCTTTTTCCAACAAACTTGTCGTGAATATTGTTGTCCAAGTTTCAACTTCAGGAAGGTAGGATTATATTGATGCGAATAAAGAGATTTATACAGGATTAGGCAAATATGGAAAAAGAACAGAAAAGACTAACATATGTGATCTCTACAAGAGTCCAATCAACTTGTCAAAGCGTATGCCGCTTGTTGAGCTGAAGCTTTTAATGAAGCTTAGTAAGTCACTTTCCGATGACGTAATCTACCTTGAAAATGTAGTCCTAAGTTTTGGCGCCAAATTCTCGCCCTCCTAGACACACACACGGATCACGCGGGGTTTCTATCTATTGATAGCTCAACCAATCACGTTGCTTCAAAGTCGTGATGTAGCTCCAGTTTTGGCGCGAGCCGTGTCCCGCAATCTGATAATTGATGAAGGAACTCTTCATTCACTTCGGTGTGTTCAAGGAAGGCGGACGAATTATCATTGACAGATATATTGCAGAAACCCTTCGCTTTCGTTGTGTTGAGAATAGCTAGTGTCTCCCAACCATTTTACTCAGAGGAACCATTTGTGTAGACATACCTCTTTTACTTCACAAAGGTAGGATTATACATAAGTGTTTTATAAAGTTTTCATTTCAAGATTTCTGTCTGCACTCATATTTTTTTCCTATTATGATTGAATTTTATTTGACTCGGAGTCATTTATTTGTAAGAATAGACTTTGCCATTCAGCCCGATTCATCCACATACATGGGCGTCAATCATGGGGTGGACAGGGGGACATGTCCCCCAAGTTTTCAAGGGGGAGGAGGTGGACACAATATCAAATGCCCCCCCCCATGTTTTTGACCTCTTTTATCATGAAGCTCAAGTACTGCACTGTGTAAGACCAATCCTAGCTGTGTCCCGTTGCACGTGGCACACACATTTATCATGTTTTGTATAATGCGAGGGCAATATTTTTTTTTAAAGAAAGGAGAGGAGGATGAGCAGGAAGAGGGGTAGGGGTGAGCTGGGAGATGATAACATGTGACGGAGAAAGAGAGAGAGAGGGGGGCAGAGAGAGAGAGAGAGGAAAGGAGAGGGAGAGAAGAGGTGGGGGTACAGACCCAACGCATACGATGAAGTGGATGATTTTGTGTTGTACACCAGTTTAATACATGTATTTCTTCGTGGCAAAGAACATAATTTCGTTGAATGCAGTGGGTTTTTAACAAAGCTCGAAAGAACCTACCCCCAAATATCAGTTGCCCACCACTCCGTTCAAAGCAAGGTTAAATAAAATTTGCTATATTTTTGTTCATGCTTTTGAATAGGCCTTACTTAATGCGATGTTTTGGGATAAAAAGACAAGATGCGACATTCGTGAATCGGTTTCAGTTGACTGTGTCCACAAACTTTGCGGCTTGTTAAGTTTCTAAAGCCAAGGTTAATTCTAAGGTATCTAGAAAGTTCCTAAACTGGTGACGTCATAATTATCGTTGGTTCATTTTGGGGGGCGCAAAACCCAGTTCATCCCTCAAACCCGCCGAGTCGCATGATACTTGTATATACACAAATAGTTTGACAACCTTATTGCAAAGTACCTCGTGTCTCTCAAGCCTTCAGGACCAGTATTCTTTTTCCAACAAACTTGTCGTGAGTATTATTGTCCAAGTTTCAACTTCAGGAAGGTAGGATTATAGATTTAAAGATGGTTTTCATCGCAAAGCTTGTAGATTAGTCTTACAGGTTTAGTCGAAATATTGACATGATTGATGCGAATAAAGAGATTTATACAGGATTAGGCAAATATGGAAAAAGAACAGAAAAGACTAACATATGTGATCTCTACAAGAGTCCAATCAACTTGTCAAAGCGTATGCCGCTTGTTGAGCTGAAGCTTTTAATGAAGCTTAGTAAGTCACTTTCCGATGACGTAATCTACCTTGAAAATGTAGTCCTAAGTTTTGGCGCCAAATTCTCGCCCTCCTAGACACACACACGGATCACGCGGGGTTTCTATCTATTGATAGCTCAACCAATCACGTTGCTTCAAAGTCGTGATGTAGCTCCAGTTTTGGCGCGAGCCGTGTCCCGCAATCTGATAATTGATGAAGGAACTCTTCATTCACTTCGGTGTGTTCAAGGAAGGCGGACGAATTATCATTGACAGATATATTGCAGAAACCCTTCGCTTTCGTTGTGTTGAGAATAGCTAGTGTCTCCCAACCATTTTACTCGGAGGAACCATTTGTGTAGACATACCTCTTTTACTTCACAAAGGTAGGATTATACATAAGTGTTTTATAAAGTTTTCATTTCAAGATATCTGTCTGCACTCATATTTTTTCCTATTATGATTGAATTTTATTTGACTCGAGTCATTTATTTGTAAGAATAGACTTTGCCATTCAGCCCGATTCATCCACATACATGGGCGTCAATCATGGGGTGGACAGGGGACATGTCCCCAAGTTTTCAAGGGGAGGAGGTGGACACAATATCAAATGCCCCCCATGTTTTGACCTCTTTTATCATGAAGCTCAAGTACTGCACTGTGTAAGACCAATCCTAGCTGTGTCCCGTTGCACGTGGCACACACATTTATCATGTTTTGTATAATGCGAGGGCAATATTTTTTTTTAAAGAAAGGAGAGGAGGATGAGCAGGAAGAGGGGTAGGGGTGAGCTGGGAGATGATAACATGTGACGGAGAAAGAGAGAGAGAGGGGGGGGGCAGAGAGAGAGAGAGAGAGGGGAAAGGAGAGGGAGAGAAGAGGTGGGGGTACAGACCCAACGCATACGATGAAGTGGATGATTTTGTGTTGTACACCAGTTTAATACATGTATTTCTTCGTGGCAAAGAACATAATTTGGTTGAATGCAGTGGGTTTTTAACAAAGCTCGAAAGAACCTACTCCCCAAATATCAGTTGCCCACCACTCCGTTCAAAGCAAGGTTAAATAAAATTTGCTATATTTTTGTTCATGCTTTTGAATAGGCCTTACTTAATGCGATGTTTTGGGATAAAAACAACAAGATGCGACATTCGTGAATCGGTTTCAGTTGACTGTGTCCACAAACTTTGCGGCTTGTTAAGTTTCTAAAGCCAAGGTTAATTCTAAGGTATCTAGAAAGTTCCTAAACTGGTGACGTCATAATTATCGTTGGTTCATTTTTTTGGGGGCGCAAAACCCAGTTCATCCCTCAAACCCGCCGAGTCGCATGATACTTGTATATACACAAATAGTTTGATAACCTTATTGCAAAGTACCTCGTGTGTCTCAAGCCTTCAGGACCAGTATTCTTTTTCCAACAAACTTGTCGTGAGTATTATTGTCCAAGTTTCAACTTCAGGAAGGTAGGATTATAGATTTAAAGATGGTTTTCATCGCAAAGCTTGAAGATTTAGTCTCACAGGTTTAGTCGAAATATTGACATGATTGATGCGAATAAAGAGATTTATACAGGATTAGGCAAATATGGAAAAAGAACAGAAAAGACTAACATATGTGATCTCTACAAGAGTCCAATCAACTTGTCAAAGCGTATGCCGCTTGTTGAGCTGAAGCTTTTAATGAAGCTTAGTAAGTCACTTTCCGATGACGTAATCTACCTTGAAAATGTAGTCCTAAGTTTTGGCGCCAAATTCTCGCCCTCCTAGACACACACACGGATCACGCGGGGTTTCTATCTATTGATAGCTCAACCAATCACGTTGCTTCAAAGTCGTGATGTAGCTCCAGTTTTGGCGCGAGCCGTGTCCCGCAATCTGATAATTGATGAAGGAACTCTTCATTCACTTCGGTGTGTTCAAGGAAGGCGGACGAATTATCATTGACAGATATATTGCAGAAACCCTTCGCTTTCGTTGTGTTGAGAATAGCTAGTGTCTCCCAACCATTTTACTCGGAGGAACCATTTGTGTAGACATACCTCTTTTACTTCACAAAGGTAGGATTATACATAAGTGTTTTATAAAGTTTTCATTTCAAGATTTCTGTCTGCACTCATATTTTTTTCCTATTATGATTGAATTTTATTTGACTCGAGTCATTTATTTGTAAGAATAGACTTTGCCATTCAGCCCGATTCATCCACATACATGGGCGTCAATCATGGGGTGGACAGGGGGACATGTCCCCAAGTTTTCAAGGGGGAGGAGGTGGACACAATATCAAATGCCCCCCCCATGTTTTTGACCTCTTTTATCATGAAGCTCAAGTACTGCACTGTGTAAGACCAATCCTAGCTGTGTCCCGTTGCACGTTGCACACACATTTATCATGTTTTGTATAATGCGAGGGCAATATTTTTTTTTTTAAAGAAAGGAGAGGAGGATGAGCAGGAAGAGGGGTAGGGGTGAGCTGGGAGATGATAACATGTGACGGAGAAAGAGAGAGAGAGAGAGGGGGCAGAGAGAGAGAGGGAAAGGAGAGGAGAGAAGAGGTGGGGGTACAGACCCAACGCATACGATGAAGTGGATGATTTTGTGTTGTACACCAGTTTAATACATGTATATCTCCGTGGCAAAGAACATAATTTGGTTGAATGCAGTGGGTTTTTAACAAAGCTCGAAAGAACTTACTCCCCAAATATCAGTTGCCCACCACTCCGTTCAAAGCAAGGTTAAATAAAATTTGCTATATTTTTGTTTATGCTTTTGAATAGGACTTACTTAAAGGGATCCGGTAACTTTGTCTCAGATTCTGAAACAAAATTCTGGATTTAGCTCATGATGCAATGATAATCATAAACCTTTAGGTCAGTCAGGAACCCCATGACTTTTACAAGCTGATCGCCTGTCTGATTATCAAGATATTTATGATTGAATTACAAATTTTGAAAACCATTCGCCTGATGGTTTTCATAACACTATAGTCTATTAGGGAAAACGAGTATGGTAAAACCGGTCAATCAAAGATTTTTACTTTTTGAGGCACTTCTTGATCATTTTGAAGCGCAATTTTTTTAGGGCTTCATTATTACACCATATCACAGACACTAATAACATGTAGGGCCGTGTATCTCAGATTTAACACTGTTAAACGATCCCTTTAATGCGATGTTTTGGGATAAAAACAACAAGATATGACATTCGTGGATCGGTTTCAGGTGACTGTTTTTGTCCACACACTTTGCGGCTTGTTAAGTTTCTAAATCCTGAAGGGAAATTCCAAGGTATCTAGAAAGTTCCTAAACTGGTGACGTCATATGGTTTGTTTGTTTTTGGCCCGCAAAACCCCGTCCATCCCTCAAACCCACTGAGTCGAGTTCAACCACCTTGTTACAAAGTACCTCGTGTGTCTCAAGCCTTCAGGATTGGCATTTTTTCAACAAATTTGTCGTGAATATTCTTTTCCAAGTTCCAACTTCAGAAAGATAGGTTTATAATTATATTTAAAGATAGTATTTATCGTAAAGCTTGAAGATCTATTTTCATATGTTTATTCGAAATATTGACATGATTGAGGCGAATAAAGAGAGGGAGAGAGAATCAGGAAGGGATTGTGAGGGCACACTCGCTTGGAAGCCGTGATGTTAGCATAATCAATGGTGAATGATACTAATGGTTATTATGATTATCATTATTGTAATTATTACTTTCATTATTATTATTATTATTTTCATCATCATCATCATTATTATTATCCGTACGTTTGATAGAAACATGCGCATTGCGTTACTTTAATGCCTTGGGTTTTTCATATCTCTGTTAACAAGATTGTATCACTTTACTTGGCGCGATCCTCTGTTCCAAGGAATGGATTGAAAGAGTAACTTTCCCAAAAGGCATCAGGGTATCGTTTCACGAAACCTTCGTAGGCACAAGTTTGCCGACACCCCATTGTGATTGAAACGCATGTTCATGGAAAAGTGCGCTTTTCAATGGGATGTCGGTGAACTTGCACTTATCACTGTTTCGTGAAATAATGCACTGGTTCCCCAGTATAATATATCAATGGGGGAAAAAGAAAAGAAAATGCGCCTTGGTGGTTCATTCAATTCTAGTGATACGGGTCGTAAATAAACGTGCAATAACTTTCTGTCATAATACTGTTGTTATTTTGATGTTAATACCAAGTTGTAGTCAATGACAATGTTTATGTCAAATATGAACTGGTGACTCAATGATTTTATTTTGCAAGCTTGATTCCTCGTTTGCGTCCGGTGTTTAATTCACAATTCTATATTCCAAGAATTATTCATCTGGTCGAAAGCCAACTTCCCCATGTTCTCATGTTCGATGTTTCCCCACGTATATTGTAAAATAAATTTCTCCGTGGATTCTTCAACAGTTATGGTTATTGTCTTGAACCGTTCTTTAACACGATACTTATACTTGGTATTAATATCAAGTTTGTTTGCTAGATTGTACACACAGTAAACACATTGCAATCTACCTATCATGATTAAATGATTCCCACTTTCTCAGACCAAACCAATCACGTTACATTAAAAAAGTTGGGTACCTTCTCGGGCATAGAAACAAGGGTGCATTTTGCAACATTCTCTGTATGTGTGCGTGTGTGTCCATGTATATATATATAATTTATATGCATGTGATAAAGCCTTTGATAAAATAGTCTACTTACAATGAGTTCATAATCTAACGATGATGCAGATTTCTGTTTGCATGTTTTTTTGTTTCGATGGACATAATTATGCCTATATGAATGTAACTTATTCATATAGGTTTTTATTCAATGCAATTCTTCATAGATTTCCATTAACAAATACAAATACATGTAAATTCACATAACATACATGTTTATATGCAATCAGTTTAATTATATACATACATACGATGAATTGGGCAAAAAGAATTTCCATTTTCGGTTTAACTTATTAAAATTTGGAGTGGACTTTAAAAGATTATTATTATTATTATTATTATACGCATGATGGGCATAAGGTAAAATAAATTAAAATAAACTGTGAGAATGAAAAAAAAACAGAAAAAGGAGCACCTGTAGAAAGTTTTAGCCTGTCTGCATAAGCATGCATTAATGACAATGTCCCCCCTTCCCTCTCGACTTGTTCCTCTACCTAACTAACTTTTAATTGTGTGTATTGTGTTTACAGGGGTTTCCCATGCTATATTGACCTAATGGTGCTTATCAACTGTATAGCTATTTAATGCCCTGTTAGTGCCTGGAAATGACGAATGAATATTGTATTACTAATTCTCAACGATCCATACTCAAAGTTTGTCTTGGAGTGGCCAAGCGCACTAGGTTGTTTACCGAAGCTAAACACTCATATATATCCCTGGTAAAAAAAACAACAGACTTTGCACAGAACTATACAACCATGCAAATAATTATGACAACTTAAAGCAGATATGACGTCATGATAAACATTTGACTGCAAGGTCTATCACAATACATGAATACTCATTGAATTCTTTTGGTGTAGGATTAAATGTTCCATTGAAAGAACTAAACGTTCATGAACCATGTACAATATGGGCAGTATCTATATCATTGCCTAAATGAGTGAAACTTGCGTATTGTTAGGCTACTATTAAAGCTCGTTAAAAGCTGAAGCTCTAAAGAAAGGTTAAAAAGTCCCTATCCTGTGATGTAATCTACATTGTAAAGGTATTCCCAAGTTTTGGCGCGAAGCTCTCGCCCTCCTATTCACACACACACCATTCCAACAGAGTTTCTTTGTATTGATAGCCCAACCAATCACGTTTCAAATTCGTGTGACCTAAATAGTCTACATAAAAACAAATTACCTGATACTCTTCATTCAGAAAGGTAAATGATTACCAAATATCGTTTTTATCTAAAGTTTGAAAATCTATTTGCATATGTTTAAGGGAATTACAGAGGTAAAAGAAGATGACGATAATTAGAGAATAAGAGAGAAAGAGAGAGAAAGGAACATTTTTTTTAAAGAAGAGAGGAGGAGGAGGAGGAGGAGGAGGAGGAGGGATATGGGGTGAGCGGGGAGATGATGAAATGGGAGTGAGAGAGAGAGGGGGCAGAGAGAGGGAGAGATAAAAAGGGGAGAGAGAGAAGGGGTGGTGGTAGAGACTCAAAGCATACAATGCCAGTTGATTATTTTATTGTGTGATACAAGTTGAATCTTAACAAAGGACATGATTTGGTTCAATGCAGTGGGTTTTTAACATAGCTCGAAAGAACCGTACTCCCCAAATATCAATTGCCCACCACTCCGCTCAAAACAAGTTTAAATTGATACTGCTTTATTTTCATTGATGCAATTGTGTAGGCCTATATGAAAAGGTTTTTTTTGTTTTTTTTGAAAAGGCTTTTCGTGGTTTGTTTTTAATTGAATATTTGCTCGTCCAAAAAGTTTGCTGCTTGTTAATTTGGTAAGACCGTAGGGGATTTTCAAGTATCCAAAAATCCCTAAATCGTGACGTAATATTTTTTTTTGGGGCGCAAACCCGCCGGGTCGCATGAGACTCGTATAATATACACTCATAGCTCAACCACCTTGTTACGAAGTACCTCGTGTGTCTCTAGCCTTCAGGACCGGTATTTTTTTACAACTTTATCGTGAATATTCTTCTCCGAGTTCCAACTTCAGAAAGGTAGGGTTATAGATTTAATTGATCTAATTATGGATAAAGCCTAAAGGTAAATAAATAAGAGAGAGAGCGATCAAGGAGAAAATCAGGAATGGATTGTGAGGTCACAAATGTTTTGAAACCGTGATGTTAGCATGATAGGGTGACTGACCACGACTCTGCTTTGCTTTTGAATAATAATGATACTGATGATGGTGATGATGATGATGATAATTATTATTGTTATTATTATTATTTATATTATCATTATTATTATTACCATTATTATCATCATCATCATTATCATCATCATTATTATCCGGAAGTTTGATCGAAAATATGTGCATTGCTATACGTGAATGCCTTGGTAATTTTTCATACCCCTCTTAACAAGAGTGAATCATTTTACTTAGTACAATCCTTAATTCCAAGAAATTGATTACCAGCGCAACTTTCCCATGGTGTAGTTGACAGTATTCTACACCTTTTCACGAAACCGTCGTAAGCACAAGTTCGCCCTCACCCCCATTGTCATTGAAACGCGTGTTCATTGTAAAATACCCTTTTCAATGGAATGTCAGAGAACTTGTATTTATGACGGTTTCGTGAAACCATGCCCGGGTTCCCCCATGTATTGTATCAATGGAACAGAAAAGAAAATACGCCTCGGCGCATTCAAGTCTAGTAATAGTGGTTTGTAAATAAACGTGTAATAATTTTCAGTCATAATATTGTTGTTATTTGGATGTTAATACCAAGTTGTAGTCAATGTTTTTGTCAAATATGAATTGGTGATTCCGTGCTTTCATTTTGCAAGTATGAGTCACAATTCCTCGTATACTATTCTAAGAATTGTTTTTTTCTGGTCGAAAGCAACCTGCCTCTAGGTTCCTATATTCATTGTTCATGTTGTATGCATTGGAGTCCGAGTCATTATGGTAGGTTTCCCACGCGTACATCGTGAAATAAACTTCTCAGTGAATTGTTCAACAGTTATCATGGTCATTGTCTTGATCCGTTCTTTACCACAATACTTATACTTTGGTAGGCCTATTATATTGATATCAAGTTGTTTGCTAGATTGTTAACACGGTTTAACCAAATTGTAATCTACCTATCATGATTAACCGAAGCCCACTATATCAGACGAATCCTTTTCCTAATCTAAATCCCACATACAATTTAACTTGCGTTACATTTGGAAAATTTGGGTACCTTCTCAGGCATAGAAACATTAACACTGCAAGTTTCTGTGTGTGTTGTGTGTGTGGGTGTGTGCGTGCGTGGGTGCGTATGTGTGTGCATGTGTGTATGTGTATAATCACTCGTTTTGACAATAAATTTAACTATTGATTAAATGACAATACTTCAGGTTATAGTTTCTAAATATAACCTCAGTTACATGAGACAAAAATCACAAATAACAACTACTAGTAGTGGTTTTTGGCCCATAGTATTTTCTGTATGATATCAAGATAAGGCTATTGCTCTCCGCCATTCTCATACACGATTAATCAGATACGTTGGTATTGTGTTATGCAACAGGTTGAGTTTCGCATTAATGCAATTTCCCGCCAACTATCCCGCCTTTGATAAAATAGTCTACTTAAAAAGAGTTTAAAATCTAACGATGATTCAGATTTATGTTTGTGTCCAATGTTCGGTTTGTGCACATGCATTCTCCCTTTTTTTGAGACATACATGAAAATAAAAAATCATTACATTTTTCTTCTTCTTCTCTTGTACTTGCAACTCATTGTTGTTTGTATTTTCCTATTCTTCGATATACATTTATGTAAAGCAATATGGATTGGAAAAGAAGACATTCTGGTCATAGTTTATCCTTTTCTTTTCCCAGCATTCCTATGACTCACTTCAAACTTTATTGTTTTTTTTTATTCGCTGTTTCCTTGATTTTTTCTTTGTCGAATAATAATAATGATACCACTACTCCTACTACTACTCCTACTACTACTACTACTACTAATACTACTTCTACTACTACTACTACTACTACTACTACTCCTACTACTACTACTACTACTACTAATACTATTTCTACTACTACTACTGCTACTACTACTTCTATTTCTACTACTACTACTACTGATAATAATAATCATATTTTTAAAATAAACAATGATACATCATGGTACTAATAATGATAACTAAAGAAAAAAGGAATAAAAGTGATATTATATGATAAAAGTAATAATAATAATGATGACAAAAAATTCCTACTTACTTGTCCATGCTCAAGTTCTCCATATCTTAAAATATTGGTTTCACCCTGACTTATGTTGAGTTTTCCTACAATCCGTCTGTACATGTGTAACAAATGATTCCAGAAGCTCTCAAGTTTGAAGGGGCCTGAGTACCATCACTTCCATGATGAAATTTTGCCTCTTTGTGCACGTATCGATGTATAATCATGTTGCCGTATTCAGTAATCCTGGAAAGGAGGAAATCAGAGACGGAAATTCATAGTGTAAACATTATATTTCGTTACAATTAAAAAGGAAATAGTCTGGTTTTGTTAAAGGTTTTTAAAAGTATTATTGTCTTGTAAGGATTGCTAAAATATTTTTTCGATAAAGCAATAACACGAGAGCCATGAAAACGCAAGCACATTTTTTCCTTCTTCACCTCAGCCCTTTCCAAACGTCTTACATTTGTCATTTTGATTACTTTAGTATTATATTTCATATTAAGAAACACCACTTCTGTTTATCAATGACAACTAATTCTATATTTCTACACGAAGTAAAAAGGAAGTTTATGACTTCTTAAGTCCTACTATAACCATCGGCTAATGTGGAGGGCTTTTCACAGAAACTGGTTTCTGTGGTAATCCCTATGCATTCGGTGATGATTTCTTTTCTTTTGTTATAGTACCTGATGTTCTTGTATTTTCTTTATCGTTTCGTTTGTAGATGTTAGAAATAAATGACCGTTAGTGTGATTGTCTACGTTTTGAAGCCTACTTGGCTTTAATTTTGACTCGAAGGCATAAATGTGTAAAAAAAATATTTAAAGGATATTTAAAAAACAATTGTTTTTAAAGATATCCATATCTACCGTGCGTCCCCCCAAAAATATACAGTTTTGAAATGGCTGCCGAATAAAAAATATATGATTCTGTGGGAAAAGCTTTATATGTATGGAAAGCTCATAAACTCAACTTTCATGTGACACCAAAAAGTCCGAAAATAATTCATGCTTGGGTGAGCACTGCTCACTTTTGTAAAGTGTATGAAAATTAGGTTGCGCAGGAATTAGCCTTCCAATTTGTGAGAGGTAAATCCTTTGGAGCTTACAAAATTGAGGGTGATATGATACATTCATGATTTGCTGAGTGAATTTCATGGTTTATTAAACCAAATTTGTATGCATGAGTGAACAGGAATTGCATTTTTTTTTTTATTGTAGCATTGTAACTTTCCCTGATAGACTCAGTGGTGCATGTGTTCATGGGAGTCAGGATGGGGTGATGGTACATGTTGTAATTTCCATGTTACAAACTGTTATTTTTTACATCTGTGACTTTGAATAAAAACCTTCACCCACATTTCAATTTATTGTAAGATTAGTTGAACATCTCATTGATTTACTTAATACCCAGGTAGGGATTATGTAAATGGAATATTCAAATACGGTTTGCTGAAAAAGGGAATGTCCAAGATGTCGGCAACTTATTCTTCAGGTAAATGGGTAACCTGAAGAATAAGTAGCCAACATCTGTGACATTCACCTCTCACAAATTGGAATGCTAATTCCTGCGCAACCTAATTTTCATACCCTTTACAAAAGTGAGCAGTGCTCACCCAAGCATGAATTGTTTTTCGCACTTTTGGGTGTCATATGAAAGTTGAGTTTATGAGCTTTCCATACATTTAAAACTTTCCCCCCAGAATTATACATATTTTATTTGGCAGCCATTTCAAAAGTGTATAGTTTTCGAAAATTGGATCGCAGGAGGATTGTGTAATGTGCGCTGGGCATTACACAACATGCCTATTCAGATAGTTCATCCATGCACAAATTAAGTGTATGCCTTGCATGCCATTTCTGTTGCCAATAGATTATATTATCATACTGAAAATTAAATGAGGAAAACATTTATTTGACTTTAATGCCCCACTCAGTAGATGTATCGTTAGCTTTGCATACAAGTAGGCCACATTTGAAGTAGACAATGGAGCGTGCTTGCTGCATGCCTCATGGGAAATTCCCTTTCCCTGCCTGTACTTTCCCTTTACCATCTTCCCGTGCTTGTTGTGCGGCGTGACAGGCCGTGCATGGCACTACAGGTGTATAGTTGTATGGTTTTGATTGGCTCAATGTATTCCCAAATACCATGGGCTAAATGTTCAGTTTACTGTAGTATTGTGTTGTGATTGGTTGAAACTACGTACTTCCGTAGAAGTTTAGACATTACTATGAGATACTCATTATGGCACTGGAGTCCGCCCAGGAGATACATGTATTTCGTTGGGTCCTCTTTCTATGCAACGTTATATACGTGCGTTGCTGACTGCGCAGTTGCACAGAAGCGGAGTCACAAAATTCTCAATAAACACTTATCTCCCTTGTGCAGAGTATCGTTACCTCATTTCCTGTGATCTAAATGGTTAGTTACACGTGGATATTTGAACAAGGGTGATTTAATTTTTGGTATTCGCCCATTTTTACGCAATTGTTAAGGCTAAATATCAAAAATATTTTGAGCACAAAGTTTAATTTATACTTGTAGGAAACACTCGGGCTACGCATTTCTTTTCTCCATTTGTAACCCCAGTATTCCTTAGTGTAAGAGCTTGTCTCACTTGTACAATAAGTTGGTGGGTCACCACGTCATCTAATTATTTTACTTGAGTGATAAAAGGGCAGCATTATGCGCGTTTCAGCATCGTTATCAGATTGCTTTAAATTCATACTATTTTTTTTTCACAATGACGCTTTCTTTTATAATCGTTTGTTACTTTTGAATGCAGGTGATACACTACTAAAAAAATATGGCCATGCTGAACTGCTCGTCCGGTCGCCTGCTCTTGAAAGTCCTGTATGAAGTATTTGCCCTTGCTGTCTTCTTGTCGTTCTGCTCAGCCGCAGTGGAGAACTGTCGTCCATGTGGACCGGGGAAATACTATAACGAATTCTTTGGCATGTGTTTGGCATGCATAGTCTACCCCCCTGGACCTGGAGATGCTGATTGCCCTAGTGCATGTGCCCCGATAAGTAAGTTTCAAATAAGCTTTTGATTTGGAATTGGTAAAAGAGGCAATAATGCGATGGATATGAAATATTTCCTCAGACATTGTCTGATACGTTTATGTCATCAGTCATTATATTAAAGTCAAGGGAAAGAGAAACTTTTGTACACATTTCGCCAAAAAAAATTATTACACTAAATGTAACTTTATGATCTATTCTATCACATTATATTACGTTACAATTGCTTCTAAAATAGCACAAAACCCAACAAAATATTGCCGAATGCGTTTTACATCAAGAAATTAAATGAAAACAGACAAGCAATCTATTAAAAATAAATAAACACTCAGTTGTAAAATAGTCAACGGAAATGGAAGTACGGACAAAGACGGGTGGGTGTTCCATATTTCTATGATACAACTTGGATAAAAATAAACAGAGTTACCCATTTTGTATGTTTTGTGAAAAACGCTCTCATTCTCATACATTGTTATGGTAAAGAAAAAACCGAATTTGTTCTTTTCACGAAAAAAAAAACCCTTGACGTTTCTATTCATTTTTTTAACAAACAGAGCCGAACTTTACAACGTTTGCACCAACGACGACAGGACCTACTTCCATCCAACTTCACACCACCTCTCAGTCCATGACTACTTCGACATCCTCTGGGACTTCTGCTGTGGTGGTTCAACAATCCACCGACGCGAATATATCATCTGGAGGAGCCAACACAATCTTAGACAACGCTAAAGAGGATTTGAAGCTGCCTGTCTGGCTTGTCGTATGTCTGTTCATTACTCTGTTCATTACTCTGTGCATCATAGTGTTCTTAATCTTCTTATGTATAAAGAATCGTAAAACATTGAAGATGCCCAGCATATGCTGCTTCTCCAGTGGGGACTCTGAAAACGAATCAGACATCGAGCTAGGTGAAAGACCCCGGAATAACCGAGGACGCATTGGGGAGACAGAATGGACCATTCGGACGAACCCTATGGCAAACCTACCGCCTGGCTGTCATCAAACAACTGGTACCGCTGTTCAGGTTGATGACGCAGACTGTCATGGTACCATAAAGCAACTAGAACCCTCCAAACCAAACTCTTCTAGACCTTCTGGATCTCCTAGACCTAATGCCGAAGATGCAGCTCCTGCCGACCATACACATTCTGCATCTGGCTCTCGTAAGACACCAGATCATTTGGATGCAAACCTTTCTATCCAGACAGCAAGCGTACACCCAACCCAAACTCTACAGGAATTTGAGCCACATCGAGGAGCTTGTCCATCTGATCCACGATCCTCCCCAAACAAGACTCCAGAAACTCACAGGAAAATAACCGGTAAGCAAAATATGTAGAAATTCATTAGTATCGTATCCCAACGTATGAAAACATTTGTGCCTAAAGTTTTAGTTAAATAACATATAACATTAGATACTAATTTGCGAAATGTACAGTCCTTGAGGAATGATCCGAAGAACATGTTTTGAATATTTCACAGTATTTCACACACAAAATGAAATTTGTTCAATCAGCACACTAACAAAAATCAAGACAAAACTTCCAGGATTGGAAGTTACCACTGCTCACACACTGACTAGGTATTGCATTCTGCATTATGGGCCAAATCTGCTCCCACAATCCAAATTACATTGGACCGTATTCTATTGAAATATTAAACACGGCTCTGAGTTTTTTGTTCACATTCGGGTTTAACATAGGAAGTTAGTCTGAGGTGTAAGTTTTTCTTTTGTTAAACGTGACCCTGGACCCAGGGTCGGGATGAACAGTAGAATACGGAACATAACTGTGTTTTGTAATATGTTCAGTCTGTTATATTGAGTGGGATTCTGTTTATATTACTTATCCCTGTATTGGGTCCCTTTAAGATTATCAAATACAGGAATTGTCAAACTGATTTGATTCTTCATCTTCTCGTTTTCAGATGGAACTCATGAGGGACATGAAATTTCCACTGGGGCCTCTCCTTTTAACCCGCCAAATGGTATGTGTGAAGACATCCAGTTGGATCACCATTCTGGACACGGGGACTGATGACGTTCTAAAGTACAGTCAAACCTGTCTATTAAGGGAAACACAAAAAGTGGCCGCCGTAAACATGTGGCCGATTTAGACAGATCCTTCCCTTCCAGATGGGTGACCGCTATAGAAAGGTGGTCATGAAGACAGGTTTGACTGTAAAATGCAACACATATAGAATGATAAGATTGTTCTTGCTGATACAGAAGACAAAAAACGGCAGCACATCGACGCCGACGATGATGCCGCTGGAGAATGCTGATAACGCGCAGCAGTGATCGAACGAACGAACAGTACAGCGAATCAAGCTGTGATAGCTTCAGAATCGGTCAACGATTTCTATAGATGGATTTCTGTAGATTAATCAATTTATGCTTATGTTCCAAATTAGTAGTATAAGGTATTGTTCCAAACATGTTTAGGTGAAGGTCTTGATCTTTCTGTTAGAATAGAACTCAAGTGTCCCCTATTAAAATGAATGAACTTGGCCATTGATCAGCCCTTTTCATAAGCATTATAGTATCTCCATAATCAGGATGAAATAGTCTAACCTAGCCTTTATTATGTTATGAGAATGTTAATTTGTTCTAATATTCGTTTTGTTGAACATTTCGTGTCGATAGTCGCTTCACAGTCATATCATTACTTCAAAACATAATGGAAACTTGTCACTTATACTTGTACACTAAGCGAACCACGATTATTATTTCTGCTTTTACACTTCTCATATAGCTAGAGTATAATTTGAAAGAAAATTGAGATTATAGCATATCCGAACGATATACAACAATGTGCATTCATACAATGACATATGTTATAATCATAGTCAGATGAGTGTCTTAATAAAAATAAAAGGAACAAATGATTTCTATGTATATACTTTGTTTTCAAGAAGTATTGTAAAACAGCCTCTGAGGAACTAATACTTCAACAAGCTCTGCTTCTAGTTAGTTCCTCTTTCCTCGTGCCATTAATATATATTATATTTGTATTGTTTCATTGTATATTTTGTTGTAATAAACTTATATTAAATTGCTAATGATACTGCAATTTCATTGTATTATGTTTTGCATAAGAAATAAAATACTTTGAATTTGAATCTTGAATGTTTTTTTGTTGTTTTTTTGTTGACAATTCAAGGCCATTAAATCTATGTGTATCATTAATTGATGTAGAACTCAACCATTTTACGCTGTAAGTGCAATCTACAACACCTTCTTCAAGCAGACTCTTTACAGTATCAGTAACATTCGAAGAAAACTGTGATGTGGAATGACATTTAACATCTACGGTGATTTTTTTTTTCTGATGTAATTACTGATAAACACAGATGTCAATACTGCATTTGGCAAAATAGTGATAATGAAAGTCGAAATTCTATGTTTTCTAGTGAATATATTTAAAAGTTACTCTAGATTTCATATTAAAAATATATTTCACACTTTTATATTTCAAATTTTCCAAGTTCAGCTATAATCTGTCGAGTTTTATGGATCAAAAGCATCAGAGGGATTTTCTGTAAACTACAAACTAGTTCGTAAATGGGATAATGAATAATTAAAAAACATAAAAATAATGATAATAGTATTGATGAAATTATAATGATTAAAATACTACTACTACTACTACTACTAATAGTAATAATGATGATATTAATAACAATATTATTTAAAAAAAAATTATTTGGGTTTTATTTCCACATTAACTGCATACGAAAAGAATTTACAAAGTAACGCATATACAAGGTAACAAAACATGTAAATATATTCGATAGATAGGTGGTATTACAACAGTAACAATTATTTTATGCAAGTCATTAAATACAAATGATGCTAACAATAATCTACAGTAATGAAGAGGAAATCTTAGAAGCATTATGCTCGTGATTAAGGTTCCCTTTACATAATACGTTTGTTAGATAATATACAAATAATTTCAAAATGCTTTACATAACAATGAAGAAAAACTTCAATCAATGATTTCAAAAATGTACATAAAAATAGGATGTATATTATGCATTTTATAAGGGCAAATCTTTATACAAGGACATAATAAGTAAAACTATAGTAGAAATAGTAAAATAAATAAAATAAATAAAACCAAACAAACAGTAAAATTATGTTTAAATATCACGAGCAGGTAGCTATTTTTCCCCCTGCCAGACAGCCAGACAGCCAGCTCGAGATAAACTATTGCAACGTTACAATGACATACATGTAGATTTAATAATGCAGTACACAAAGTAATGGAAAATTACTGGGTTTTTTCTGTTTCAACATAATTATTCTCCAAGTGTGCTACTACGTTTCCTTTTCCCTCTATTTCTCTGTCTATCACTCTTTTCTCTTTCTCCTTCTCTCTCTCTCTCTCTTAATCTTCATCTTTTTGTCTCTCTCAATCCCTCCTCTCTGTCATTCTATCCCCCTCTCTCTCTCTGAACAACGTTTTCATGACAATAACATAGATTTATTCAATGCAGTACAACGTCATGGAAAACTATTGCATCTCTTTTTTTCTTCTGTTTCAACATATTCTTGTATTGAGTTAAGTTTTTTTCTCTGTCTATCCCTCTGCTCTCTTTCTTATTCATTCTCTCTCTCTCTCTCTCTCTCCATATCTCTCTATTCCCCCTCTCTCTCTCTCTTTGTCTCTCTTTCCCTCTCAACAACATTATCATGACAATCAACATATTATCATTCATTGTGTTAAGTTTCTCTCCACTATTTCTTTGTCTATCCCTCTGCTCTCTTTCTCATTCTCTCTCTTTCTCTCTCTGAATCCCCCCTCTCTCTCTCTCTCTCTCTCTCTCTATATATATATATATATATATAGCTCTCTCCCCCCATCCCCCTATTTCTCTCTCTGTGATATCTGACCTGCATAATTATTTAACCACAAAAGTTCGTTGGGTTCATCAGACTCATGTCTATTGTTTATTTGTTAGCAATGGAAATTTCGTGGTATTTACAAGGTTATCGTCACATTAATACATTAATACAACAGAAAGGAATGTAGGTAGCACATTTTTTTTTTAGTCGAAAAAACGAGGCGTTCATGCATTATCGGAAAAAATATATACATAAAAAGTGCAAAAAAGATCAGTTGTCAGGTATCATTAATACAGTGTATGGTTATTATTATTATTATACATTATTATCTGTGTTTCCATAGTTTAAAAAAATTGAAATTAAGGAGAGAGAAAGAGAATTAGAGAGTAGCAGTTTATATTTTCATTGAAATAGTTGTTCATTACAGTAAATTAGAATAGTTGTTGTTATGTTAATACTTTTTAAAATTATTTTTCAACATTTTTCTAAATCAAAAGTGAAAGTGGTATAGCCAGAAGTGTGTCCGTAAGGATAATACTTAACATGATCGGAAAGACTTTTGAAACATAAACTAAATAAAAGAAGGAAATTCAGATACCCTTGTCCATCACATATTGACATGTGCGAATTATTTTAGAAACATGCCATTCTATGGGATATACAGTAGAGTATTGCCATTGCCCTTAAGTTGATTCATCGAAAACCTTTGCGATCGTGTTACTAGCGGTCTGACAATACAAAGAATGACACACTGAGATCTTTCACTACTTCCGCTTCGTACCCTCATCTTATTTCCAGACTTTTTCTTTTACTGAAATAAAAGTAAGGAGCCAAAAATATATCCTATGATTTCCATCCATTTACACTATACGCAGAAAGAATTAGGTATCTGATGTGATGTCAGTAAGGGAATATAATCTGAATTAATCTGCTTAACAAACTTGACCACCACCTAACAGATTTGTTTTTGTTTTTTGGTTGTTGCTTCGTTTACTCCCTTTGAAGAAGGAGGACTACAACCGTTGATTATGTCGGAACCAATCCAAGTTTCACTCCCATAGCAGTGTCGATTTTGTAATGACTGAACGAATTCCCAAACAAAAAGCACTTTTGTAACTATTAATAACGATGAGCTCGAACAAAAGAGCGTTTTGTTTCGATGATTTTAGTCTCATGCATCGAATAGTTTAACACATAGAAACGTCATATGAGATAAAAATGGATATAGGAACAACACTGGTATTAGTATTTGCTCTCACGCTGGCCCTCGTGAGGGCCCAGCCGGTAAACGACAACGAGGGTGATATCGATGTTTGTGAAAACAAGTGCAGGGTGAATGAATTCTGTGATAAATCCCAAGTGATCTGTCGAGATTGCTCTCTGTGTGTAACTAATTCCGTGTATTGCGCAAGACAAGACTGCCAATTAGGTAACTATGATGAGCTTTAATTTAGTTAATGTGTATATATTGTGCATTTGTTAACAATATAGTCACTTCGGGTATCAACATTTTGGTGCTCTCTTTTCAAACCTTCTTTGGTCTTTAGATTTGGGAATATGGCCTTAAAGTGTCAGGGATTCAGGCATTTTGAAGTATACAATTCACATTAGGTATAATGCGAAATATGCGAGAATGAATGCGAGAGAGACTAGTAAGATGAGAAGGATTAGTACATCAATAACTGTCCGTCTCTGTCTTTCTATAAGGCTTTTCGTTTCTTATTCTTCCATTCTCCCTTCCGCCATGTTTTGTTGTTGTTGCTCCACCGAATTCAATGAATGTGCTTCCTTCCCCTCCTATGAATGTACCAGACACAGAAACAGGTACATCTGCCCACCCCCCTCTAACACCACCACCACCACCACCACTTAACCAGTCCGTAACTTGATTCACCCTAGCACTTGTTCAACCAGGAGATCACACAATGATTCATAATATATTGAATTCAGTTCAGAACAAAGATTCATTCAAATACTCATTCCTTCCGAATATCCCAACGTATTCAAGGCTCATGTGCAACAGCATTTTAAATATCATTAGCGTATTTTTTTAGTCCGAATCGTTTTACTCATTTAGGAGTGTCGAGCCGTAGTCCTTCTGATTCTGGGCCCTGGTTCATAAAACTTACCATTGATGGTAACTTTGCCATCAATTGCAACTACCATGGTAACAGGGCTCAACAGCCAATCAAAATCAAGGTTTCCATGGTAGTTACCATTGAAGGCAAAGTTACCATCAATGGTAAGTTTTGTGCAACGGGGCCATGGTTCATAAAAGTTGTTATCAATAACAATGCACAGTAATTATTATAAGCGACTGAAATCATTGCATTTTTTTAGTTGACTGTGAGCAAATTAGTTATATAAATGTGAAACTGTTATTGATGAAAGGTTTTACGAAACAGTACCCAGATTTACATAAACCAAACCAACTCTTGACCACAGGAGGAAACAACACAAACAATGCCAATTCAACAACCAATGCGCCACATCAAACAACAAAAGCCACTGAGATGTCTCAGTCAGAATCGTCATTCACCGACGGTGACATGAAGTCGTCAAAAAATGAGAGTAGAGAAAAGGAGGATACTAAAAGGAACAGTTTCCTATCCTCGAACATCGCCATATGTGGAGGCTTCGTGGTGGGTTGTGTTGGAGCCTACATGTATTTCTATCATCCACTGGGATGCCGTTCTCAGGAAATCATGAAGGAGAGGGACCAGGTCGTCCAGGTGGCAGGGATAAATTCAGAAGGAATATACCGAGGAGGTAAAGTATCTCACAAACATATAGGCATGAGGCAGGGATAGGGGGATGCAACTCTCTTCCCCGAGTTTAAACAAAACGCCTCGATTAAAAAATATAAAAAAACAAGCCAATATTTGGGCAGTGAGGTGGTCTACATTGCAATTCTAATATTTGTCCAGTGTATTTCATGTCGAAAATATATTTTTACTTTAATTTTTAGGAAAGGGTCAAAAGTTTTAAATCAAGACAGTCGAAAGTTTATAATTATAAGGGCACTAGCAAGACACGTCAAACCCAGGGCAAAATTGTACATGTACGTCTATGCTCATTTCATTTTACAACCTGGTTGAAAAATGGAAGAAATAAATTAGGATATATGCTGCAATAATTATTGTTAAAATCAGTTAAAAACAGTTTTCCCTGTACCACATTACATATCATGACCGCACTGAACATGGGGGACGCCTACTATCAGTATTGAAGTCGAGTTATCATGATTCGTTATACTCTCTCCAATTTTTCAATTTATTTTATGATTTATCCGCTTCCACACAAGTCAACTCTCCAGGAAGGTTTAATCCCTTTTTAAGAAATAAACTTTTCACCAATTTGAACCTGCTTTTTTATTTCATTAACATTTGTATTACGAAGGTCAACTTACAGTGTTGACCTTTACCACTCAACACGTCAACTTTAAACTTCCTCCCTATTATGTAACGTCAATCTTTCGAGAGCCCTAAACAGACCCGCCTTGGTCATGTTGGTGAAAAGTTGTTTGACCAAAATAATAATAATATAATAATAATAATAACAATAAATACTTATAAAGCGCACTTATCTAATAACTTACTCAAGGCGCTATACAAAACAAAATACACAAATCTCTCTCCAGAATTTTAACAACATACTAGTAACTCTGAGTAAAAAAACCGTTTTAACATGTTTCTGAAAGGTTTCTAGGCATTGAATGTTTCAAGGCAACGGAAAAAATTGAGGACGGAAATACAATAAAACAAAGTATTATCTTCTTATATCAATTCTTATTCTATCTTGTCCACTCATTAACCAATCTAGTCATCTGTACATACTTTTTTTGTTGCTGCTTTACTTTTTTTTCCTTTTCAGTTTCCTAGAGATAACGATTTTTTATGCAAGTTCTTTCTCTTCTCCTCTAGGAAACAAAGCAACTGAAAAGGTCCCATTACAGTGCATCATGCCAATGGATGGCAACACAAAGTCAAAGGTGTGACGTCACGTCGATGTGGTCAAAGAAGCATGATATCTTGTTGCATTGTCTTCTTCTTTTTGTTGTTGGGGGGTCACATAAATCCACAAGTGTGTTTTTAAGTAAGTTAAATGTGAACGATAGCATCATAAACTTTTTTAAGAGATGACCTCACCATATGAGAGCTATATGGAGGTACCATAACTAGTTCCAACTAAGCAATGACATTTTAATAATCATGTAGGGTGCTCTATGGAGATTAATATAGAAGAAGAAGAAGAAGAAGAAGAAGAAGAAGAAGAAGAAGAAGATAAAGAAGAGTGAGCATGAGGAGGAGGAGAGGGAGAGGAAGAAGAAATGATTCTCATATGATGCTTATTTATGTTGTTTCTATCGATTGTAAATTAAATGTACCCTGTGGTGTATGAAAAGATTCAATATCTGAGCCAATCTACCTTCTCTGAAATTCGACCTGTAAAATTTATAGCACCGTCACTTTTCAAGTGGTTTCAGAGAGATATGTTGTATTATCAGGAGGGGTCGCTACTGTATAGGTAATTATCATCCTTATGTTATACTAAAAGAAATGTGGGTATATGACACTTTATCGCGAATGATTTTACCAAAGACCTTGACTAGTGTGAAGATACTTTTCTCCGACTTACTTGCACGCTTGGCTAAGAATAAATAATGCTCCAAATGTCGAAGAGACCCCACATAAATCCCAGAGACTGTGCTTTCTTGTGGCCTTAAAATGTTCATCTGCCAACACTTGAAAAAAAAATTACGATTGATTAAACTTCCCCTTGTACTCTTTGTAATTGTGTAAATTGCAGCTTACATGAAATTTTAGACTTTAGGAAAGATTGATGAAAGCTCAGAATGTTGAAAAGGCCCCTTACCAATCCCATGGTTTATGCATGCTTTTGAGTTTTGACCTTGCAGCCGACATATGTTAGCACGTAAAACAGGTACTTTAAAATTGATTACAATTTTCATAGTATCCACTTTAAATTTTGTAAAATGTGACTCACATAATAATTCAAGACCTTAATGGTTTTAAGGAGGCTCAACGAGTCCAGTAGACCCCGCATAAATCCCAGGTACTATGTATGCTTTTGACCAAATCGGTCAGTTATTATTTATGACGGAATGTTAAGCCTGTACATGCTTGTATACCACTATATGCTCGCGTACTAATATTTTCGGGACTAGCTACTCTTCGCGAATTAATACTCTTTGATCTTACCCACAATACCTGCAAAACAGTGAACTACGTAAACTGACGCACCCTTTTTCTATTCATTTTTTTTTACCAAACACTAACCAAATACCAGTCCCATTGGCATCTGGCGCTGCTCAGTGGCTGCCGGGCTCACGATCAATTGGGCACAAAGAATTTCCATTTTCGGTTTAATAAAATTTGGAGTGGACTTTAAAAGATAATTATTATTATTATTATTATGTATAAATTCCCTAACTTCTACTACTGTATTGAGAAATTTCAAATCTGCGAGCTCGAAAATATACCCGTTAAAGAGGTGATGTTTTATACACGATACCATGAGCAAGCGTATTTTGCAAGAGAAGATGGATGTAATAATAACTGTTGGTTGTAAGTTTTAAACTTTATTTTGTATAATAAAGAAGTACATCATGGCTTCATTTGCTGATGCAGTGTCTATCTCTATGAAGCTTTTTCATTGTTGGTTATTAAAAGGTTGTTGAGTTGGTTTTCATATACAAAGATATGTACATAATGGTTTCATTATGCCATTTTAGATGGGTCGGGGTCGGAAAAAAGCTGCTGGAATTTTTCAAAAAAGAGAGAAAATGGTAATCAACTTTTGCGATTTACCAACAAGACTGGAAAAAATATATATGTGCCGAATTGACCGATGAAGACAAAAAATTTGGGTACGTCTAGATGAGGCAATGAAATTGTTAAAAGTCTATTTCAAACTCAATCTGCCTAAAAAGCACTTTATGAAATATTTAGATTTGGTTGATTTATTTATTTAAAAAATGAGATGGTCACATATGAATCACATAAACAATTATGAATATGTAACTGGCATGTAAATAATCGTTTTGTTAAAATGTTATTACTTTATAAGACCCTAAGCTGCTGGTCACTCTTTATGTACCAATAAATAAACAATTGAATAAATGACTAACAGGGTTACAACAACAAATGGAATACTGATAATGTTTCTAACTGAATTGATAATGTATGATGTAATACTTTGGTCTAGACAAGACGAGGTAATTTTAGGGATTTGCAAGCCACTTATCTCAAAATCGATCTGTAGCAGCAAGATGAGTTCATGAAAGTATGTGCAAAATTTCAGATTAAAAACTCTGTGTTTTTGTCTCTAAGAGTGAACATTGAAGCCCTCATTTTGTACACAACAATAATATTGTGGTGAATAAAACACTGCCAGTTGCAAAAGTCAAATTTGAAAAGAAAAATGACTGCAATTCTGCTTATAAGGAATATTTTGCCACCATACTTTTAGGAAAGTTTTCAATTAAGGCTATTTTTACAACATTTTGGCCATTAAACAATAATGAGAAACTTCAATCAATAATGATTTCAAAAATATACATGGAAATAGGATGTATATTTACATGTTATTATGGCAAAACTTTAATACAAGGACATTATATGTAATACTATAGTAGAAATAGTAAAATAAATTTTAAACAACATTTTAAATTTTTAAGCTTAAAAAAATATCCTTTATTTGAATCACTTATACACTATTGGACCTCTGTGAATTTCAATTCCAGCTACAAATCTCTACGTATTATTAAGTTATAGCTAATTCACAGGTTTGATATGACATGATATATGATTAATTTAATTTGTAGGCCTACATATGGTTCAACTATGGATATTTTCTTTTTCTTTGTAACCCATGTACATGGATATGTATACGACATCTTATTTTGTTACCCACTTGAATACATTTGTAACATTGTGTTATGCTGTTGTTAATAAATTCAAACAAATTCAAATAAAATAACTAAAACCAAACAAACAGTAAAAATATGTTAAAATATCACGAGCAGGTAACTATTTCCCCCCTGCCAGTATGTATTAAAGGCCAGACAGCCAGCACGAGATTAACCATTGCAACGTTACAATGACATACATGTAGATTTAATAATGCAGTACACAACGTTATGGAAATTTACTGTATATTTTTTTTCTTCTGTTTCAACATAATTATTCTCCAAGTGTGCTATTACGTTTCCTTTTCCCTGTATTTCCCTGTCTATCACTCTTTTCTATTTCTCCTTCTCTCTCTCCCTTAATCTCCATTTTTTCTTCTCGCAATCTCTATCTCTCTCCCTCTCTCTCCCCCTCTCTCTCTGTCTCTCCTTGTTTCTCTCTCTCCCTCTGAACAACGTTATCATGACAATGACATAGATTTAACAATGCAGTACAACGTTATGGAAAAATATTGCATCTCTTTTTTTCTGTTTCAACAGATTCTTTTAACGTGTTAAGTTTCTCCCCACTATTTCTCTGTCTATCCCTCTGGTCTCTTTCTTATACATTCTCTCTCTCACCCTCTCTCTCTTTCTCTCTCTCTCTCTCTATATATATATATCTCTGCCTTCTCTCTCTCTCTCTCTCTCTTTGTCTCTCTTTCCCTCTCAACAACGTTAACATGACAATGACATATATTTAACAATGCAGTACAACGTCATGGAAAATTACTACATTTTTTTCTTCCTGTTTCAACATATCTTTCATTGTGTTAAGTTTCTCTCCACGAGGCATTCATGCTTTATCGGAAATAATATATATACATAAAAAGTGCAAAAAAGATAAGTTGTCAGGTATCATTAATACAGTGTATGGTTATTGTTATTATATATTATTATCTGTGTTTCCATAGTTTAAAAAAATTGAAAATAAGGAGAGAAAGAGAGAGATAGAGTGAGGGAGTAGCAGTTTATATTTTCATTGAAATAGCAGAGATGCCAAGTTCAAAGATCAGCTATTCGTGACATTTTGCGCGCGAGCGTGCGGGCGAGGGTATAGTGTACGTAAAGCGTATGGCGTACGTTTCGAAATCGCGCGCGCGCGTCATGCGTGAAAATGCGTGATAGCATTTTTCAGACCCTCGATGCGCGACTGTCACGCATAATGCGTGACACTTGGTAGCTCTGAAATAGTTGTTCATTACAGTAAATTAGAATAGTTGTTATATTAATCCTTTTAAAATTCTTTTTCAACGTCTTTCTAAATCAAAAGTGAAAGTGGTATAGCCAGAAGTGTGTCCGTAAAGATAATACTTAACATGATCGCAAAGACTTTTGAAACATGAACTAAATCAAAGAAGGATATTCAAATACCCTTGTCAATCACATATTAAACATGCCATTATATGGGATATACAATAGAGTATTGCCATTGCCCTTAAGTTGATTCATCGAAAGCCTCTGCGATCGTGTTACTAGCGGTCTGTAAATACAAAGAATAACACACTGAGATTTTTCACTACTTCCGCTTCGTACCCTCACGTTATTTCCAGACTTATTCTTTTACTGAAATAAAAGTAAGGAGCCAAAAATATATCCTATGATTTCCATCCATTTACACTATACGCAGAAAGAATTAGGTATCTGATGTGATGTCAGTAAGGGAATATAATCTGAATTAATCTGCTTAACAAACTTGACCACCACCTTACAGATTTGTTTTTGTTTTTTGGTTGTTGCTTCGTTTACTCCCTTTGAGGAAGGAGGACTACAACCGTTTATTATGTTGGAACCAGTCCAAGTTTCACTCCCATAGCACTCCCATAGTGTCGATTTTGTAATGACTGAACGAATTTCCAAACAAAAAGCACTTTTGTAACTATTCATAACAATGAGCCCGAACAAAAGAGCGTTTTGTTTCGATGATTTTAGTCTCATGCATCGAATAGTTTAACACATACACCTGACATAGAAACGTCATATGAAATAAAAATGGATGTAGGAACAACACTGGTATTAATATTTGCTCTCACGCTGGCCCTCGTAAGGGCCCAGCCGGTAAACGACAACGAGGGTGATATCGATATTTGTAAAAACACGTGCAAACTGAATGAATTCTGTGATGAATCCCAAGGGATCTGTCTAGATTGCTCTCTGTGTGTAACTTTCGTGTATTGCGCAAGACAAGACTGCCTAGGTAACTATGATGAGCTTTCATTTAGTTAATTTGTGTATATTGTGCATTTGTTAACAATATAGTCACTTCGGGTATCAACATATTGGTGCTCTCTTTTCAAACCTTCTTTTGATCTTTAGATTTGGGAATATGACCCTAAAGTTTCAGGGATTCAAGCATTTTGAAGTATACAATTCACATTAGGTATTATGCGAATTATGCGAGAAAAAATGCGAGACTGAGATGAGAAGGATTTGTATATTGAATGACGTCTCTGTCTTTCTTTAAGGCTTTTCGTTTCTTCTTCTTCCTTCCTCCTCTTTTGTTGTTGTTGCAGACAGACAGCTCTTCTCTTTGATTATGGGTAGAAATTTAGTTTAATATGAGTCCGTTTACCACCATATTGCTTCATGGATTTGTCCCACCGAATTCAATGAATGTGCTCCCTTTCACCTCTTCTGAATCTAACAGACACAGAAACAGGGACATCTCCCCCACCACCACCACCACTTTACCAGTCTGTGACTTGATTCACCCTAGCAATTGTTCAACCATTTCACAAAACATGTCATCAGATTTGTCACTGATTTTGTCCTTTTGTCATTTGTCATTGAAAAAAGGCTTTGTGAAACGGGTCCCAGGAGATCACACACAACAAAGATTCATTCAAATACCCATTTCTTGCGATAACAATTATACAGACTGTAACTATTTACCATCATCCAAAGTTAACATTAAAGATCCCAACGTATTCAAGGCTCATCTGCAACAGTATTTCCAATATTATTATTGTATATTTTATGCGCACACCCAGTGTCAGACTCGTTTTAGTCCACTAAGAGTGTCGAACCGTATTCTTTCTGATACTGGGCCTGGTTCATAAAACTTGTTATCAATAACAAATCACAGTAATTATTATAAGCGACTGAAATCATTGCATTTTTTTAGTTGACTGTGAGCAAATTAGTTATATAAATGTGAAACTGTTATTGATGAAATGTTCTATGAAACAGTACCCAGATTTAGATAAACCAAACCAACTCTTGTCCACAGAAGGAGACAACACAAACAATACCAATTCGACCAATGCGCCACATCAAACAACAAAGGCCACTGAGATGTCTCAGTCGGGATCGTCATTCATCAGCCAGTCCTCTCGCCCCACCTTCGACGACGATGATGACGACAAAGATGACGGCGGTGACATGAAGTCATCAAAAAATAAGAGAAGAGAAAAGGAGAATACTAACAGGAACATTTTCCTGACCCCGACCATCGCCATATGTGGAGGCTTCGTGGTGGGTTGTGTTGGAGCCTACATGTATTTCTATCATCCACTGGGATTCCGTTCTCAGGAAATCATGAAGGAGAGGGACCAGGTCGTCCAGGTGGCAGGGATAAATTCAGAAGGAATATACCGAGGAGGTAAAGTATCTCACAAACATATAGGCATGAGGCAGGGATAGGGGGGGGGGTGCAACTCTCTTCCCCGAGTTTAAACAAAACGCCTCGATTAAAAAAAAAAACAACAAGCCAATATTTGGGCAGTGAGGTGGTCTACATTGCAATTCTAATATTTGTCCAGTGTATTTGATGTCGAAAATATATTTTTACTTTAATTTTTAGGAAAGGGTCAAAAGTTTTAAATCAAGACAGTTGAAAGTTTATAATTATAAGGGCACTAGCAAGAAACGTCAAACCCAGGGCAAAATTGTACATGCACGTCTATGCTCATTTCATTTTACAACCTGGTTGAAAAATGGAAGAAATAAGTTAGGATATATGCTGCAATAATTATTGTTAAAATCAGTTAGAAACAGTTTTCCCTGTACCACATTACATATCATGACCGCACTGAACATGGGGGACGCCTACTATCAGTATTGAAGTCGAGTTATCATGATTCGTTATACTCTCTCCAATTTTTCAATTTATTTTATGATTTATCCGCTTCCACACAAGTCAACTCTCCAGGAAGGTTTAATCCCTTTTTAAGAAATAAACTTTTCACCAATTTGAACCTGCTTTTTTATTTCATTAACATTTGCATTACGAAGGTCAACTTACAGTGTTGACCTGTACCACTCAACACGTCAACTTTAAACTTCCTCCCTATTATGTAACGTCAATCTTTCGAGAGCCCTAAACAGACCCGCCTTGGTCATGTTGGTGAAAAGTTGTTTGACCAATATAATAATAATATAATAATAATAATAATAATAAATACTTATAAAGCGCACTTATCTAATAACTTACTCAAGGCGCTATACAAAACAAAATACACAAATCTCTCTCCAGAATTTTAACAACATACTAGTAACTCTGAGTAAAAAAACCGTTTTAACATGTTTCTGAAAGGTTTCTAGGCATTGAATGTTTCAAGGCAACGGAAAAAATTGAGGACGGAAATACAATAAAACAAAGTATTATCTTCTTATATCAATTCTTATTCTATCTTGTCCACTCATTAACCAATCTAGTCATCTGTACATACTTTTTTTTGTTGCTGCTTTACTTTTTTTTTTCCTTTTCAGTTTCCTAGAGATAACGATTTTTTATGCAAGTTGTTCTTTCTCTTCTCCTCTAGGAAACAACAAAGCAACTGAAAAGGTCCCATTACAGTGCATCATGCCAATGGATGGCAACACAAAGTCAAAGGTGTGACGTCACGTCGATGTGGTCAAAGAAGCATGATATCTTGTTGCATTGTCTTCTTCTTTTGTTGTTGATGGGGTCACATAAATCCACAAGTGTGTTTTTAAGTAAGTTAAATGTGAACGATAGCGTCATAAACTATTTTAAGAGATGACCTCACCATATGAGAGCTATATGGAGGTACCATAACTAGTTCCAACTAAGCAATGCCATTTTAATAATCATGTAGGGTGCTCTATGGGGATTAATATAGAAGAAGAAGAAGAAGAAGATAAAGAAGAGTGAGCATGAGGAGGAGGAGAGGGAGAGGAAGAAGAAATGATTCTCATATGATGCTTATTTATGTTGTTTCTATCGATTGTAAATTAAATGTACCCTGTGGTGTATGAAAAGATTCAATATCTGAGCCAATCTACCTTCTCTGAAATTCGACCTGTAAAATTTATAGCACCGTCACTTTTCAAGTGGTTTCAGAGAGATATGTTGTATTATCAGGAGGGGTCGCTACTGTATAGGTAATTATCATCCTTATGTTATACTAAAAGAAATGTGGGTATATGACACTTTATCGCGAATGATTTTACCAAAGACCTTGACTAGTGTGAAGATAATTTTCTCTGACTTACTAGTACGCTTGGCTTAGATTAAATAATGCTCCAATTGTCGAAAAGACCCCACATAAATCCCAGAGACTATGCTTTCTTTTGGCCTTAAAATTGTCATCTGCCAACACTTGAAAAAAAGATTTTACGATTGATTAAACTTCCCCTTGTACTCTTTGTAATTGTGTAAATTGCAGCTTAATACATGAAATTTTAGACTTTAGGAAAGATTGATGAAAGCTCAAAATGATGAAAAGGCCCCTTACAAATCCCAGGGTTTATGCATGCTTTTGACCTTGCGGCCGCCATATGTTAGCACGTAAAACAGGTACCTAAAGATTGAAAATAATTTTCATAGAATCCACTTGAAATTTTGTAAAATGTGACTCACATAAGATTTCAAGACCTTAAAACGTTTTATGGAGGCGTAACGAGTCCAATAGACCCCGCATAATTCCCAGGTACTATGTATGCTTTTGACCAAAACGTTTGGTTTTTCTTTTATGACGGAATGTTAGGCCTGTACATATACAAGCTTGTATACCACTAGAATTATGCTCGCGTACTTATTTTTCGGGACTAGCCACTCTTCGCGAATTAATACTCTTTGATCTACGTAAACTGACGCACCCTTTTTCTATTGATTTTGTTTTTATATGACTGATTGCCACCAAACACCAACCAAAACCAGTCCTATTGTCATCATGTATAAAAACGCAAAAATCCCCCAGCTACTAGTTACTGTAGGCCTATTGCGAAATTCATATCTGTACATTCCCCACAAGGCATATTTGCAATACTGATATGGCATGATATTCATAATTATAGACCATTACGTATGGATCTGAAAATAAAACAACTTACTTGAATAAATGGTGGGGTGACGTTGTGATTGTTCCATTCACGAGATCGTTTACCACTCTGGAGCAATGGTTCCAGGAAACGTTGTGGTAGCCAGCATTATGTTAATGTGCTAGTTTTACATACATTTCAAATCCCATACATCATATACATGTAGGTAACCCGCACTCAGCGATCTGGTGACACGGAATTTGGAACTTGAACGAGTACGAAAATATACCCGTTAAAGAGGTTATGTTTTATACACGATACCATGATCGAGCGTATTTTGCAAGAGAAAGTGGATGTAATAATATTTGTTGGTTGTAAGTTTTAAACTTTATTTTGTATAACAAAGAAATACATCATGGCTTCATTTGGTGATGCAGTGTCTATCTTTATGGAGCTTTTTAATTGTTGGTTATTAACAGGTTTTGGAGCTGGTTTTTATATAATCATAAAGATGTGTACATTATGGTCTCATTATGCCATTTTAGATGGGTCGGGGTCGGAGAAAAGTTGCTCAATTTTTTTTATTTCAAAAAGGGGATGAAATGGTAATCAACTTTTGCGATGTACCAACAAGACTGGAAAAATGTGCCGAATTGACCGATGAAGAAAAATAGTTGGGGTACATCTATAAATGAGGCAATGAAATTGTTAAAAGTCTATTTCAAACTCAATCTGCCTAAAAAGCACTTTATGAAATATCTAGATTAGACTGATTTATTTAAAGAAGTAAAGATGGTCACATTATGAATCACATAAATACTTATGAATATGTAATATATATGTAAATAAACGTATTGTAAATATGTTATTACTTTATAAGACCCTAAGCTGCTGGTCACTTTTGTATATGTACCAATAAATAAACAAATGAATAAATGACTAACAGGTTACAACAACAAATTAAATATTGCTAATGTTTTGTTCTGAATTGATAATGTATGATGCAATACTTTGGTCTAGACAAGACGAGGTAGTTTAAAGCCACTATTTGGGATTTGCAAGCCCTCAAAACCTTTTCTCAAAATTGATCTGTAGCAGCAAGATGAGTTCATGAAAGTATGTGCAAAATTTCAGATTAAAATCTCTGTGTTTTTCTCTCTCAGAGTGAACATTGGAGCCTTCATTGTGTACACAACAATAATATTGTGGTGAATAAAACACTGCCATTCGCAAAAGTCAAATTTGAAAAGATAAATGACTGCAATTTTGCTTATAATGAATATTTTGCCACCATACTTTTAGGAAAGTTTTCAATTAAGATTATTTTTACAACATTTTGGCCATATTACAAGTTTTGAGATTTTTACCGTGCAAATCCCTACAACGCCCTTTAAACACTTGTTCCCGACACGACCCATAGCGTTGGCCTAGTACGTGTCTGGTATGGATACATTGAATGATTCGGAAGAATAGCAAGCAAGTGAACAAAGAATATCAAATATTTGAATAAAAAATCTGTATTATAGATAGGCATGCCTTGTGAGATCAAAGGTCATAACCAGAGACGGTGCACCGAGAGGAAGGTTGGGGGAGGGGAGAAGGGCAGGGAGAATTGCCCCCCCCGCCCAATTTTCAAGTACACCAAAAGTGCTTCTTTTTACTTAACATAAGTGCCCCCTTTTCTTCCTAACAAGTCCCCGTTCCCCGCTTTTAAGTGCTCCTTTTCCGCTTCTGATGAGTGCCCCTTTTCCTTTTGTAATTAATGCCATACCCCTGTCTTTTAAGTGACCTTGTTTCACCTCTAACATGTGCTCCTGTGCAGGTACGAGAAGTGCCTCTTTTCACATCTGATAAGTGCCATTTTTCCTGTTGTGATAAATAAGTGTCCGTTTTTCACCTCTGAAGTGCCCCTATCTAAATCTGTTAGTTGACCCCTTACTTTGTCAAGTGCAATAATTGCATATTTCCCATAGATATTTCCCCCTTTGGACTTGACATTAGTGTTTATTGTCCTTTTTAATAAGTGCCCTTTACCCTCTTTTAAGTGCCCCTTTTGGCCTCTGACGAGTGCTCTTTTTCAGGTACGAGAAATGGCCCTTTTCTCCTCAGATTACTGCCCCCTTTTAGGTTTGAGAAGTGCCCATTTTCACCTCATATAGAAGCCTCTTTTTACTTTGACACACATGCCTCTTTTCCTTTCTAATAAGTACCCATTCCCCATTGTTTCCCTTCTTATAAATACCCCCTTTCGCTTCTGACACGTGCCAATCTCAAATATGATAGGTTTCCTTTATTAACAGTGTCCTTTTTCATTCTAATAATTGGGCTTTGATAAGTGCCCCTTTTACCTCCATTTCCCACTTTCGCTTGCAAAGTGTGCCATTTTCCAGCCATTTAAAAAGAAATATTGAGATTTAGAGAATCGGAGCAGCTTTGGGTATAGTAAAAGCCTATAGGTACCCTATTTCTACCACCACAATGAAAGGCAGTAGCCCGGTGGACAGAGGGACAGAATGCCGTAAATTTCAAACGAACGAACTATGTCCTTTTGGGGAATATAACCGCGCTCTTTTCAGCGCTATCCCTTAAGTCATTTTATTATATAAGAAGTGTGCCATTTTAAGAAGAAAAAAATCTGTGCTTGTTTTCAACTCTATCAAAACAAACCTAAACCCTTTCTCTATATAAGTCATGTTAATATGAGAAGTGTGCCCTTTTTACTCTAAAGCGTTTGCCCCTATAACCTGCCATGACACATTCTACTAAACTGCTAAAAAAGGCATCTTCCATCTTTCAAATCTTCCTTTAAAACCCCATGCCCTTTAAAATTCATAAACTCCCAAGGCATTCAATTGCCCTTTGTTCAATAATAAGGTTTAACAAAGAAGAAGTTTTCAAACTCGAAGCCACTGTATTTGAATTACCAAATATCATTCATGTTATTAAAAAGGGAGATATAATTATCATACGTGCAATGACGAGCTGTTCTTATCACCCTCATCTCCCCCGCAACAATAGATTTATCATAGCCTCCCTAACATGTGCCTCTCATTTAAAGCGACTGAGTGCAATTTTCATTTCTCGAATCCCCCAACAAAAAAAAAACATCGTTACGCTCGCTCGCGTTTACAGTTTATCTCTTATCAAGTAACGTACTAAAGTTCTTATTCATTATTTTATTATGAGATTTACTCTTTTTTTTTGCACTCTCGCAAATGAATCTTCAGACCACCACCAAAGTATGGTTCTGAAACAGTGTCACAATGTAGGGGTATATAGCAATGTTTTAATTTTTTTGCACTTTGAGGTTGACCTGTGTAGGTGCCCCCTTTTCCCAGAAAGTGTCAGTCTCCCTCCTCACCTCTTAAATACGCTTCAGCGCCCCTGGTCATAACATGTAAATTGCATAAGATCGTATAACTACGAAAAGTTTTATTCTAAGGAGCAGGAAAGGAGGAGATTGAAATGGTATCCAACTGCTAAAATCACATTTGTGAGCTCTTATTTTTATTTAAGGGGTTCCTTTCAGAGAATTGATGCACAGGAGAATTGGAGGGCCTGGCATCACCATTGCATGGGGGCACTGGTCTTGGGATATGGATGAAATGCAAATTAAAGGGCAACCTAACCTTATTAATAAGTTTATCAGCATAAAAGCAGAAAATAAGAGAAACGGAATAGCGAAAGTTTGAAATAAATCGGACCAATAATAAGTTATGAATGTTTTCAATAAGAAATCAGTTTGGTCAGTGGATTGTGACGTAATTACGAATAACAAATATCCTTCATTTCTTATTTTTTCCTATATGACTTCTCCATTGGAGCACTACTCAACATATGTTATGGATAGCATATTATTATAGGTCCTAAAGAGAAAAGACCCACTGATTCATACCTTTATTTAAAAAATAAGACACTGTAGTCATTTTGTGTGTTAAAACAACGGACCACGTCAATGTGACATGACCGACTCAGCCAAATTGAATGCCTATTACATACGTATAGTGATTACAACTTTTAATACAAAATCATATCTTTCTTATTTTTTGTCCGATGTAGCTTAGACTTTTACCAGTCTTTCCTTTCCTTTAGAGTAGTTGTTTATTGAGGTTTGATATTCCTTTACGAAGGTCAGAGTTTAGGGGGTGTGGACCTTTTCCTCTTCATCCTTTTATTTCCTTCTCTCCCCCTTGTTTCTCCTTTTCCCTTAAAACTATGTTGGTATAAATACGTGAATGGATTAGGCCAAAACCTTTATGCAAAATATGAGTATGCATTGCGAAACAAGATTTCTGTGAATTCCCTCAAAGAAATACAGCAGAATTATTTGTAGTATTCATAATCAAATTCCTTGGATCAAAGCCAACAAATCCAAAAGAGCCGACCGTCTACCCACAAAACATTTTATTTTCCTATCCATTGTTGAAAATAAAAGGTGTCAATAGAAGCAAGTTATGGTATTTGGGTGGGGCAAGTGATGAGTCATGATATCGATAAAGTTTAATACGTAATGGGACATTCCCCGAGGAGAATTACTATCTATATTGTCTAGAGTGGCTAAGTGAACCATATCATATCATTTCAAGATATAGACCTTGCCCGAGAAGGACGCTAAAACGGCTCTACTGATCGTCCTATACCATCGCGGGGGTTTCAATTTGTGTTGTTGTTCAAATGCAGATTGTGTACATTATACACTACAGGTTCTATTTTTCAAGAGTGAGCTGACCGTAAACTTATCATTTGGGTAAGTAAAATCTATATTAATCTGAAACAGTGTTTCCTTCGACATGTACTTCTCTGATACACACATATACTCTTTATTTCCCTTTTTTCCATATTTTTTTTAATTACAGATTTCATTCAAAATAAATCATTACATAAAAATCAATGTAAACAATTCCATAACACAAATGAATTATTCACAAAACAGTGAGCAAAGAAGGAGAATAACGGAATGAAATCACTAAATTTTTCTAATAATAGATAATAATAACATACTGAACTTAGTTATTACTATCATTCATGAAAAATAACGTAATACATATTTTGTATACAATTCACCCTCCGTTAATATCCCCCGCCACCCCTCCACCCCTTCTACTACTTACCCCCTCAGTAAACATTCACACTCACCAGCTCGCACCTCACAAAAATACACAGATTCACACGCGCACAACACTGGACACATCATACATTCATATCCTTATTCACTTTTAGTACTTTTTTTTTTTCTTCCTCTATAAATTCCGCTATATATTTTTGTATTTTCACACTGGAAGGTTCATGGCCTTGAGCCCTACAATGGAAAATTACATATTTGATAAATAAGACACACCTCACACCCACTCTCTCACACACACATGCACACACACGCACACACACACACACACACGTGCACATAATTACAGAATATCGAAATTTATCCAAATAAAACGGTAAGTAAAGCTTACTTATGCATTTCAAAAATTAATGTACGAGACCATATATGGCAAATGTTTTAAATTTGGTGCGGTATATTTTCAAAACAACAAGTGCACAAATTTTAACTGAAAATAATACTAATACCATTGGTAAAGTGTGATTTGGAGAGTTTGGCCAACCCGGTTCGAGTTTGGCGCAATTTGGTGAACTCTGCTTTGTTGCATGGGTAAGCACAAACAAAAGAATACAACGTATACGCCATTTTGAGTCCCACTGAAACCAATTTGGCAAAACTCTATGTATAGATGGCTGCGGTGGGAACTATAATCTGTCCCCTTTACAGTAGAAAGTCTATCTCTATAAGATCTTTTCATTCAAAGATATCTATTCGCCAATGGTATAATGGTCTTATTGAATAGATCCGCGCGAGGCGCGATGGCTCAGTGGTAGAGCAGTGTTCTCGTAACCGGGTGGTCCTGGGTTCGAAACCAAGACAATAGTCGATGCACTATTGCCTTATGGTAAGGCATTAATTCTCATTAAGAAGAAGGAGGAGAAGACGAAGAAAGAGAAGAAGAAAAAAAAGGGACGGGCGAAGAGACAGTTATTTAAAAGTAGACCTTAAAAGGGGAATTAAAAGCCATCGGTCCCCTGGTTGCATACTTGTAAGCATACACTTACATGTTACAGTAAAAAGGTGAGAAAGACACGAGAAAATATATGATATCAAAATACATAAATCAATCGGAGATTGGTAATAACTGGCACCCCATGACCATTAAAGATCTATAACTCAAAACCATTTGAACCGTTTCTCTTATTCTGATGTTTTTGAACATATATTTTGTGTCGGGCCTGATATTCTCCTTTAAACTTATACCTTTGTTCAAATATGCGTCGTAGTGGGGGTAGTGAGCACTAATTTTTTTTTTCTTTTGCTCCCGAAAATTCGCTCAGTGGGGGGATAGTGAGCACTATTTTATTTTTTTTTGCTCCCGAAAATTCGCTCAGTGGGGGAATAAGCCCTAATTTTTTTTTTTTTTTTGGCGGGGGGGGCCCGTGCCCCCTGTGCCCCCTAGATCCGCCACTGCAATCATAATTATAAACCTTTAGGTCATGCATGAATCCCATGACTTTTACAAGCCAATCGCTGTCTGATTGTCAAGATATCTATGATTGAAATTAGAAATGTCAGAATTCGTTTTCCTAACGGTTTTTATAACACTACAGTCGATTGGGAAAAATGAGTATGGTAAAACCAGTCACCCAAAGAATTTTACTTTTTTGAGGCACTTCATGATCATTTTGAAGATTTCTTTAGGGCTTCAATATTACACCATATTACAGACACTGATAACACGTAGGGTCATGCATCTCAGAAACGATGCCTTTAACCTTACAATGTGTTTTCTCTCCTTTTTTCACAAACTAGCACACACATCTTCTCCTCTGCACATATATTTACATATTTGTTTAAACGTTGGCTCTTTTTTTTTATCAACTCAAATCAAGAGGTTGGCTGGGGTTCTTAATTTAGGGTTACTAAGACATCTCGTCAAGAGTATTCCACACAAGTCCATAACATCACACATCCCCCAAAACAGTACCAGTCCCCTCTTTTAATTTATCTTAAACCTTTTTCATCTATTCATAATACAGATAATTAAGCATGAGGGAAATAACGACGCTCGCTGCGCTTATTGTTGCAATGCTATTGGGTTCGACATCCACAGCAGGAACTGATCAATGCCTGGGCAAGTGTGACCAGTACGCAGACTACTATTGCAGCCCATTCTTTGGCTTTTGCGAGCCCTGTGTATCGGAAGATGACTCGCCAAAGTGTAAGGGTGAGTGTGATAGAAGAAGACCCAGCTTTCTCTGGTCAAAGTTGTAAGGGGGAAATGGCGGACAAAGGCACAATCATCTAAAAATGATTAAAAGTCAGAAAAGATCTCACATTGTCAAAATTATCTCTGGCAAGCAAATAAAAAGCAAAGCCAAAAAAGAAAAGGAAAAAAAAAAGGAAATGTGTTCTCTCGCCGCGAGGGAGGGGGACCAGATATATATTTAGGCACGTTTCTTCTTTGGCTATTGTTATAATGGTATAGTTTAGCCAAGGAGGTACTTTAACATTGTATTCCCATTTATCTGTCATACATGAATCGTTTCAATAAAGACCTTCTTTTTGTAAAGATAATTACTTATTTTGATCAAATTAAACTCAAATGAATACTATTTCTTATTGGAGAATTAATTTCTATTAATATTTGTTTCTACATGAAAATGCTCTCCTTTCATCTACGCGATTATTATCATCTTTGGGGTCTTATCTCATGGAATTGTGTTTAAAATCTGAGCACACTTTAAACAGGAGAATAGAGATAACTTGTAAGAAGCCATCATGGCCATTGTGTACACTTATCTGATAAAATATAGAACATATATAATTGAATATAGAAATAAACAAGAAACAATAACAGTAAGTTTTGTGAATTACATTTACAGAATATTTCGACGCCATAAGAACGGAACCAACAAAAGGTACACCACAAGAACCTTCCGAAACCACTATGCAACAAATCAACGATATTGTTCTCCCAGACATCATGCCAGTAACAGAATCGAAACCTGACCTGGGTCAAAACGACCAAGGACGAAACCGTCTTGGTCATAACGTCCAGAAAGTCGATCTCCAAAAGGGTGGGGGCAAGGAGGAAAAACATACCGATGTCCTCATCATAGTGGCCACGGCTACCATGGTAACATTCTGCGTAGGCACTGTCATCCGATTGCATCGTCGGTACCGTTCACCTACTGGACGACGCACGACAACGGTGATGGCGTCTGGCGAGGACGAAGGGATACTGGAAGTAGTCGTCGATCAAATAAGTGGTATGAAATGAGACTGGCATGCTAAATCTTGTTTCATGTTGTGTTGTGTTGTGTTGTGTAGTGTTGTTTTGTTTTGTTTTGTTTGAAATGTTTTTTTTTTTTTGCTTGTTAATTTTTGTCTTGATTTTAGCATCCGTAGGCCTATGGCCCTGCACGTGACAGGATCTTTATTATACGTTTATCACGATTTCATCGTGTAAATTCAAGTTTATTTTTTATTTCAAACATAGTTTGTTATCGCTGCTTTTTAATAAATGTTCTCATGATTGAACATAATTCATCCTTTGTAAAAAGAAAAGAAAAGAGGATCTGTTCATAATGAATTATCACTCAGTATTTTATGTATGTTTATCGTAGTTTCTATTCTTCACAAAAGAGTCATTCCAACCCTTATTATTGTTTCTCTTGTCTATTATTACACAGGAGCAGAACCCGAGGAAGAGACGACCCTGTGAAGAAATCCTCTCTTTTCCTAACTCTGACAGTAGTTCTAAATTCCACTACTTCTTCGCTCTTCCTCTTTCTCCGTCAACGCGTTTCATTCTGCTTTTTTGTTTCTGTTTTAAAGTGAGGAGGGATTAAGTAAATGACTTGTATATCTATTAGGGGAGAGGTTGTTTGATTTTTGTTTGGAAGTTGGCAAAAAAAAACAACATACTGACGTCTTCTACATGCAACGTTTTCCCAAAGATATGAAAGTATTAATAGTATTTAAGTATATAAACACTGAGATGAAATGTGAAGTCAGCTGCACATATGAAAAAACAGTATATCGTCCAATTGCTATTTTTGTAAAGATAATGCAGTAGCATTTAATTCAGTTATAACTGATAACATCTTGTTTGTAATTTTACTTTGAATTCAATATTGTATATCTATATGATGTGCATTCTGTGGGGGGAAATTATCAGGTATTCACACACCCAGTGATGGTTCTAGTGTATGGTGGGGGCACAGGGTGCACCCCCGCCAAAGCCGGCTTGTATTTGATACATGCTGTGCTCACCCCCCTCCCTTGCACCTAAATTCAAAATGTCCCTCGCCAAAATGAGAACTTCAAAGATTTGCTACTCATACATTTTTAAAGCAAACTTGCCCCCTCCCTGGGTCAGGAGAAATCCTGGATCCGCCACTGATAACACTATTGATACATTTTCTAACTCTACTAACCACGATACTGTTGAAACTATTTCAAGACTTACTGCTGTTATATTCAGTATTCACTAAACACTCCTCCTGGCTGCTGCTATTTGCTGAAACGGTAGGCCTACGCTATTTTCACCAGCTACAATAAATAAAGGCTCTCATCAGGCACAACGGTTCCTTATATAAACAAAAAAATGATTGTATAAAGTAATACTTACATCGGACTGCCTGCACGAGTTCCTTCGACATAACAAGCAGAACATTTCAATATGATAAACCGACCCTGCTACGTTTCTAATACTAGGTCGAAAATAAAACGAAACAAAAACCGATCATAAAATTCGCGGTATTCTATTAATCACGTGATCAATGGATGATTCATAATGGGCAGATTAATATCTTTGAATCATATCTATGCATGGTTCGATGATTACTCGCAAAAGGACAGTCACGTGATACATCTTTTGTCCATATTGTACGGTCTGATCATGATATTTTTCATGCATCTGGCATTTAGATGCATTTAGAGTGTAGTCTTATTGACGTATACACATACTGCTATAGTTAACTTTTGAATTTGGTAAAGTGTAGACCTAAATAGGTCTACATGAAATAATATGCGTCTATAACTGCATGCATGACTGTTTAAAACTTGAGCGCATTTAGGGTTTTCAGGAAACAGGGAGTACAGGGAATTGTTTTATTCGATTGATTTTATGTTTATTTATTTTGAATGTTCCGTACATATCCTCATCATCATCGTTGGTTTATATAGCCTAAGGTCACATGAAATTTTTATCTATGGAAAAAAGGTCGTCATAATAATATAGAATCCTGCTGGCTCCAACGTATTATTTTCTTTTCCATTATTCATGTTTTCACCTTTGTCCCCTTTTTCTTTCGCTTTTACTCTTTCGTATCGGGGGAGGGGGATTCGACCTCTGATTCCGCCTGTGGTTAAACTTTTAATGGGCAGCACTCCCTTTTTACAAGTTGGCTTGATCGAGAAAATCAGAGAAACAGTTTGGTGAAAGTTTGAAAGAAAATGGGAAAATAAGAAATGTTGTAGTCTGAGATGACTCAATCTATATGAATCTTATATAAGTAATCGGACTGTTACAATCATATTTGGCCAAAAACGCTCCCAATGTTGTTGTACACTGAAGATTTTGGTATTTACATTTCACTACTAGGCACTTTATTCTCTGGGGACCTTACCTAAATGTAATATGAGTGACGAGTTCTTATAGGTTTTTCGTATAGTGGAAGGTCGTACACAGTCATAAATATTGGGGGAAAAGACATTTACCAGTCATTTTTTGTGTTGCAGCAAATGGTAAAGGTGCCATACAGTCCGTCGCAGAGACACTACGGATTTGCAAATTTCAAGTTGTCCACGTGGTCTCAGTTTTCAGTCTGACTTGGTTCAAACTTCTACTAACCTGTATCTCTGTGTGTACTTTCTTTGTTTGTTTATAGTTGCTTTTTGTGCTTTAATTAAAGGCAAATTACCGTTTCTGTATAATCATTTTGTATAAATACTAGATTATATATGTTGATGAATCGAAGCCGAAAATGTTCACGTTGTGTAACGTGATCATTGTATTTCCTTGCACTTTATTTTTTATGTTTGTTTTTACTTAAAGCCATTGTTTATAAGTACATTGTGACAATATCAGTGAATAAAAATGTTAAAATATTAACTAATCTGAACTGAACTGCCGTGAAATTATCTGTAATGTAGTTCCATTGCAACAAGAAGTAGAGACAGAGAAAGCGGAGAGACATACAGACAGACAGAAATTGGAGAAAGAAAGAGAAATGGAAGAGAAAGAGAGAGAGAGAGAGAGAGAGAGATGGGGAAGAGAGAGAGAGGGAGAGAGAGAGAGAGAGAGAGAAAGAGAGACTAGTGGGAGAGACGGGTGAGAGAGACGGGTGAGAGAGACGGGTGAGAGAGACGGGTGAGAGAGAGAATCAAATGCAAGGCAACAGCATTCACAAAAACCTGCGCACAAACGTGGGAAATCAGTTACATTTACGTAAAACAAAAGATGTGCTATTATGTGAAGCATCGAAGGAAAGAGAAAGAGAGAGAGAGAGAGAGAGAGAAAGGGGTAGGGCAAGAAAGAGAGGGAGAGAGAGAGAGAGAGAGTGAGAGAAAAAGAGAGATAAAGGGAGAGGGAGGAGGAGAGAGGGGGAAGACGAAAAAGACAAATGTCATTCAAAGCAAATGTAATCTTAATAAAACTTTTATAAATGCATGCAATATTACGCATTTCATTTGATTTTTCACACTTCTTAGCAATAAACGCAATTTGATGTATACTAAGAATTTTCTACATTTGATCATCATTTACAATATTCTTACTCCAATCGCCAAAATACATGAAAAACGGGTCACTTGTAGCAAGAGTACGAAGTGATGTAAACGAAATGTGGATATTAAAGGTAAAGACCAGTTTTGGAAACGCCCCTCTCTCAAACAAATGAAATGGAAGCTCTCATTACCAATCATGTGAAAAAATATGTTTTGACTAATACGTGATGATACAAATTTTGCCGGGAAAGTCGGGAAACCGCCTACTAATTGATATATTTGGTAAATTATTATATCTATTGGGACCAAATAGATATTGCGCACGTGGTCGCGTAGTCCCATATACATCTTTCTGTGTACAGTGCTTGTAACTTTACCAAGACTGGGCCAAATTTCTTATCATTTTGATGATTCCAGAACCTTGCAGTACACACCAATACTTATATGCTAGATGATCAACCTTTTCTGATCGATTCCACAACGTTTCTTTCACAATGCAATCGCATGACCAGAACTGGTCTTTATCTTTAAACTTGTATTGCTGCATTGCCGTGCCGAGGCTCGAACCCACGCAAACCGGGTGAAACCTCTAGACCACGACATATCTAATATAGAATAGCTGTTACATCTACGTGATCTATTAGTCAAACATGGGCGGCACGGGCGAGTAGTACAGGCTGGAATTAGGATACTTATCATTATCAAAACAATTTTTATGTGGACACATCGTGTGAACATTTTTGTTGAAATTGCAAAGAGATTTTTGTTTTCAGTTTACAAGCTCTTTCTCAAAAGAAGGAGAAAACTGTTTTTTTAATGGATTTCAATTAGCATCTCAGAGCGGTTTTGATCACCAACTTCAACCGCAGTGAATTAGAATTGAAATCACGTAGAAGTAGAACTAATTCCATAAAGTTATTTTTTCAATACAAAAAGTTCTCTTCTAAATAGAGAAAAATTTATATTCAAAATATTATTGATTTGTACATTAAAGAGCAGTTTTGATCGCCAAACTGAAATTGTATCTTATAACAGTGAATTAGAATTAGAATGGCGTAGCACAAATTGTAAAACTTTAAAAAATACGACACTGCCAATAATTGAGATACAATGGACAATTATTGAACGGTAGATGAAAGCAGTGAAGAAGTCTCTAAGGATAACCCTTTTGAAAAACTAGTGGCGTTAGTGAAAAATGCCCTTGCAGTGCGATTAGCATCAGCAAAAGGGCACTGGCTGGTATTGTTTCCATAGTCTGGCCCCCGTTTAATCGTCATGAAGGGACTTCCCTTCTTGCATATTGCGCAATGAAAGCATCGCCATGAATAGGTCTCTGGCGCTGGCAATATAGGGTCAACCTAGCTTGGCATAGTTTGCGTTCACTACACGGGAAGCAGGAATAACATTGCTGAAAACTCTTTCACACTTTTCCGGGCAGAGAAACGCCATGATGAATAAATACCTACCAGGTAAGGGAACCACTTATATTATTATTATATTTTCTTTAATAATTATCAAGACATATATATAATTATCAAGACATATTTCAGGCAGTTCGTAAATTAGGCGAGCTAACGCTATCGAGGCAACCATCACCTCGTATTCGGGCAGAAAGATTGTCGTCTTATAATATATTTATCATATTATACTAACAAAATAACAAAAGAATATGACCTTCAGTGCATTATGCTATAATATAATGTCGAAACATTTTTTATCTCGCTTCGCTCGCTCGCTGTAAAATTTAGAAACTGGAAATATGTGATATTCGGGCACGGAACCTCAGACCCCTGTCGACATGATGCACTCAGCAATGAACTTTGAATCGACAAAATTATAGATAATATGTTGAGTACTGATCATGTGATAATGATTTGAAAGAAACTGACTGAAAAACCCCAGACAATCGGAAAGGCTGATTACGTAGCACAAGAGAATTGGTGTATATACTGAGATTTTGGAATCATCAATATGGAAAGAAAGCTTGACCCAATCTTCCTGAAATCATGTGCACGTACTGTACACAGAAATGGGCACATTGGACTGCACACACACTAATGTTAAGTCCAACTTTTAAGATATTTCCATCATCTTTCGAACACATTGAATGAGGGCATATGGAGAGCATTCAAAGGGATATTTGGACCATGATATGCTTCCAAACTTACTTTAAACAATGAGAAAGCTCACGAATCAATTTGTGTCACCTTCACTACATTTCAATCTTCTTTAAAGCAAAACAATCAATGCCTGCAATTAATTTGTTGATGAGAGATTCAATTTGTAGCGTTTTTCAATACTTTTCTTACCACAGTCCTCATTCTCACGATATCCATCATGGTCGAAGCGGGAATCGACAAGGACGGCGTCCCGGTTGATAAACCCAATAAAACCGTAGACGGCTGTCGAGGATTTTGTGACGATCTCGAGGGTTATTTCTGCCTGGATTTCTTTGGGATCTGTGAGCCTTGTAGCCAAGCAGACTGTGAGTCTCGCGACAAGTCATTCTGTCCATCGAAGTGCGAAGGTTAGTTTTCAATTCATTTGATCACTTGTTCTAGCAGACTACGACACTGTCCAGCAAATTATTAGTCTATTACCATGGAAACCCAATGTTTTTATTTCAGAGAGTTTGAGTTGAATGGAGACTTTCGAAAATCAACTCAAGGTATTTTAATAATTATTGCACATCCCATAGAAAATATATTCGCATAACGTAATACGTCATTGTGATATTCCCATATTTCAGTAGGTGATGAACCAGGCTATTGAAAGTACCTTAAGCCCCAGTCCCATATAAAGCCGGACCAGCACGGACGAGCACGGACCACCGGACCATCCCGGACCATGGTCTGGGGTGATCCGGGATGGTCAGGGATGTTTTGTTCAAAAATCGCAACCGCCGACCGTCTCCCCGGACCCAACACGGTACCACTACGGACCGCCCCGGACCGTCCGGGCATAGCCCCGGCAGCAGTACAGATCATTCTAGACCCAGCACGGAGCCGCCACGGACCGTCCCGGACCACCCCGGTGCCAACACGGTGCCAACATGGATGACACCGGACCATCCCGGTGCCAACACGGATCATCCCGGAACGCCCCGGTGCCAACACGGATCGCCCCGTGCTGGTCCGTGATGGTCCAGGGTGATCCGTGTCGCCACCGTGCTGGGTCCGGGATCATCCGTAGGGGCGCCGGGGTGATCCGGGGTCAATAACTCACTCCCGGACTGCCACGGATCAACACGGACCGCCCCGGCGCCACTACGGATGACCCGGACCCAGCACGGTGGCTACACGGATCACCCCGGATCAAACTATTGTCCCGGACCGTCCCGGACCACCCCGGCAGTTTTTGACCGTCAAAAACATCCGGGGTCGACTCCCGGACCGCCCAGGACCATCCAGGACCATCCAGGACCATCCAGGACCATCCAGGACCACCCCGGTGCCAACACGGTGTCAACACGGACCGAATCCCGGATCACCCCGGATGGGGTCCGGGATGGTCCGGGACGGGACGTATATGGGACTGTAGCTTTAGGTTGATGGTTTTCAAAAGTCTCCGCGTGATCGAGTTCATACTAGATTTAGAAAGAATTGTAGAACCTTTTGATGTGCTTAGGATTTACACCATTTTCCTTATTGAATGTTCCGCATCAAGGTAAGAAATAAATGTAGCATCAGCGGGGCGTTTCATGAAACAATTAGTCCGTGGTTTTCACCGACTAATATCATTTTCACCGACAATTTTATTGTCACCGACTATTTTCCAGGCCTCTGATTGGTCAAATTTAGTCAGCGCCGACAGTTGTCGGTGGACAAATGTTGATGAAATGCCCCCCTGATATCAGCATCAGAATCACATAACCCTACCCATCAACACGCACACACATGCACGCACACACACACACCCAGACACCCTAACACCTGCACGCCAACCCAACCTACCAAATAGTCAGAAAAGGAACATGGACAATCCCCTTCATTGAACATTGCGCTGAGCGTATCATCGTGTACGACCTATTAAAACAAAAATTGTTTGGAAGATAACACGATCATGTATTCAATATTGTAGAAATTCTGTTTATATACATGTACAACCGGAGAAGAGGGTAGTGGTTTCCTTTCATACATTAATTATATTTTATTAAAGGAAAACTCATCCCAAAGAATAAGTATAGGTATTCTGTAAAAAAGAAGAAGATGTATTCCTGCTCTTGGATGTACAATATTCCGTACGAAAGTGTACAAGAGATATATATTAAAATGAAGATATTCTTGGCATGACGTAATGCCTTTTAGTATGACATTGGTGCAGCCATTATCTAGATAATATATATATCTGACGCACCAGGCGAACTTGTACATGTATCATGCACCATGAGGCAAAATCATAGCTGAGAAGGTTAATATTAGATTTGGTGAAAAATATATAACAGGGGAACAATTGTAACTCATATCTTTTGAAATACTAGAATATAGCAGTTGACAATATAATCTATTTGATTTATGCGAAACCTTCACACCATTTATGCAATTTGCGTTCTGGCAATTGTAGTTCAAAGGATGATAGCGATATATATAAACATTTACTTGATAAACAACTTTTCATATTACGTCACGTACGTTATCAAGAAAATGGCAATGCCCATGTCGTGCTGAGAAACCGTACATTATTCTTGCTTTATACCTCTCATTTATTTTGGTGGGGGAGTCATGTAGATTAATAAGCAGGAAAACAATAAATCTCTCAGAATAAATGAAGTTATTTCTTGCATATAGGGTGAAGTTTCCTTTACGTTTACTGTAGACAAACATTTGTGAATTACGAAATGAGTGCCAATTAGGGCCCTGCCATTTTATGTATCTTTCATCTCGCACTTAATCTGTAAATTACAATTAAATGTAAATGTTTTAAATCACGAAAGCGAACACTGCTTTGAGTTATTATAAAATATTGCTCTCTTTCTTTTTTAATTCACATCACATGGTCATCTCACTCTAGATTACTTGAAAAGACAACAACCCACCTCTACTTCACCTACAAGAACGGCGTCCAAATCGACAACACTAGACTTTCCTCAAGGGTCGCTATCTTCCACAGCTTCGTCTCCGCATTCCCCTTCCTCAGACTCGTTAACTGTCACTGATGAACTTACACAGCCACACTTACGATTCACATACATCTTTGTCCCATTAGTGGCCACTGGGGCCGTTCTTATCCTGGTACTTTTATATGTATGTGCATGCCCCCGGGTGGTGTCTCAAGTTCTTCTGAGTGTAAGGATGAGGCGAACACGAAGTAATGCCTTGCCAGCAGTCATGCCGGAAATGAAGGTCATCTCAACACGTACTCCTTCGAGTCTCAAACCTTTTATCATGTCCGTCGCTATGCCAGGTTTGCCGCCTGATATCAACTCACCTACAACGAATTTGTAACTTCTCCATGAAAAAACAAATCAATAAAAGAGCCACTTTCGACATGAATGTCACTGTAAGACATGATGAGTGGATACACTTCTTAGAACTGTAGTCTGTCATTACTGAGCTCAAGCTAGGATTTCACTGGACTGCCATAGATTGCGACTATAGTTTCAGTCACAAAATTGCGAGAAAATTAGCGACAATTTTCTCTTGGAAGCACACTGAAATGGTACTTACGACACATTTAGTCACAAAGCGTCTTAATTATGTCGCAATTTGTTCGCAAGTTATTTGTAATTGATTCGCAATTTTGCCGCGCTCCCAGGGGTCCTGGGAGCAGTTCGCGCCTATACAGCTGTCTCAAGCTCAGAATTTCAGATTCTCATTGTCTCAAACTTCAAATCAGTCACAATTTAGTTTCATGGGTCGCAAATCCCTCACAAAGTTGTCTCACATTTCTCGTACTTTCTTACTCACGGAAATGGAGAAGGGTTCGAGACACCGCAACGATTCTGTGATTATTTTGAGAGAAAATTTGTCACTGGAATTTTGAACATGTTCAAAATTCCAGTGACACGAGAGAGCGAGGCCGTGGGACTAATTTGGGAATTCCCTCTCGAATGCCATTAGCCATTTGTCGCCAATAGTCGCAGCCAAGTGAGACAGAGGCTTTATATATATAATGTGTATATTTAGTCAAAATTAAAATGATTTGTATCTGACGGCAGACACGTTTATAGTCGGTTCTAGAGAACGATGCACAGATGCAGATCCTCGTTTCGGCCTCGAGAACATTGTTATATTTTGTCTCGTAGACCTTCTAATTAGTGGAATGTCTCCGGGAAATAAAAGTAAATTGACCATTGCACCTAGAGAAAACTCTCATGAAACGTTATTTGTTGTCCTATAATTCTATTTCAGACACAAGTACATGTCTAGTAACAAGCTGGTAAATCTGTACAATTTGATTTAAAAAATAAATGACAGTGGAAGAGTATTCTTGGGTCTCTGAATTGATTTGTTTGAGTAAAGATCATCTTAATGAAATTAAACTCATGGCCATCAGAATTGAGATGGTAGGCCTATAGGGCTACTCAGGCGCGGATCCATGATTTCTTAAGGGAGGGAGAAATATGCGTTACAATTTACTACTGGCTACCAACAACAGGCAAATTAACCATCACAATATGGAATGATAAAAATGCATAAATCACAGTTATAATATAATTAACGTTACGTGATTCATGGGGGTTGGTGTAGACTAGCTAGCCGAAAACGGTTGTCGATGAGCTGGTTGTTGAACGTGAAGGAGATGCAGACGATGATTGATGATAGATGAATACAGCGATGATGAAGACAGCGATGATGAAGCAAGTGATGATGAAGCAGAGGGGGGGAGGGCACAGTGCCCTCCCATTTTTTCAAGTACCCCAAAAGTGCCCCTTTTTACATAGGAAAAGTGCCCCTTTAACTTTGTAAAAGTGCCCCTATTAATTTTTAAAAGTGCCCTTCCCTTTCCACCTCTGATAAGTGCCCCATTTATTTTGACACTTACCCCTTTTCCTTCAACAAGTTCCCATTTTCCTTTGCAATAAGTGTCCATTTTCCATTCTCATAAGTGCCCTTTTTAATCTCTAGTAAGTGCCCCTTTTCAGGTACGAGAAGCGCCCTTTTTCACTTTTGATAAGCGCCCCCTTCACCTCTGATAACTGTCCTATTCAAATCTAAGACGTGCCTCTTTTGCTTTGACAAGTGCCCCCTTTCCTTTGTAAGAAGTGCCCCTTCCCCTTTTAATAACTACCCCTTTTTAACTCGGATAAACGCACCTTATATTTTCACGTGCACTCTTTCCTTTCTAATAAGTGCCCCTTTTCCTTATAATCAGTGCCCCCATTAAAAAAGAACCCCTTCTCATAAATGCCCCCTTTTTACCTATGAAAATAGTTCCTTTTCATTCTCATAAGTGCCCCTTTTCATCTCTTGTAAATGACCCTATTCAATTCTGAGAGATACTCGTTTTACTTTGACAAGTGCCCCTTCCCCTCCTGATAAGTGCTCTTTTCTCACCTCCGATAAATGCCCCTATTAAAATCTGATCGGTGCCCCTTTTTTCAACAAATGCACATTTCCCTTTATTATTAGTGCCCCTTTTTCATTCTCATGAGTACCTCTTTTCATATATGGTCAGTGCCCCTTTTCAGATGCGATAAGTACCCCTTTTCACCTTTGATAATTACCAATTTACCAATGATACGTGCCCCTTTTTCTTTCTAATAAGGAACCTACCGGTATCCCTTTTTCATAAATGCCCCTTTTCACTTTTTATAAAAGCCTCTATCAAAATCTGATGGGTGCCTCTTTTCCGTCGAGAAATGCCCATTTCCCATTCTCATAATTGCCTCTTTGTTTAGGTGTAAGAAGTGCTCCATTTTCACCTCTGGTTATTAGCCTTTGTACTTTGACACGTGCTGCTTTTCTTTTCTAATAAGTGTCTTATCCATTTGGCAAGTGTCCCCTTTTACTCTCATTATTAAACGTACCCCTAATTTCAAGCGACTAAGAGCAAGTTCCCCCAAAGCTCGCATGCTACGCTCGCTCGCATTTATAGATGTTATAATTATGTTACTTATCAAAGGTGTTTTCAGTCTTCCGTTATGAGAATGTTTATAATCCCATCCTCAACAATAAGGGGATAGAGCAATGTCGATCTGGCGCTGCTCAGTGGCTGCCGGGCTCACGATCAATTGGGCAAAAAGAATTTCCATTTTCGGTTTAACTTAATAAAATTTGGAGTGGACTTTAAAAGATTATTATTATTATTATTATTATTACTATTATTATTATTATATAGTGTATAAGGTCGCTCGTCCTCTGAAGTCCTGTCGTTGTGGTTGACACTACAACGTAAATTAACAAGACCATTGATTAGGTTTCCGTACGTGTCGCGTGCCCAATCAGCTGAGAAAATAACACACCCTCAACGCTAAAATGGAGGTAGTCCTTGCCTTTCATTCTCACCCTCGCATCGTCGGGGGTCGCGCGATTAGTTTGGGATGCGCGTAGGGGAGGAGCTAGGACATAGATGATTGAAAAATAAAAAATATATAATAACGGACAGAATCTGGACTAGGGTAGGATGTGAGAAGGGATTATTACGTCTTCTTTTCACGCTCCCTCCCCACTCTCCATTTTTCTCTCTAATTTCTCTACTTCTCTCTTTCTCTCTCTCCCTCTCTTTGCCATTTGCTTGGGGGACATGCTCCCCGTTGGGGTCGTTCTGTTTTAGACACTCACATTTGTATACACATACATAAAAGTAGAAACAAATGTAGAATGAATTAAGAAAGAAAAAGAAAACATGTTGTATATAGTGCAGAGGAATAAATAAATTCTAATAATCTATCAATGCTTTAAAAGTGTTAATTTAATTCATGATGTGAAATACAGAAAAAATGCCAAAATGGTATATGCCATCCAATAAAAAAAATCATTCCAAGAAAGCAAGTGTTGAATGTAAAGATGATCGTATCGACGCAGAATAAACAACAACCACCATAACGCTGTCTTCCACTTTATGTTTGATTACATTTTACTAATGAAATCAAATAATGTAAAACGTAAAAAATGAAAAACAACTTTTCACTTTTGACCCAGAAGATTTTATGTCATGCTGATTGGCAGTTTAGAATACAATGATTTAAAATGGGGGCTTGTCCGGAGCGAATGAAGGAGGGAATACAGATCTGCATCCCTTTTGCGTAAAACCAACCACTGATGGTAACTTTGCCATCAATATTTACTATCATGGCAGCATCACTCAATGGCCAATCAATTCAAGGTGTCCATGGAAGTCACTGACAATAGATTGTAATGCTACCATTAGTGGTAAGTTTTATGCAACGGGGCCAGTCCTACACTTATGGTTAACAAGAATATACTGTCGATTAGAACTTTGGATATTGATCTAGCCCTACCCTTCTATGTGCCTTTGGATAATCCGTTCAGTGACTGACACTTTTTTACTTTTATGCGACAATGAAATAAACATTGCAGTTGAATAAGGCTTAAGAAACTATCACTATGAACAATTTAAACAACACTTATCCAAGTCCCGAGAAAAGGATTAGCTAAAGTTGATACTAGTAACTAGGCCTGTTGTTTAAATCATCTTAATAGCCGATCACAAATTCTTAGGGAGTATCACTGGGAAGGGGGGCAGTTGGTGTGCCAGTGGTACAAGTTGTAGGGGGTTCCTGACAGTTTCTACCGGGCCATCTACTCCTCGGGACAGGATTCGGGATCTTCGCAGGTCTTCTCACTATCGGCCATCACCTTTTCTTCCAAGAGTGATTTCAGTCGGGCCATTTCAGCTGTAGAGAATACGGCAGAAGAGGGAAAATTGTACTAGAAGTATTAAAAAAGCACCAATATCTACAAAATGTCACGTTGACTCTGTCTCATAACAACACAATTGGTACCGTATCCAAACATTGATAACCGGAGGAAGAGGCTTTGCCAATGAACTGTAAGTGCTCCCTGCCAACAGACCAACAATGCCCAAGGTCATTAAGTTACTTTTAAAAATGGATATCGATGAAGGGGCCCTCCACTTTACTCCGTGTTAGAGATTGTGCTTGTAAAGACCAATATCCTATAGCAATTACTATCATAAGCCTGTATGACACTGGGATGAAACTACGTCCAATATGTTTGTATAAATACTGAGTTGAAACTACCTCCAATGATTTATTGTACCTGCATTTGCTTGTAGCTTTGGGAGAAGATCACGCAGGAACATACAACTTTGAAGGTTGGGATATCCCGCACGATTCTCAAAGGTCACAGACAGATCTTTGTAGGTTTTGTTCTCCTTTGAATAGGCTTCCCATAATGGATACTTCGAATCTGGTTCGCCATCTTTGCATGAAAGATTAGGATTCCTGAGGGGAAAAAATGGGTATTGTTCATATATAATTCTGAGCATTTAATCATAATTATATGTATATAGAATTAAAATGTTGTACTTTGATTTACTAGACTTCAGTGACAAAACGTTACGGACAAATGTGAGGACATACATGCACATGACAATGTCAGAAGACCCAGTGTAACCCTTGTTTAATACCATGAAACATATTCTACCAAGGTATATAAGAAAAGAAACAGAAAAATCAAGTTATAAGGATAACAACTAAATTATAATGAGACACAGTGAAATATATTAAGCATAACGTGTAATCACCCTGTCTTGGCGAAGTTGGACCAATACTTCATGATCTGTAGGGCCAGTTCCACTTCTTCCTCATTGAAGAGACCGATCAAGAAGAGAGTTTGTTCAGGATCGAGGGATTCTAACATGAATGGATTCCCGAGTGTGTAGGGAAGGTCTTCGCCATGGGTTGCTCCTACCCACTTGATCTGCTTGCCCCACATCGAGACAGAAGGCTTGTGTGTCATGATGTAGCTGTAAGTGGAGAGACCAGCGGCCGAGAGATGGTCGGCCGCGTCAAAATTCGGGCAAACAAAATGGAGTCGCCCATGAAGTTGACCACGACGTCTGTGTACTCCGGTTCCGCTTTCGTTATCTTGAAAACAAAGGATAATGGTTAGTTGGTTTGGAACGACATCCAGACAACTTTGGGGTTCTGGTATGACTGTAAAGTCGGCCTGTTCGTTAATTGTTTTCACATTGAAACGATATTCATTTCGCATTGGACAACGATCGAGCACTGTCGTATCATATTAGAATAGGTAACAGGTATATATATGATCCTGTGTAGTATTTTATATTTTTGAGGAGTGGGGGACTTTTGCTCCATCGTGTCCATAGGCCTAAAGTACATGTTTAATAATAATAATAATACATAATATATAAGATTTGTAAGGCGCCAAATCCACTCGACAATCAAATGCTCAAGGCGCAGCTTGTGCAAAACAGAAGGTTTATTCCTTTAAAAAACTTTAAATTCAAATGGACATTCAGGCAAATACCTCTCAGACCTTGGTGAATAAGAATATAAATAACAATCATAAACAAGGAAAACTACAGTATGTCGATAGGAATTTCCGAAGGCCTCTGGGTGATTAGCAATTCCATTAACTAATATATGTCTTCTTAAATAGGACAAATCATACGGCCCGTATTCTTTACTAAATTTTTTGAATCGACGCTGGGTGCAAGGCTTTTTCCAAAATCGTATTTCAACAAAGAAACTATTGACTGAGGTCTAGGCCTTCTTTTGCTACAGGTGCTATTAGCCCCAGGGTCGGATTTAACCAACTTAGTAGAATGTGGACCTTTTGTCTTTAACACACCTCTTCAGGAGGCATGTAGACCATTGCGACTGTGTCGAGCACCAGTTCATCCGCGTTCTTCATAAACATCGGCACGAGACCTTCGTAATCGGTCTTGTTGAGGATCGGTCGGTCGGGGTTTTCCATTCCCAAATCGGGAGGTATTATAAACAGGTTTCCTTCTTCCGAAAGACACCCAGTCATGATGGAGACTTGGTTCACCTCTCCGGCGGCATACATCTCCTTCGGATCACGTGGTATGAACTCACCGTCGATGAAAGGACGAAGAAGGTGCGTGTACAGTTCCATTGGCGCCTAAATGCATTGTGGGTGAAACACAGTGTAGATCATAATACCATGTTGAATGTATACAGTTGAGAGATAAAATGTGGGTGACGAGGGAAGAAATCAACTTAAGGCCAATATCAATACCCTATAGTACTGTCCACAGAAATCATGTTAGGATTATGTACATGTAACATGTCATTGTCATGTTAGAATCGTTCGTACAGTTTAAAAGGTGATGTACAAGGCTACTGAAAGTACCTTAACTTGATTTGTTTTAAAAGTCTGTCCCATCGTGTTCATCTGAAAATAAAAGGATAATTTAAGCGATAAAGAATATTCAATGTGGCCCTGCTTTATCTTTAGAAGAAAACTCAGGCATGGAATTTCACAGAAATAGTGTAAAGAGGCCTATTTACACGACAGTCCAAACACAGCGACGTTCAAGGGAAGTTGCAAAGCAATCACTTTGAAATCGCGATGTTGTTGAAAAATAATAATGATTGGGATGTTTGGACCTTCGTGGGCCCAACAGAGTTCTGGAGAAATGGTACTTAGATCATTTAACTCGTTGCCTACTGAATCTGGGTAGACCATGTATTAAGCCTATGGGAGGATTCAGTAGTCAACATGTAATTACCGTGGCTAAATAATCTGTGATATCATCAGCTGGTATCCCACGTAGACATTCCACAACTTCCATGTGAGAATCTTGACTGCAGTTAAGGGCTCGGCCGTACACGAAAGGATTTTCTTCGCCTTCGGCCTGTGTTCCGTAGGAAAACTGTGCCGTCACGGCACCGCTCTGTATCAATGGAAAGTGTTTGTCGAAAGATTAATCTCTGGATGTATAAGTACAAGACGTAACTCACCCTCTTTATCTTCACAGGAGCATTTTATTACAATCACCAATTTAATATGAATTGTAACTAAAATGCCAATTCATAGAAGTAGGCATAGTCTACGTTAGGATTCGAGTTTGAAGCATTAATCCTACATACTCAAAATCGGTCAGTTTAGGGAAGATATCATTTTAGCAGGTCCATGGGCTATTCAATTATAGCAGTTTTTTAAAGTAAAGTACGGAAGTGTAACGTCATACTGGCCAAGATTTCAAATTTGCCATTTCCAAACAATGGTGTGGTGATCACATCCCTTGCTCCAGGCCGTTGCTTCAATGATATCGCGATGAACCTCATGCATGCGTAAGCTCTTGTTATTGTTTAGCGAATATGACGATAGCACTTCGGTACTGTATTAAATATGGTTTGCTTTGTATGATATCCAAATGCGATTGCGACTGACACTTCTTCTGCAAAAAAAAACAACAAAACAACTCAAGTAGTGGTGTCTTTTGAGATCTGGAGAATCGTCCTACTTTCAGCATATTCTCAATATCATCAGAAATTTTAAAGACATGTCTAGACTAGCAATAATTTTATATATTTGTAAAAATGCTAAGTACAGAAATTAACAATTAACGTACATGTATTTCGGACTCACGTCGGCAGAAACATCCTCAAAAGCTGGAATGACTGAATCTAACTTATAACCACCTGGGTTTTTTAAAGAAAATTTTGCCTTGTCATTAAACATGGCATGGGGAACTTTGATCTGTACCTGCAAAATAGCTCCTGAAAAGAGTCCCTCGCTCATGGGTGAGAGGACATGAAGGCTCACACTCATCCCGCCGGCGCTCTCTCCGAAGATTGTCACTCTGCTTGGGTCTCCACCAAATGCTGCCAATTAAATATTTAAGAACGGTGGATTACCTTCTTTTTTTTTTTAAAGGAGATCAAAGGACATCTAGAAATTTGATTCAGTTGTCTGCTGGGCTGTCGGTCTACTGCATGGGATGATACCGCAGCGTCTGCATTTATGTCAAAGAATGTAGCTAATTACAATCTCTGATTTTTGATTGGAATTAACGTCTTTACTCACCTGCGATATTTTCCTGAACCCAAACCAAGGCCTGACGCTGATCCAGCATTCCTACATTAGCTTCACTCACATCTTCCTCACCTATAGTTGATTGCACAAAGAAACAAACAAACAAAGAAACAAACAAAACAAAGAATTTTATTGGTGCGCTCTTTTTGACAATCAGATATTGGAAATAGTTATATGTGACCTAGCTAAAGGTTCGATTGAATTGATTTTATTTGTATCTTATTCATAACTGATATGTTGGAATGAATGGAATTAAATTTAGTATGAAATAGTTGCATTTATTGTAACTTAACTGAACTGACTGGTCACGAATATGTGCTAAAAACAAAATATGATACAGGTAAGATTGTCCACGGAGGGCGACGCAATTACATTTTTAACAGGACTTGTTATATATTACGACATGGACGTATATCTCAAACAAAATGGCGTTCGAATTTTTTATGTGGCTTATACAGCTGCTCATCGCACTTGAATGGTCCATGTAGTGTGTTGTGGCATAGTGGAAAGAAAGTGGCGTTCTGATAATGTGTTGTCTTGTCGTAACTCTTCTTCTAAATGCTTTCTTTCCTTTGTCATACCTGAAGCGAGGAAACCGAAAATATTGAGGCGGTAGTTGATTGCAACCACTATGACGTCATTCATAACGGCCAGCGGTACGGGTAGAGACTCGGGGATGGACCCTGCACCCACTGAGTACCCCCCTCCGTGTATCCATACCATAACAGCAGCAGATGATGGCTAGTTATGGAATGAAAGTGATAGAGAAAGAGAGAGAAGGGAGAGAGAGAGAGAAGGAGACAAAGAGGGGGCAATAGAGAGAGAGAGAGAGAGAGAGAGAGAGAGAGAATACACTGAATGACTTTTATTTCATTTATTAAAGAGATATATACATGGTATATACATATATAAACTATTGGCGTACACATAATGATATATTTAGCGAAGGATGAAACGAAGGAGTATTGCGATCATGGATGGGGATTGAATTGGAAAAATCTAGAATTACACTAGTTTAGTAAATATATGTAGACAGATATACAAAAACACCAGCTCAATGCTGGATGTAAGCTCGGTTATTATAGTTAAGTGTATTGCAGAAAGTTAGACTGAGGTCAGTAAAGCTGAAACGGTCCTAGTTTAATTCATGATGTAGGCCTATTTTTTAATCCCCCTCCCCCCTTTTTCCCCCTTCCACAGGGTTCCTTTATTAAACATATCGTTCACATAATAATATCGTAAACATATCAAGGTAACAAATAAAGTACAGCAGAATAAACCATATTCATTTCCTTTGGTTTCCTTTTTGAAAAAGACCTTGAGACAGATCAAGATTTATCAGCACTATGTTGACCTGGAATTGAGCAATCAGTGTCTGCATAGTCCGTATAGTTTCTGCATAAAAGCTACCACAAAGGGTCCATGGTTTCTGCGATTGCATCATGTTTATACATCGGCCAAGCGAAAATTTCGCCCATATATGGATGGATTCAACCCTCATGAATATTCATACCAAGTCTCTACTTCCTGCATAATTGCTGGATAGGGAGAGTCAGAAAAAAATAGACGGCGTCTTTATCGAGGGGTGAAGCTCATATCTCGAGTTTTATTCCATGGAATTTCATATTTATTTCACTGATATCAAGTTCATAATAATTGTAGTTAGTATGGAAAGTTTCATAGCGATATTGGCAGTAATAAAGGCGCAACGCGAATTTTAAGATTTGACATTCTAGCAAACACATGTTCGGATTCACGTAGATGCCTGTTGGTTATTCAAATATAGAACGGGCCGCTAATGATATGCAAATTGGGGTGCTCCGCTGTGCCTCTGTCAATATTACACCATATCACAGACATTGATAACACGTAGGGCCGTGTATCTCAGATTTAACATTGTTAAACGATGCATTTAAATAAAAGTGTCTGCATAGTCCGTATAGTTTCTGCATAGACCCTACCACAAAGGGTCCATGGTTTCTGCGATGTCATCATGTTTATTCTAACCAGGCGTTCGTTTAAATTAAGGATTAACCTTTGGGATCTGTCCACGAATTCATGTGATATATATATATATGAGGAAATTGGCAACTGTCCTCTTTTCGGTGGACTATAAAGTCTGATTATTAAAGTGAAAACACTGTCTGAAATTAAATTACTTTGTGGGCAACATAAAATTAATAATATACAATATAATTATTCAGTTTAGTTTTATTTCATATTTCACATTCATTACAAAAAAGCAAAAGCAATAAACAATAAGAATGAAAAGAATTGTTGTACAAAACATACATACGAAAATATCAGGCCATGAACGTAATAATACAATCGAATTAACATACGGAGATATAAATACAATTCCATGGTATTTAAACTGAAATTAGACAAATATATTTGTAGCGAAATATGAGGGAATCTAGTAAAAAGCTAAGCTTGTAAATTGTAGATTCCCTTTTATAAATAAGATCAGTCTATGAGCATGACATTATGTTCAATAATTCTTTTCTTTTTTTTAATATAAAAAACAAAAAGAAAACAAAAATCATCTCAAATAATGTACCTTTAAGCACATTAGGCCTATTAAATTATGATCAACCGATAATCACTCAATATTGATCTTGTATGAAACTTTATCGTTTTGAAAAAGACATAATACAGATATGGCACTCTGAAATTCAATCACATTTCTGCGGAGAAGGTTCACCGATAAGAATTTAACCATTGAATTTGGTTGCTTGACCCTTTCACATTACTTCTTTCATATTTATTTCAATGTACATGCATTCACTACAACATTTTTGGTTATAGGCAAAGGGAAACAATTTCGATATATCTCATGACTTATAATTTGCTCATGGAAGTTAGGCTTCCATTCAAACTGTGTTAACAAGGGTTTACCAAGAGAATCTGTTATATTTTATCGTTTAAATTTCATTGAACCTAGTCCTGCTGAATATTTAATAGATGTACATCGGCTTAAGTGAAGTTATTGACAGTATCCTACACTGTATTTGGAATAGAGATTCTGTTCCACAAACATTACTCTCACAAAGTTTTCTTACTTGAAAGAAAAATGATGTTTTCCCCATCGGGAATCGCTAGAGTATTCATTTTAAAGCGATGTACGTTATTGTTTTACCTTGGGCTCGGGAACAAAGACATCGACAGTGAGGCAATCTTCAGACATTTCCATGTCCAGCACGAAAGGTGGTTGCGTAGCCTGAGCACATGCGACTGATTTCCTCGTAGCGTCGAAGTCGCCTTTGATGAGTTTAGGAACTGGACGACGAAACCGTAACTCGCCAAGGGGCGGTTCGGCGTAGGGGATTCGGGTGTATGCCGCTGCGCTCCCGTGGAAGTCGGGCAGGAGATAGGGGTTGACCTCGATTCGCTTGCCCTGGAACGTAGCCGTCGAGGTCTTTACCACGAGTTGCTCGTCATCATTGACGGCGTCATCGTTTGCAGCCGACACGACAGCGATGATGATCGCAAGATGAATGCATACGGACAGTAGGGCCTTCAGCGCCATGTTGTATTTCTGCGGCAGTAACTTGAGAGTGAATCAAACTGCGCTAGCCAGAGTATTTGACAAAAGGATAACGATTCCGATGATACGTAACGTACAGCAAACATGAACCTACTGATTTACAGGATAGCGGAACGCGCAAAAAGCTTTTGTAGGAAACAAGGTCCAAAGTTCTTGGTTTTCAAAATTTCCTCTGGTAATTAATTTTCTGATGTTTAGCTTGACGTGTAGTATGGAAAACATCAGGAGGCTAATTAGTAGGCCTACAGTAAAATAATCAAAGAAACTTTGGAACAATGGGTATTGGTGCTTGGGGATGCATAAAGATGAACACTGATGCATCCCTCTATACGTTTATACAACAACAAAATATGTACAGAGAGAGAGAGTCGGAATAGAATGTTTTGATATTTGATTCTGTTTCTTGATTGTGCTAGACGACAAGAAAATTTAAGAATCCTTTGACCTTTGGAAATTTCTCAATAGAATTTATTCTGAAATATACAGAAATTTGAAATTATATCAACATAAAATGTTTCCTCGTCGATGCAAACGGTAAAACAAAATCTTTGCAGCAAGACGGTAATACGAATTGAATGCGGTTCAGCTGAGGAACTGTAGTGTTTTTGTGTTTTGTTATTAATGGGGCAAACCAGATAATTTGAATCTATATGTCCATTAATCTAATCTTATTATCTGAGATGTACATAGTAGTAAATATCATTCACTCTGCTGATCGAGCCGGAAGGGCGTTAACTATTAATACTTCATACTATTCATACTATTCATACTACTCGTAGTTTTGCAATGCATACATTTATCTGTTTATCGTCAATTCGTATGTAATTTTTAATTGTTGGCAAGATCACCCTTTCTCTCTACCCCCTACTTATACCTCTTGTCTCTCTCTATCTTCCTCTTTCTCTCTCTCTCTTTCCTCTCTCTCTCTTTCTCTCTTTCTCCATCTCTCTATTTTTCCTGCTCTATCTCTTTCTTCACTATATCTCTCGGTCCCTTATCCTCTCTTTCTCTTTTTCTCACTTTCCTTCCCTCTCTCCTCCTCCTCCCCTCTCTCTGTCTCTCTCTGTCTCTCTCACTCTCTCTTTCCCTTTCTTAACCTTTTTTCTCTACATCTTTCCCTTCTCTCTTCCTCACTTTCATATTTTATTTAGGTACATATTTTCATTTCCTTCTTGTTCGTATTTTTGCTTTTATTTTACATTTGGTACAAAATTAAGGATAAACATGTAACATATACGTGTACTTTTAATTATGTATTAAAATGATATTGTTTTAAATTGTACACTTGTTTTTTTTAATGCAATGTATATCCATGTGCAATTCAGTATATGTTACTGCGATGCATGATTGAATAAATACCATACCATACCATACTTTTCATAGAGTTATCGCCCTTCTAGCTCTCACCAGACGATTGGAAGAAACAATCAATGCTTGCATGATATACCCGCATTGGTAAAGGGTCTTGTATGAGGAGGGCACAACATTGATTGATTGATTGATTGATTGGTTGATGTTCATCTATTTTCCATATACATCATCACAATCAGGGGCGGATCCAGCCGGCGGCAAGGGAGGGGGCCTAAAAAGGGGCCCACTTCGTGCGAAAATTTGAAAATCGTGCCGGCCGATTATTCGCTCAGTGGGGGTAGTGAGCACAATTTTTTTTGGCACCCGAAATTTTTTCCTACGGGAAGGGTTATTTTTCCGACACCCCTTGGGCGCCAGGAGGGGCCCATCTTCTATTTTTTCAAAAAAGGCTGTTTTTACCTGTTTTTTTGCTAGGAGGGCCTGGGCCCCGGGCCCTCCTTGGATCCGCCACTGATCACAATATATTAATTTTTGAACATGGTGACATAAAATCATACATAGAAAAAAGAGGCACAGCTTAAACTGACGTCCACGTCATAGGTAAAACATGTTCATACGATATATATGGTTCTAGGACAATTTCCGCCTGGACAATCCTCCCCCGGTCAATTACCAGAGGGACAATTACCCCGTAGGACGATTACCCCCCGGAAAATTAACCCCCGGAAAATTACCCCCGGATGACAATTACCCCAATACCCTGAAAACTATCCCCTTGGACAATTACCCCCTGAAAGTTACCCCTCGGACAATTACCCCCTGAAAATTACCCCTTGGACAATCACCCCCGAGTAAAATTACCCCGGAAAAAGAATCTGCTTTTATTAAAACCAACTTATTATCAGGTTACACTTCCCTTTAATGAACAGGGGGTAATTCTCTTCGGGGTGGTTGTCTTTGTTTGTCATTTGGGGAGGGTAATTGTCCTAGGGTTAATTTTCAGGGGTGGGGGTAACTGTCCTCGGGAGGTAATTGTCCACGTGGGTAATTTTCAGGGGGTAATTGTCCTCGGGGGTGGTTGTCCTTGGAGGTTAATTTTCCGGGGGATTATTGTCCAGGGGGTATTTGTCCTGATACGGATATATATATATATATATATATATATATATATATATATATAAACTCACAATATGTAAAAATTGAATAGCGGTTGGCCAACAACAACAAATGAAAGAGAGATAGAGAAAGAGAGAAAGAGAGAGAGAAAGAAAGGTAAAGGGAGAGGGAAGAGTTGCATTCAAAAAGTATCAAGAGGAATATTTTAAGTCTGTGGATACCGAACACCTTCTGGTGTATATACTCACTGGTACCAGGGGCGGATCCAGCCGGCGGCAAGGGAGGGGGCCTAAAGGGCCCACTTCGTGCGAAAATTTGAAAATCGTGCCAGTCGATTTTTCGCTCAGTGGGGGTAGTGAGCAAAAAAAAAATTTGGGACCCGAAAATTTTTTCCACCACCCCCCCTTGGGCGCCAGGGGTTTTGAGCACAATTTTTTTTTTTTGGCACCCGAAAAAAAAATTTCCCTACGGGAAGGGTTAGTTTTGTTTTTAAAGCCACCCCCCCCCACCCCCTTGGGCACCAGGGGAGGGGGCCCAACTTCTTTTTTTTCAAAAAAAGGGTGTTTTTACCTGTTTTTTTCTAGGGAGGGCCCCCCCCCCTGGATCCGCCACTGACTGGTACTACTATATGAATGCAACTTTCTCTCTCCCTCCTTTCTTCTTTCTTTCTTCTTTTTGACTTTCCACCTCTATGTTTGTCTTCTGCTTTACGTTATGCATCGTTACATATTACACTAAATTGTTATTGTATGAACATTGTATTTGTAAGGGGGACGACAATTTAAACTATGCTTATGACGACCCCCCCCCCTATATTTCATGTGCCCTTGTAAAACCTATGAATTGATGATGGTGATAGCGACTATCAAAACGGAAACACAGTTGTCATCCCTAATATCATAAACTCTATAATAATACAGTAATAATTTCAGCGGCACTTCCGAAAATTTCAATCAAATGAAAAGTGGTTTGGATTTTATATTCAATCTATCGGTTGCAAAAGTAAAGAAAAATACAGCCTATCGCTTTGTGCAATTCAGAAAGACTTTCATGAACTTCATGAACGACATACTAATGATAAACACGTTTAGTAGCTAAAAGAGATTAACATATCACTCCAAAAAAAAGGTACCATTATTTAAACCTTTGGACTTGGTACCCATAGAGTACCGAAGTGTGACGTCGTACTGGTCAAGTTGTCAAGGTTGCTGCTGTTCCAACAATTTTGTGCTAAACCGTGGTGATCACACCTGCCCCAAATATTAAATTTGCCCTGCTCCAGCCCGTTGCTTGAATAATCTCGCGGTGAACCTCATGTGCATGCAGGCTCTCTTGTTTAGTACCAGTAACCCGGACGACGAGCGTATATGACGTTAGCACTTCCATACTCTATTGAAGTGACTTGGTAACATTGTTGAAGGTTGATGCACAAACTGCGTAATTTGTGTATGAAATGTTACTTATTATATCCTTCAACTGTACTAACTTTCTAACATGCAAACAATCGAGAAAAAATTCTCAAACCACGAAGATATTTATGGTTTTCTTTGAAGGCGTCACTGTGCAACACCCACTAACAGTAAATTCTCCCAACCATTTTTGAATTTTCCCAACCGTTTTTCCGCCATGAAAATAAGACATAAGACAGGTAAGGCTTTAAAAATATCTTTCAACACTTAAATGTCTGGAATAGTATATAGAGCCAATTCATTGCTTTGTGACGATTTACATTCACCTAAAATGCAATAAAATTGTAATAATATAGTTGGGAGAATTAAGGAATCGATCAGATCAGTTTTTTCCAAATTTTTATCACTAATAATGGTCTGTTTTCACTCAAACTTTCAGATTATCTTTAATTCTACATCTAGCATTGAAGTCACTACCTTAGCACCATTTTCTCTCATCTGAACAATGTTACCTAGTCCCTTTAAGAATAATGATTTGGATCTGTGAGCAATCCACTAATCTCTGTGACAGGAGATTTGTTCCACCAAATAATCTACTGTTCTGGGCAAGATCCAGGATCTTCGCATGTCTTCTCAGTGTCAGCCATCACCTTTTCTTCCAAGAGGGATTTCAGTCGGGCCATTTCAGCTAGTAAACAGAAAAGATACTGTGTAAATTTCAAGAAAGAAATCAAGCTGTGGCAACAGCTGGCCATTAAACTTGATATTGTGAAAGTGTCTCATTATCAAGAAGAAGTAACCCATATAATTAATTGTTAAGGAGTTGTTTTCTTGAATGTGATTTTTTAAACCGAGTCTTACCTCACAGCAAAGACTTGACTATGCCGTCACAATAACACACAAAAAGCGACCGGTTATTAGAAATTATATTTCAGTGGTAAAACGACAGTCTAAATAAGTCTTGTGATACACTTTGGTCACATAAGTACCCATGCTTCAGATTTATCATGATCATCTTTTTGTACAAAGCGTTGCTCAGCTCCACTTAAACTTCTAGTATCTGACACACGATTCTTTTTCTTCGTAGGGTCAAAATACAAGTTCAAGGCAATTCACAAGACCTAAGATTTATGACGATGCAGATCTAAAAACCGAAGGCCAATGAGATGTCTTGGACCGGGTGGACTTTCTGGTAAATCATAAACATGTATTACGAAAGTTAACTAGCACAAAGGTTCACAAGACCGAAATTCGTAATTTAGGGAACCTTTGGACTTTTTAATCTTTGGACAACTAACCAGCTCTGTACTAAAAAAAAAGAGGTTTTATTGACAGAAATATGTTTTGTACTTACCTGCATTTGCTTGGAGCTTTGGTAGAAGATCCTTCTGGAACATACAACCTTGAGGGTTGGGATATCCCACACGATTCTCAAGGGTCACAGACAGATCTTTGTAGATTTTGTTGTCCTTAGAATAGGCTTCCCATAAGGGATACATGGACTCTGGTTCACCATCTTTGGACGACAAATTCGGACTCCTGAGGACAGAAAATACAGAGATTCGGCACACCTTAGCAATAATGCCTTGTTGAATTATGTTTGACGCAAAATGCAACAGAAACTAAAAATAGCCTTAATGCATGTATAATAGATTTTGATATATAAACTTTTGGTGTAAACCAGGAATGATGGGGGGTTACAATCTTAATAGTGTAACACGTAATCGTGTAGGGAGTGGGGAATTTAATATGTTTTATAGTATAGGGCGTGCAATATTATTATTTCAATTACATTATTATGGGTGTTATGTTGATGCATGTTTAATTCTTTTCTCTTTCTGTCTTTCTTTCTACCTGTGTTCCCTTTTTTCTTTCAATCAAGTCGTATTCTTAAAAAATAATTATTTACTTTTAATCTTCAACATGTATTCATGTATGTTTTTATACGGAAAATAAAAACCAAACCAAACTAAAATATAGCAAACATGGCAACACTGTCATCAATTTTATTTTCTTTCATAATAGCTAAGTATATTAATAGAGAGCTAGAAAAAACAGTAAAATAGGATACAATAAGAAATAAGATGAGACATCCCGAATATGAAACCTATTTGTTTAGACCTACTTACCCTGTCTTAGCAAAGCTGGACCAGTACCTCATGACCTGCACCGCCAGTTCCACTTCTTCCTCATTAAAGAGACCGGTTAGTAAAAAATTCTGGTCCGGGTCGAGGATATCTAGCATAAAAGGAGCACCGAAAGTATACGGGATGTCTTCACCATGCGTGGCTCCAAGCCACGTTATTCCGTTACCCCACATCGAGATGGAGGGGCGGTGCGACATGATGTACTTGTAAGTAGGGAGACCAGCGGCCGAGAGATGGTCGGCCGCCTCGAAACTCGGGCAAAGAAAGAAGAAGTCTCCCATTAAGCCCACAATGACGTCAGTGTACTCCGGTTCCGCTTTCATCATCTTTGAAAACAGAGGAGAAGATTTATTCACTGCACGTAAAACAAAATACTGTGATAAATTAAGTATCTTTCTGTGTCGTGTTTGCAGGACCATAGACCTACTACTACTATTGGTAATAGGTCCATGGTAGGACTCTAGATTGAATAGAATAACAAATGAGAATCAAGTAAAAATTCTCTACGCCTATCATAGCGTTGATTACTAAAGCATATAATTATCTGCTTTATAGCCTAGACAATGTAAAAATATCAAAATGATAGCAGCTACGAATTATGACTCACTCAGAGAATGTTTTTCTCTTTCTTTCTTTCATGTGTTAAAAAAATCGAATTGTGCAATTTCTCGTACATTATGGAAAATGTTACGTCATTGTTAGTTCTTTATGATCTAAGTCATGTTGGACATATATTTATTGTAAGTTTGCTTAAAGTGATTATGAGCCATGCCCTGCACATGTCAACATGTTATATTGTTTTTTGTTGTTTCATGTTTGGAAATGGAATGAAATGGAATGAAATGATTTTTTTTTGCAAAAAAGTACACTATCGCAAAGACTTTCGAAAATCAATCGAAGGCAATTTTCACAGCCTTGTCCATCACATATTGAAATATACAAACATTACAATTACAATGACATCACAGTGATCTGGTACGTAATCCGAACGTTATTTCTGTGAGATACACCATGTGGTATTGCAATTGTCATTGAGTTGATTTCTCGAAAGTCTTTGTGATCGCGTTCAAGGTAAAATAGAAAAGAGATCTATACATCTCGTCACGCACCTCTTCAGGATACATGTAAATCAATGCGGCAGTGTCTTTGACCAGTTCATCTACATTCCTTATAAAGACCGGAAGAAGTCCATCATACATGGTCTTGTTGAGGACCGGTCGGTCGGAACTCTCCAGACCCGCATCGGGAGGTATTACAAACATGTTTCCTTCTTCCGACAGACACCCGATCATGATGGATACTTGGTTCACCTCTCCTGCGGCGTACATCTCCTTCGGATCACGAGGAATGAACTGTCCATCAACGAACGGACGTATGGCGTGCGTGTACGCTTCTGGAGGATTCTGAAGATATTAAGAACTATATTTTTTCAAGTTTGAGTTCAATTTGCCATTCATTCCATTAATTTACCTTTTTGAAGTACATTTACACAACTTAATTATAAAAACAGATCACGAAATGATCATTCATGAAAGAGGAGACAGCTTAGAAAAGGCCTTACAGACGACACATCGGTATTAGATTATGAGAATACTTGTGAGAAAATGCCATTAAATAATTTTCGGCTCACATTTCAATATGAAATTGAATAAAGCAATAATATTGAAATGGATTCTAACTGCTCATGAAAAGATACCATTAAAGAATTTGCAGTTCACTCTTTAAATATGAATATGAATAAAAACAATGATTTTGAAATGTATATACGAAGAAATATATTTACTGAGTTCGTGAACTGTCTTTTACTGTTGCCCAGCTCCCTTCTCCTCCCTTCTCAAATATGTGATGAACTCAATACCGCAGCAATAATTTTTATCTACAAGATCCATGTAAACCGTATTTCATCTCTTTCCTCTCAATAATTACATATTGACCTGCTTATAGACGTATCTACATGTACATGCAACATCCTGTTGCTGATCTCCGACAAAAGCGGAGGGAGAACAAGAAGAAGAAGAAGGTCCGTATGACGATTTTAAACCTGTAGCTGAGATATGCATCACGTCGGGTGTGGTTAATGTACGAACAAATCGAGCAATGGATATTCAAGCTTTCAAGTTTCCGGTCGAAAATTTAAATCAACCTGGCCAACCAAATTTAGATCTGTCAACCTGTCTATAGCCGCGACTGCCCAAGGGAAACACAAAAAGTGGTCTTTGTAGACAGGTTCCTTTAGTACATTCAATGAGAAACCATTTTCAAGGGAAACAAAAAATGTGGTGTTTGTAGACAGGTGGTCACTAAAGCAGGTTTGGCTGTACTCTTATTTCATCTCGAAAGGTGATGATGGGGGAGGGGGGACTTTACCATACCCCATTCTGGAGCTGCGTACGTTCTACGTTCACCATGTTCAGGGGGTCCGCCTAGACCTACCGAGGAAAGGTACGACACAATATCATCAGCTGATATCCCACGTAGACATTCAACAAGTTCCCTGTGAGTATCTTGACTGCAGTTCAGAGCTCGGCCATACACGAAAGCAGTTTCTTCACCTTCTGCCAGAGTGCCGTAAGACCACTGTGACGTCACGGCACCGCTCTGTCAGAGTAAAAAATAGTTTTGAAACAGTAATTGAGGTTTGATCGAAAACCGGGAGACGAAATTGTAATTGCCTTACTATCAGTAGAACAGGTTTGTGACTGATTGGTGACAGGCGCTGTGGAACACTTTCTGAATTGAGGAGCTCAAAGTGATCGCAGTCCCCAAGGGCCCTTTCAATCGAAATGTTTAAGAAGAAATGTAAGAGGTATTCGAACCCCCGAGTCCTGTCTGCAACCGGTGCTTTATGTCATTTTATAAGTAGACGAAAAATTGAGCTTGAAAGAAAGTATATAAATTTAATTTGGTCATTGCTTATAAAAGACTACATATGATTATTTTGGTCAATATGTTTTTAAATTAAAGTTCTATAGTTAATTTTTATATATCTTTATATTTGTATATTTTCGCTCAGTTTGTTACCATTACGTTCAGAAAATAATAATCATAACCTAAAAGTGTTAAAATGATCAAGTCTGTTTTAACCAATGAAGTAGACATAACTATATTAATTAATGTACAGGTGCTCAAATTCATTAATTTGTTGTTGTTTTGTATTAAGATTATTTGTATATTTTCTTTTTCTTGATTATTATTCTTTTTTTAACCTGCGACTAATTACAAGAACTGAAGAACATTTGTCCTATCCTATCCTATCTGTCTTTGAAAAGAATACGTGTTGATTTTATATTTACCTGCAAGATAGCTCCCGAAAAGAGCCCCTCGCTCATGGGTGAGAGGACATGAAGGCTCACACCCATCCCGCCGGCGCTCTCGCCGAAGATTGTCACTCTGCTTGGGTCTCCACCGAATGCTGTAAATTTAACACATTTTAACCCCAAAAATATAATATCTCTGCGCGCCCGCCCAAATGAGTTCGATAAAACGTTATCCACGTGGTTCAGAAATTACGGCTGATTGGCTACGCGCTATTTCAAGGTGCAAAAATGGGAAAAACTTGATTGGATGTATTCCATTGTCTTACTTCACGACTCCATGCCGTTAAATAGTGGATTCTCTCTTGATGTTCGTAACTTCTCTTGAGTGTAACTTCCTCTCTTTTAAATTTAGAATGTGCATTTTCCACTTATCTTTGACTTGAGTACTCCAAAGATTCTGCGAGATCCTTATTTGTGATCTTGAGAAAGAGGGTCAGGGCTTGTTTATGATATGGTTAATAATTCTGTACGTTGCCCGGTCCGGATTACAGAGTCACATGTAAACAGATCACGTGATGGAAATAATTCTCCTATGAGAGAGGAGATGTTACACACAATGTCGCTGCAGGCTAGAAATCCAGAGATTAGATTAATGACTCTGACGAGGTTCTTTTGCCCATGTGTCGAAACTCCTCGGGTTGAGCGTTATACAAAATACCAAAACCGTGATCAATTATCATAATTTCTAGCGTCCTCATAATAATTATTACAAGTAAAATAGTTATCGTCGATATGAAATGGCATTGTGAAAATCAAACCCTATTTCTCACAAGGTTGTTTCTCACCTGCGATATTTTCCTGAACCCAAACCAAGGCCTGACGCTGATCCAGCATTCCTACGTTAGCTTCACTCACATCTTCCTCTCCTTTAGCGGAATATAGAAAGAGGGTAAATAGTTTATGGTAAGTACAATATGCCGAAAATGTAAATATTCTGAACAGTATATACAAGTACTGTAGAAGAGTTGTAGTCGATTGCTTTACACCCTGAACTGAAGATGAAAAGGTTCTCAGAGACATTGTGGATGTATTAAAAGCTATATAGTCCAGACTGTTAATGGATTAATTACTGAATAATGTATATTTTTTTATTGTACATCTTTTGTGTTTTGCTCTCATAAACTTCGTCAATTTCCATTCGTGTAAGGAATCAGAGCTGGTTAAATCATAATTTGCACCAATTTCCAATTGTGTTGCACCAAAACGGATCTAGATGTAATCACAAGACTTCTTTAATAGGCTAATAATATACAGTACAGATTTTATTATTGAAAGAATAAATTACACGTATTGAAAAGTGCTTCGGTCGGCTGCTGAACGTGGGTTAATATATCTCATCATTTTTTACTCATTGTTGGTTTTGTTTATGTATTTTTTGTAAGTAATTTCCTCATTACTTTCTTAATTGTATCCATTACCAAGAACGATGAAGCCCAAAATATTGAGGCGGTAGTTTATTGTGACCACTATGACGTCATTCATAACGGCAAGCGGTACGGGTAGTGCCTCTGGGATGGACCCTGCACCCACTGCGTATCCCCCTCCGTGTATCCATACCATAACAGCAGCAGACAACGGCTAACATGCAGAGAGAGAGAAAGAAACAAAAACATAGTGTGCAGGTAGATGTGTGTGCGTGTGTTCGTGTGTTGCTTGAGACAGACAGAAAGAAACAGAGAAAGGCACAGAGAACTCGCGTAATTAAGAGAAGGAGATAGAGAGAGAGAGAGAGTCAGATACACAGAGAGAGATACAGACGGACATAAGGAGGATGTAAGAGAACAAAGAGGGTGAGGGGATAGAGAAAGCTTGAATGAATCGTTACACAATAAGAAAGGAGGAGAGAGGAGAGGAGAGGAGATACAAAGAGAAACAAAAATCTAAGGTATCGAAGCTAAAATTATATATTCGCATAAATACTCGTATACTAGGTCAAATACTAGTGTAAATTCTAAACAAATTTCAGAAAGTACGCTATGCAATAAACAATCCCCCCCCCCCAATTTGGTATAATTTTATTAATTTATGACAGGGGTCGTTTCTTCGGATACAAGTCATTATTATAATTTCGAAAGGACTCAGTGCTATATATAATAAACATAATATCACATTGTCTAAATCTTAAGCCAAAAACATTTCATTCACAAAGGGTAGTCAATTACTAAAGACCTTTAGTAAAGAGGGTAAAGTTTACAGTTGGGTGCAACATAGATCTCTAAAACGCTGCAGAGACGCCGCATTCTGCGTTAAATCTGCAAATGGCCGATCTACACCATATACGGACTCCTTGTTCTGATTTGAACCAAGACCACGACGTAATGAGAAGTAGCCATAATAATTACCGGTACTTGATTTATCGCTTCATCTTTATTACTGGACCATTTTCTTTCGCTTCGTTATTTCCCGTGTGTCATGCAATTATGAACGAAACAGAGGAGATACTAACGTACGGTAAACAGTATTGAACAAACAATAGATATCTTTCATATTTTAACAAGTAGATGATTAACCATTACAAGGAGATCTCCTTGACCATTAGAGTATACATTATAATATCCTGTGCAAACACGGGTCATTGGTCAGTATATGGTCTACTTATGTGAGAATTGTCTTTTTGTATCACGCCAACTCAACTTGGAGTGTCATACCGTTTTCCTTCACTGAAGTGATGGAAAATACACCTTGAATTCTGTTGTCTTTAAGCATATCAAGTATTTGATGCAAATCCCTGTGGAAAACCAGCTCGGCTTTTTACTCTATGTGTTAATGGAATTTTATGGTAAATAATATATAATTTACCTTGTAACTGAAAAATTATTAATACAAATTGTTTAGTTAATAATATTTGTATAAGGTATAATATTACATACATACAGTCATGTATATAATATATGATGTAGATATGTTGTATGTGTGTGTATATATGATTAGAGGTTTAGTAGTAGTAGTATAGTAGTAGTAGTAGTAGTAGTAGTAGTAGTGGTTATTTTACCTGACTGCTAAGAAAGCATAAATGCTTGTTAGTATAGCAACCAGAGGACCGATGGCTTAAGGTCCTCTCCGAGTTTATCGGAGGTTTCAAATAGTAGGTGTGAAAACAGATCTCATCATTCTAGTTTTAGAATATAGAATATTTAAAGAGAAGTATTTCTGTTACCTTGGGCTCGGGAACAAACACATCAAGAGTAAGGCAATCTTCTGACATCTCCATGTCTATTTTGAAATGTTCTTGTAATGCCTGTGGACATGCCACTGATTTCCTCGTAGCGTCGAAGTCGCCTTCGATGATCTTGGGAACTGAACGTCGAAATCGCAAGTCGCCCAAGGGCGGCTCGGCGTAGGGGATACGGGTATATGCCGCTGCGCTCCCGTGGAAGTCGGGTAGGAGATATGGGTTGACTTCGATTCGCTTGCCGTAGAACATAGCTGTCGAGGCCTGCACCACGAGTCGCTCGTCATCATTGACGGGGTCTACCGTGTATGCCACTGACACCATAGCGATCATGACCGCGAGGTGGAAGCAGAAGGACTCTTCAGTGCTCCGCGCCATGTTGTACCTCTAAATGCTACACTTCAGGCCAGCAGATATTCTTAACGAATATTAAGACCTGTATTTGCGTATGGATCCTGCGAGTGCCCTGTCTCTATTTGTTCCCTCATTACTCTCGGACCGAAAGAGCCTTGATTTATCATTAAGTCAACATAAGCATAACATATTTTTGTGAGCCACCTCGAATTGTTTGCACCTGCAACCGTTTGGGGAGGGGTGGGGTGTATGTATGCAGGGGAGAGAAAAATGGGGCGGATGAGTACCCCTTGCTTCGCGAAGTATTTTTTTTTAGTACTTTGCAAATGTGCATTTTGCTACATACAAATCCCAAATCCCAAAGCCACGAAAGAAGACTGTCTATGAATCAAATCTATCATCGAGTAGGAAAACAATTGCATTCATTATCATTTTTAAAGTCATCTGATCGAGATATGATACAAATTTATTTCCTAATTGGTTTGGCTATAAAAAGAGCAAGGAACGACAATTACCAAACCGAGAAAACCCATTAGTTCATTTATTCAACTTCTAATTGTATTCTCATGATGTATGCGAAGATATGTGACTCGATTCAATGAATATCGTTTACATAATTCTTGGATTGGTCTAAACTGCAATCATAAAATTGGTTTTTGAACGCTACATCACACTACCAGGCAATCAGGGGCGCCGGAAGTTGGGGGCAAAGTGGGGGGGGGGGGGCAAAACGCATTTTCGCCCCAAAAAAAACAAAACAAAACAAAACAAAACAAAACAAAACAAAAAAATCAGCAGTAAAGGAGTAAAAATGGTTTGTATTTTTTAACCAAAAAAAAAAAAAAATTACTTGATCACAATCACAATTATATTCCATTCAAAGAAAAGGAGAGTAAACAGGAATTAAACTTCCTAAACATTCCGCATGCCCCTATATTTATCAATTTATGGAGGATTTTATAATAGCGATACGCGCATATCGTGGAAATATTGTGAGAGGATGGGAAAGCGTGTACGTGTGTTTTTTATGATAGGGGTGAGAAGACATGACCCCATGAACACTAGCGTACTAGGGGGCAGTTGCCCCCCAAATAAAATTCAAACCTTGTTTATTTCTTATTCGATACCAGTGATTTACAAATGTTCCTGAAATAATATGATTTGCCCGGATTTTTCTCTCTTTTTTTTTTAATTATACTTTTTTTTATGCGTTTGTTGGAAAATTACAAATTCCCAAATTTACAGTCAGGCAAAAGAATATGCTTATTTAGAAGCCTTCATGTCAGAATCTGCAGAACGGCGGGGGCTCGGGCTCGAGCCCACCTCACTTTTTTGAAAAGTATGCTAAAGAGAAAAAGAAAGAAAGATAGAAAGAAAGAATGAGTGACCTGTCAGTGTCACAAATGAGGTATCAAAATATGCACATCTGACCGTAATTAATTGTCTAAAAACCCTGAGCTTCCGGGGGCCCTGCCTCCTGGACCCCACCAAGTGCCCTAAAGAGGGCCCCTGGATGCTCATCTGACCGTAATTAAATGCCTAAAAACCCTGAGCTTCCGGGGGCTCTGCCCCCTGGACCCCACCAAGGGCCCTAAGGCGGGCCCCTAGATGCTCATCTGACCGTAATTAAATGCCTAAAACCCATGAGCTTCATGGGGCTCAGCCCCCTAGACCCCCGCCAATTAGTGACCTGCCAGTGTCACAAATATGGTATCAAAATGTGCTCATCTGACCATAATTAATGCCTAAAACCCCTGAGCTTCATGGGGCTCAGCCCTCTTGACCCTACGCCAATCAGTGACCTGCCAGTGTCACAAATAAAGTATCTAAATAATTATGCTTATCTGACCGTAATTTAATGCCTAAAACCCCTGAGCTTCCGGGGGCTCTGCCCCTTGACTTTTTTGCTCATTACGCCACTGCCCCTGAAAGGTGAGCCCCTGGATTGTTTGCCCCCACGCTCCCCCAATCCCAAACTGCTTCCGGCGCGCCTGCAGGCAATAATTGAAAATAGTCCAACAATTTCAAGTTTCAATGTACATGATTTGTGTAAGTGAGTGCAATCGTATGGTCATTCGCTTAGTATTTTCAGTCATTTTTTGCCGCGGTATAAACAGGAGATTGCAGAAATAAGCATCTCGATTTTATTTTAACTTTCCATTTTTCCATCACTCGAAAATAGCAAATTAATTGTTTCGTTTTGAGTCATTTTAGTCGCCCAACATTCAGTTTTGTTATTAAACGATGACAAATCTTGGAAGAGCGATTTTACCCACACGTCTAAAAACTGTGGTATTAGACAAAAGCCATTCTCTTGGTATCCGTCGAAAGAGCGCGCTCTTCTCACCCCCGCCTGTGCAGATGTCAGCGCAAACTCGGGGCTATCTCTACAGAACATTGCTCTTTACAATTTTCGAGGTACAATAATCTGTATCGTATCTATCGCATCTATCTATACAGAGAGCAGGCGCGGATCCAAGGATTTCTTAGGGGGCCAAATTTGAAATTGTGCGAGCCAAATATTGGTAAGTAAATGATGACCACTCAAGCAGTGGCGTAATGAGCAAAATCGTTTGGGCGCAGAAAAAAATCCGCATCACCACCACTCTTACATGCAGGCCCTGCTGAGCGTTTTTCAAAGTGGGTTGGGAGGGGAAGGCTAAAGTATTTACGATCAGGTAGAGAGTAGCGTAGGGGCAAAGACCCGGCGGGGATCAAGGGGCGGAGGCCTCGGAAGCTCAGGGGTTTTAGGCATTTAATTACGGTTAGATGAGCATATTTTGATACCTATTTGTGACACTGGCAGGTCACTAATTGGCGGGGGTCTAGGGGGCTGAGCCCCATGAAGCTCAGGGGTTAAGGCAATAAATTGCGGTCAGATGAGCATCTAGTAGCCCGCCTTAGGGCCCTAGGGGGGTTCAGGGGGCAGAGCCTCCGGAAGCTCAGGGGTTTTAGGCATTTAATTACGGTTAGATGAGCATTTTTTTATACCTTATTTTTGATAATGGCAGGACACTAATTGGCGTGGGGTCCAGGGGGCGGAGCCCCCAGAAGCACAGGGTTTTTAGGCATTAAATTACCGTCAGATTATCATCTAGGGGCCCGTCTAAGGGCCCTAGGGGGGGTCCAGGGGGCAGAGCCCCCGGAAGCTCAGGAGTTTTAGGCATTTATTTACGGTCAGATGAGCATATTTTGATACCTTATTTGTGACACCGGCAGGTCACTAATTGGCGTGGGGTCCAGGTGGCGGAGCCCTTGGAAGATCAGGGGTTTTAGGCAATAAATTGCGGTCAGTTGAGCATCTAGTAGCCAACCTTAGGGCCCTAGGGTGGTTCAGGGGGCAGAGCCCCCGGAAGCTCAGGGGTTTTAGGCATTTAATTACGGTCAGATGAGCATATTTTGGTACCTTATTTGTGACAATGGCAGGACACTAATTAGCGTGGGGTCCAGAGCCCCCGGAAGCTAAGGGGTTTTAGGCATTTAATTACGGTCAGATGAGCATATTTTGATACCTTATTTGTGACAATTGTAGGACACTTATTGGGGTGAGGTCCAGGGGGCGGAGCCCCCAGAAGCCCAGGGGGCAGAGCCCCTAGAAGCTCAGGGGTTTTAGGCGTTTAATTACGGTCAGATGAGCATCCAGGGGCCCGCCTTAGGGCCCTAGGTGGAATCCAGGGGGTAGAGCCCCCGAAAGCTCAGGGGTTTTAGGCATTTAATCATGGTCAGATGAGCATATTTTGATACCTCATTATTCTGTGACACTGGCAGGTCACTATTCTTTTCTTTTCTCTCTTTCTTTCTATTTCTCTAGTGTGTGTGGGGGGGGGGAGGAGCTCGAGGCCCCGAGCCCCGCCGTTCCGCGGCCCTGACATGTAGGCCTCTAAAATAATTAGCATATTTCTACACCTTGTTGGCGGGAAAAATCTGTTCTCCCTACCTTTCTTATTTCTCTTTTTTGTTTCCCCTTTCTCTCCTCTTTCCCTTTCCTTTCCTTTCGTCCTTCTCTCTCTTTTAGGTTTGCCTTGGGGGAGGCAAAGGCCATTCGCCCCCCCCGATCCACAACTTGTTGGCGGGAAAATTGCAACTGATATCCCCCTTCTTTCCTTTTCTTTTCTTCTTCCTCTTCTTTTTCCTTCCCTTTATCTCCTCTTTTCCTTTTTTCTTTCCCTTTCCTTCCTTCTCTCTTATTATTTTTATGGGGGAGGTTAGGTCATTTCGACCCCCGATCTCCTTCTTCCCCTTTCTTTCTTCCTTTTCTTTCTTTCCCTTTCTCTCCTCTTTCCCTTTCCTTCTTTTCCTTCTCTCTCTCTTTTTTTTTTTTTTTTTTGCTTGGGGGCGCAAGGCCCGCTCGGCCCCTTTGGATCCGCGCCTGGGGCTACTCTTTTCCACACTGCGAAACCAACTTTTCATTTTTTTAAATTTCAAATCGTAAATACATTTAGCTTGAAATATCGTTTGGCGATTGCCTCATAAAGTTAAGAATTTCACAAGAACAGGAGACCCTAAACATGTAGTCACGGATTCAGATTTTTCATCAGGTCACAAGCATACACGCATTTTAGTTTCCCCTTCACTATCCTTGATTTGAAGAAAAAAATCCGGATAAAACATTCACACGGAAAGTAGAGAGTTCAAACACGAGAAAGAATTGGATGCTTTGAACAGAACAGACCTACCTTGGTTCTCAACCATCACCATGGGAACGCAGAAGTCAGAAAATCTTTTGTGAAGTGGCTTATAATAATTATACATACTCACAAACGGGTTCTAGGACAATTACCTCCCTGGGCAATTACCCCCGGGAAATTACCCCCGGAAAACTACCCCCAAGGAAAATTACCCCCACCGAGGACAATTACCGATATTTTTTTCGGGGGTAATTGTCCTCGGGGGGGGGGGGTAATTGCCCAGGGGTAATTGTCCTGATACGATACAAACATCTTGTCAAAAAAGTATTCAAGACAAAAAATTTAAGGATTTTGTGTGTTCGTGTCTAGGGTACACTTAGTATGTTCCTTTCTCCTTTCCCCTCATCTCACCCCTCCTCCCTTCCCTTTACACACCCATTTCTATTTTTATAGGTGTGTGTGTGTGTGTCTCTCTTTTTCTCATTTTGTTTCGTCTCGTTTCGCTCTTAATTTGTCCATCTCCCTCCACCAACCCATTTTACCTTTCCACCTTTTAAAAATATTTCTCTCTCTCTCTCTCTCTTTGCCACACTCTGTCCATCACTCACTTTCTTTCATTGTCCAATTTTGTTTTTTAGTAGTTTGAATTACATCAAAAAAGATATTAGTAGAAAAAGGATAAGAAAGATAAAGAGCAAATAGACGGCAAGTAACAGGAAATTTACAAAGGCAGAAGGAGAAACAAGATAAGAAAGATAAAGAGCAAATAGGTACAAGAATATGGAAAGCATAAACATTGTACACATAACTGAATGCAACCATGCCCTAATTAATATTGGGAGAAAAAACACAAACACGGATATTACTCCTATTCAGGGTTGGGCGGTAAATACCCGTGACGGTAATTACCGGCGGTAAATACCGGTAAATACCGTCCGGTAAATAAGATGGGCGTCCGGTAAATATGTAAAAAACGGGAAATATGATTTTAATTCTCTATTTATTAATAACTGTACTTGTTTTTAGCCTCAACAACTGAAAATATTGTTCTGAAATAATTAGCAGCACAACACTCATAGTAGAAACACACAAACAGATTTATGAAATCCAAACTGCATAAATTTACATGTACACACCCAAACACACAAATAGTACACAGAGCAACCATACGGTACTCACCACCATTGTTATTATGTTCAAAATTGGACAATCCCTATGAACAAGTGAGTGGAAAAATATATTTCCCGGTATTTCCCGGTAACAAGCGGTAAATACCGGTAAAAAGCGGTAAATACCGCTTATTTCCCGGCGTCCGGGAAATAAGCCTCCGAAGCGGGAAATATGCCAACCCTGCTCCTATTTCATCAAAATATACTTTTATTATGAAAAATTGTAGTGATGTGTTTTATATATTTGATTATAGTGAAGCATTATTTAAAGTGACTATACCAGATTAAACATGCATTCTTCTTCTTTGTTTGGTTTTGTTAGGCAATCAGACAAAATTAACGGTTTTTGCTGCAAAATTTACAGTACATGTTTTTGGAGATATGCTTTGTTTCAGATCATTGATTTCTCTCACTTCTAAAATGTAAAACTTTTACAGGATTTGTTCCAAAGTAGCATTCAAGTTTAAAATCTGCTCACTACTTCGGTATGGCTACAACATGCAGATACATTGAATCATTGGCATAAATGAAATTACTTTACTAGCAAATCTGCATTCTCCTTTATAATAATATATACTAACTGTATACTATATATTAACTATACTGAATTTTAAAGAGAGAATATTTATGGAATTGTGTAATAAAATGTATGAATTCTCATCTAGGGAACGTTATTTTTTTAATTTCTATGTACATGTATTGTATTTTTCTGCAAGAGAACAACATCCCATCCACAAGTGGGGAGGGGTGTACAAAAAAGTATACATATATCATATAAATTATTATGTTATTCATTCAGTAATTCATAAGAACAGATACATATAACTATATGTAAACAATGATATCAGAAGTGCGTTGAACCTCAATCACTTATGCTCAAGTATTAATGAAAGAAAATGAGATTACCTCAAAGGATATCTTCACTCGTCTATGCTTAACACATCAGTTAATGTTAATACCTAATTGTAACAGGATAATCAAGTACAAATTTGAACATGAATAACATAATAAAACTACCTATGATCTCCATAAAAATCTGCCCCTCAATAATTTATTTGGGGATAAGGCTCTCAACGCACTCTCTCCTTACACTTCACAACTTTGCTCCAGTACAATGGCCTTTCTTACTGCCCCCTCCCTACCTGGGGCATATACCCTCAGAATAGTAGTTGCCCCCACTGACACATAATTAATCATGAAGAATCCTATATGGTGTACGCTTCTGAATAATATGCCCCCCCCCCCTCCCTGCTCCTTCGATATCCTGAGAGTGGGTTGACACCCCTGCCCCCTACTCCACTACAAATATAGTCTTTATTGAATAACACTAGTAAATAACATTAGTGGATGAGTACTAGGATTTCCGATATTCAGAAAATTGATGCAATATTCCAAAGATTAGGGGTCATTGCCCACTCTAACCTTTTATGGGGGGAGTAGAGATTTGTATGATCAATTTAATCCCCCAAGGATCAATAATTTTCAGGACATGTACATGAATTAAGTGCAAGTCTATATGACTTCTTGGAGGAGATGCTTAAGAAGCCTTGCTTCATAGGTGACTGTGTTCTTTCCTTCGTGCAGGGGGTCTTCCTCAAGGGGCTGTTCAACAATGGCCACTACATCTCGTCCGTATACTGGATGGGATATAAAATGATGAATAAATGTAGGATTAAACAAAACAATAACAGTAGTTAGAAAAATAAAGAAAAAATAATAATTCAAAATAGTTTCATCAAAGAAGACAGGGTAGTTCACCGACATTGCTACTACTACAGCTGCCTACTCTTTCCATGCAAACATCATAGTCCTGCACTCACATCTACCCATATATATTCTTTCCTCCATCTATGACACTACTATACATGTAATTCCAAGATGAAAATCTTTCCACTACTGCAAGAAGATTACTAGTTACTAGTAATTGCTTCTAGATTCTTGAACCATGTTTTTGTTGTTTTCTTTGTTATTTTCCCCCTATTCTATTCTTTAATGGAGGCAATAAATAAATACATGCCATGTTCAGTGTTTTGCCTCATGAGCCAAAGGAAGAAGGATCCCTTTTTAACAATCAAAATGGCCAATTAATATTACTTCTATGAGCTTGATGGAACTAAACAAAAAGGAAACCAAGATGTTATTATGCAGAACCAAATCGGTTTAACATCCATTACAGTCATTATTAAAAAAATAACAAAAATAACAAAAATAAGGAAAAAGACATGTGGCTTAAAGCAGAGCTGCCAACCTCCAGAACAGAAAATCAGTAATCACAAGGCTCAAAATCAGTAATTTAGGGAATAAATCAGTAATTTCCTACGCAACGCTATGTATTAAAAACTAGATGGAACTTCAACTGCGCGCAGTCGAAAATGATGCCTCCGCCATAGAGCAATTTTACAAACCAAAATGGAAGCAATTTTTAAAATTCAAGTTTGATTGTAATCCATCTGTTGGTTCTAATGATAACGCGATCACAAGCTATTTTGAGATACATAATGAGCCCTGTGACCTTTGACCTCGTGACCCCAAATCTAATCAGTTCATTGACTCTGCAAGATACATACATGACCCAAGTTTGGCGGTAATCCATCAATCGGTTCTTGAGATAACGTGATCACAAGCTATTTTGCATACATAATGAGCCCTGTGACCTTAGACCTTTGACCTCGTGACCCCAAAATCTAATCAGTTCATTGACTCTGCAAGATACATACATGACCCAAGTTTGGCGGTAATCCATCAATCGGTTCTTGAGATAAAGTGATCACGAACTATTTTTGCATACATAATGAGCCCTGTGACCTTTGACCTCGTGACCCCAAAATCTAATCAGTTCATTAGCTCTGCAAGATACATACATGACCCAAGTTTGGCGGTAATCCATCAATCGGTTCTTGAGATAACGCGATCACGAGCTATTTTTGCATACATAATGAGCCCTGTGACCTTTGACCTTTGACCTCGTGACCCCAAAATCTAATCAGTTCATTAGCTCTGCAAGATACATACATGACCCAAGTTTGGCGGTAATCCATCAATCGGTTCTTGAGATAACGCGATCACGAGCTATTTTTGCATACATAATGGGCCCTGTGACCTTTGACCTTGGACCTCGTGACCCCAAAATCTAATCACTTCATTAGCTCTGCAAGATACATACATGACCCGAGTTTGGCGGTAATCCATCAATTGGTTCTTGAGATAACGCGATCACGAGCTATTTTTGCATACATAATGGGCCCTGTGACCTTTGACCTTGGACCTCGTGACCCCAAAATCTAATCACTTCATTAGCTCTGCAAGATACATACATGACCCGAGTTTGGCGGTAATCCATCAATTGGTTCTTGAGATAACGCGATCACGAGAACGGGACGTACGTACGTACGTACGGACGGACGGACAACCAGAAAACATAATGCCTCCGGCTACTTTGTAGCGGAGGCATAAAAACGGCGCGCCAACACTACATGGATGCATGCGCGCATGATTATCTAAAAATTTTGGTGATTTTACTCACACAAAGTTGCTAAATATTGATTTTCAGGTCATCACAACACATCAGTATTCCATGAAAAATAGGCTTCTATTAAGAGAATACTTGATACCTTTCCGTCTTTCTCAGCAAGTGTTGGATGGCCGCCATACTGTACAGCACTCGCTCATATTTGGGTTTATTAAAAAAAAAAAATCCGTAATTTGAGACAGCATTCCGTACCGCCGTAATTATCGTTAATTTCCGTACCAATTACGGGAAATCTGTACTAGATGGCAGCTCTGTTAAAGCCCCAATGCACTACTTGTAGCTACTTGCTCCCTCTATACAACACACAATGCCTAAGCAGTGCCCATTGGTCCCCCATGATCCTCTTTTTCTTATGTTAATTGAGAGCTGAGTTGATGAGATAACCACCTGTCAGTGACCACGCTGGGAGGTCTAATCCCTCCTGGCCAAACTAGTGCCGACTGGCTTTAAAGGGAGAGTGGGCAAGGACACTATACATTAATGTGTCAAATTGTCCTTACCTTCACAGTGTTCTAAGAAGTGAATGCATTCCTCTATGACAGCATCCCTCAGCATGATCATGTGCTTAGCCATGTTCTCTAGAAGACTTAGGAAACAACGCTTGGCATAGAACCAGGTGTCCGTACCCAACTGTAGGAATGTGAATGAATAGTAGCAATTATCATTATTATCAAGTTATTGGCGTCAAATGTGCATAGGAGGGGAATTTTAGGTAAACTGAATCACTGTGACCCTCTGGTCTCTCTTCCAGGTATAACTGATTGGGGATGTGCAGGTGGATCATCACACCGGGGTTCCCCCTACTCTTATACGAATAGTGCAGTGGGTTCGTAACGGTAGTGATTCTTCTTTACATGGGGCCACCATTTAATATCCTATCCAAGGGACAGAGTGTTTTCCACTGTATTGAGCCTGCTTCTATGAAAGAGGCAAGCACACGTTACCACACAACACAGACTCCTGATGATGAAGGAAAGTAGAAAAGAAAGGGAATATGGGAAAGGGTTAGGGAGCAAGAATAGAGCAGACAAGAACAAGAACAGCAAAAGAGAAGATTTGAAAAAAATTATAGATTTTACTAGCTCAATTGGTCTTAAGTGCTTGTAATTTGATAACCCTAGATCATTCCAAACAATCTGGAAAATATTTGATTAACTACCTTCTTCTGATAAGGTTCCAAGCTCTTCATGACCCTTGAGATGCCAAACTCATAGTTGCCCTTGGCACAGTACAGGGTTCCAATCACCAGGTTGACAATGCACAAGTGATAGATCTTTTTATCAGGTTCATCGTAAGCTATCTGCTCTTCCTCCTTCTCGATCTTCCTCATCAGCTCTTCAGCCTGTTTCATGAGAAATAAAGGTGTTTTTAAGGTCATGTACCATAATGGCAAAACTCACAACATTTAAGTGAATACAGTGCTTTAATCTTAAAGATACACATACAAATTTGAAGAAAAAAATAATCATTTGAAAGTTAATTTCTAAAGATCCGACAATGGGTACAAACCAAGAGGAGGTGGTTTAATAATAGTGATATAAAATTTAGAAAAGCTCATATCCGTCATGCACCAGGTGCTAATGGTGCTCCAGTGTAGACCTGTTTTTAACTAGGCTACCATCAGAAGTTCAAAGCATCCACAGTACTCATGCACTTCACCGTGGTGACGAGCAACAAATGATGATTACTGTCTTGCCAAAGGACCTTGGTATGAGGCTAGGACCCTAAACCCATATCTCTTGGCTCAAATTGAATGAACCACTATACCATTACACTGATACAACATGTATTGAGAATTAAAAGTACCTGTATTTTTTTTCAATATCCTACATTTATTGTACTATCCAACACAATTTGTAGGAGTACTTATATGAATTCATACCTCTTCATTTGTGGTGTTCATGATGTAGGAGACGCAGATGTTGGCTAGAACAATGGCACTCACGCTCAAAATCTGAAAGGAGAAGCAAAATACATATTTAGAAATCAAATTACAATTGTTTAACAGAATTACTTCAACTGCGAAAGAAAGGACACCCAAGCTAACAATCTTCTAGAGGAAGCTCTGAGTTAGATATAAGTGGAAACTCTAGAAATGGGTAAATATTATAACTGTATCTACTGAGAGTGCATAGAATGCCCCATCTTCTATTTACTTCACACAAAAATGTATAAAATGTCATTCCGGGCACCATCTTATAAAAAGTTGGCTGTGATCCAAATTGATCTAAGCTCAACTTAATTTTGATTTCAATTGCAACTCCTTGCATAAGAAATAAGTAATTGTAACTTTGTTATTAATTGGAGGACTTGCATTTGGATCAATTGCAGTTCTTTTGAAAAAGAGGCCCTGATGGTACTTCTCTTCCCAAGATATATTTCATATCAGATGGCTAAAGAAGTTCATATTCCTGTCTCTAATCAATCTTAAAAGAAAGTAATATCACACTGCAAAACTCACATTGTCATAGTTCTTCTTGACGATGGGCTCGTAGAACCCGATGGCCTCTTTGTACTTGCCCTGCATAAAGAGCACATGGGAGACATTGAGCTTCCAAACCTCATGCTCGTTGCAGAACTCCACAGACTTGCGGAAGATCTTCTCCACCTGGGTGTAGTTCTCCATGTCCCAGTAGATCTTAGCCTGCTGCATCAGGACGGGGATGTACCTGAAAAGATGAGGACAATAAGCATAGTCAACAGGGTCAGTCATCTGACATGAAAGCACGGTAACACGATTTGTGTTATATTTAACTAGAGTGGACTCAGTCTCTTCGGGAGATGGCATTTTCTATCATTATTGTACATCAAGATTCTAGGCCTCTGACTGGTCAAAGTTGCAGGCGAAAAAAATTGGATATTGAATGCTATGTCACAATTACCTAGCAATATAAAATTGAGTGGCCCTAAGTGGGATAGAAGGGTACATCCCATGAGATGATGAGTATAGTTCATTAGTCAGCCATACATAAAATGCGCAAGACATGAACAGTGGATAAGCATTGTGTGACATGCACAGTACGCAAACCCTTTGATCAGCACTTATTTCAAAGAAATATTTTGACAGGCATAACTTTCTAAAAATTTCTTTTTTTAAGAATCATAGTGAGGGATGCAATATATAAAACAAAATATCAACTGCATACTTACTAGTTAGGGTAAAAATATAGCATCTCAGTGATGTTAAAAACATACTACCCTCCCCCCCCCCAACTTCATTTCAAGCACATGACAGTTTTCAGACCACCTTGGCAAAATTTTAAACCATCACCTCTCAAAGAATAAGTAGATGTGTAAACATGATTGGTTAAGTGCTACAAATTTATTAAATCGATTCCTACCTCTCCAACCCCTCATCATACTCGATCACCGTCTTCTTGACAGTATCGTCGTCCCGGACTTGCCGCGATTCCTGGACCTGCTTGGTGAGCTTACGCAGCTGCTCAGTGTGACGTGTCGCCATCTCATCCAACTTACGATAGGCCTCTTCTTTGGATGTCTGCATGGTGATGACGGCATCTAAGAAGTCATAGAGGTACTGGCTGAGGTACTTGAAGGTGAGATGGGCGTTCTCTGCTAGCACATCAGCAGCCAGGTCATAGTACTGTAAAGATAGTGGATCATGACAAAAGGTTGATTTTGGCAATCAGGACTATTGCATGGAAGCATGAATCATTTTCAATACTTTATTTAGGGACATAGCAGGCGCAGCGGAGCACCCCAATTACCGAGCGATCGACTCTCGTCCAGTAAACATCATTTGCATAAAATAAACAATTGTGTACCGATTGATGCGAAAAAAAGTAAACAAATTTCGAAGGCAAATTCTTCATTAATGTGATGAATATCAGCAATCAAAGCTACTAAATCGATTATTTAAAAATTGGCAAGACACTCATGTGTATAACAAAAGTTATTGATGCACCGAAAATGTGAAATTTAAGGGATAATTTTGACGAACAAAAACGAAAAAATGAGATACGAAATCACCGTAAAATTCACCATTTTTTCGAGACCGCCAAGAATTGCCTCATATGAACAGAAAAGAAATTTAATAATCTCAATCCTTCTGAAATATCTCTTTTTATAGTTGCTGGATAGGGTAGAGTCAGAGAAAAACATACCCCAACGTCCGAATCTCATCGAACAAAAACAAGCCTTCGTGTGCGCAAAATGTTATGACCAGTCCTATTCATTCAAATATGTGTTATGTCAGGGAAACCTCGCGTGTGCCTGGGTTATACATGTCTTGCCGGCCGAATGCACTGAGCCCGAAGACGCATGCGCAGAGAATAGGGACTTTTAGATTTGCACGACGAGAACGTGCACCTTCTGCGTGGACATCCTATTAAGGCAATGTTACGTCCTTTTAAGGCACTGCATGCCGGGCAGACTGTCAGTCCCGACAGTGCCTTAAAAGGACGTCACATTGCCTTAAAAGGATGTCCACGCAGCAGTCCACGTTCTCGTCTTGCAAATCTAAAAGTCCCTGAAGCCCCATGAAACAGGACTTATAACTATAAAAATACTCCATCGGCCAAGCGAAAATTTCGCCCATATATGGATTCAACCCTCATGAACATTCATACTAAGTCTCTACTTCCTGCATTGCTGGATAGGGAGAGTCAGAAAAAATAGACGGCGTGTTTATCGAGGGGTGAAGCTCATATATCGAGTTTTATTCCATGGAATTTCATATTTATTTCACTGATATCAAGTTCATAATAATTGTAGTTAGTATGGAAAGTTTCATAACGATATTGGCAGTAATAAAGGCGCAACGCGAATTTTAAGATTTTACATTCTAGCAAACACATGTTCGGATTCACGTAGATGTCCGTTGGTTATTCAAATAGAACGGGCCGCTAATGATATGCTAATTGGGGTGCTCCGCTGGGCCTGATAGTAAGAGTGTGAGCAGGGCACCACACTGACCGATTTATTGCATGGGCATTTCAAGAATATAAAAAGCAAGCAAAGGGATCATTAAAAATATCTTTATGTTATCTTTAACTTTGCTATCAGTCTAAATTCTAAAGGCTCGTTTATACGTTTACATACATGTATGTGGCGGTTTTTGCGCAATTACATCTTCACTTGCCTTTCAATTAGTACACACATAAAGACGCCATGGTACACCTAACCAGTTTACAGCAAGAGTTGTAAGCGAGCCTTAAATAATTGAATAAAAAGTGACACAACCATCACCATTGGTACTTTGCGTAAATTCATTGCTGCCAAAATAGCTGTTGTTTACAAGTCGCAAAAGTTTAAGGTCATCAAACTTCCTGGTTCTAGAATAATTTGTTTGGTAAAAAATCAAAATTCAAGATGCTTAACTGATTTCCACCATCATAATAAACCAAAATCTGTGAAATGAAATATTTTACCTCGTATTTCACATAAAGCAAAAGCAGGTTGCCAAACGTCTCTGGAGGGAATGGATTTTGTTGAAGAAGGAACTGAAGTTTCTCGAATCCTTGTGTTGGTTGAGCCTCCATGTTCATGAGGGCCTGGTTATGTAAGGTCACAGGGTCAAGCTCCTGTTACAAGAGAAAACGTAAATACAATCACTGAATCAACATAGGTAAATAATCACGAGAGAAGCTTGGATGTTTATCTTGATTTCTATTAAACACTATAAAGATTTCCATTATTACAAGATAAAATGAAATTACAAAACTACAATCAGCAGCGAACAATCATTTATGAAAATGGAGAGAAGTGTATTTTTAGGAAGCCTTCTTATACAGAAACTTTGAGCTGCCAACTATTCTTTTAATGAACAGCTGTTAAAGAAACTACGGACAGCAAATACATGAAGTATCATGCCCAGCACAAAAGTGTGAAATATTGAGTGGACTATGGATGTACATTTAAAGGAAAATGCATACCGAACCTTCAACCATTCTTCAACTACATCTACACAACACTCTGTAGTCTCATTGCCTAAATTGTTAAGTTCACTACTTCAGCAATCGAAAAAATGTTTAGAAATTTGACCCCCAAAAATGAGTTCACACCCTTCTACCAGACATACAACAAATTTTTCTTCCAAAAACTGACTTCATATTCAATGTAACTCTGTAATTTATAAATGTACTAAACCATGGAATCCTATTGAATCTCCTTTTTAAAAGCAAACAATCCAAAAATGCCTTTCAATCAAAGTTTAAGTAAACCTTAATAAATACCTACTAACTTCACACTTCCAATCTTTATTTTCATCGTTGACAATATATAAATATATATATATATATATATATATATATATATACATATATAATTTTCTATGTTTCTTTATGTACTTGTTTGCTGATTGTAATGGTGCTTATGATTTTTTGTTTGTTTTGTGCTTTGTTTGTAATCTGTAGGTGCAGTTTCATTCTTATAATTGTAAGGGGAATCGCTGTGTGTTTTACAAGCCTTTGGCTTTTTAATGCGATTTCTCAGCAACAAATTTACCATATACAGGTGTATTATAAATTAATAAATTGACTTGAATATGTTGAAGAAAATTTAAAAAAACAGTGAATAATCTTGTCATAATGATTACCTCTTCTGCTCTGGGCGGCATATCTGTCAATGCTTCTTGAGACGCTTCCACTGTAAACAAATACCAAATAAATATAAAATACTAAATCATATTGAGCTTCTCTCTTCCATTGCCCATTGCTTAGGTCTAATATATTCTCTCTACAAAAATTACTGGAGAAATGACAGAAAATTAAATTTCACAAAAATACAAATATTGAACAATTGTAGAAATAATTCAGATTCCATCCTGGAATGTAAATTCTACCAATGGCAACCAGCCTGTACTACACATGTACAATACACTGTGTGTATACGCTACAGTCTACACAAACACCGTCTCCAAGCAAAGCGCTGAGATTGATATACATGTACCAGGAGCCATCAGAGTGGAAGAATCCTAGCACAGGGAGTGTATAGCTGTTATCTAGCATTCCTTGTAGATATTTACATAACACATAGGAAATTATGGATAGAACACCAAACGATCTCGTACATAAATCTTTTGATACAAGGAGAACATGAGACTACATTTAACGTGTTTCTTTCAAATTTCCATTTTGCTACATTTTGCTAAACTGTTCATTTTGGTAAAAGTCATCAACTGCAATTTAAGATAAACTAAGAAAAGTCATGGAAGCTCACTTTGATTGCTTCAATCCTGATGTCAACTGTATGGACCTAAAACATCCATATATGCTTGTAACCATAGTAACATCCCAATGTTAAGGATTCTCATACGAGAAGAAGACTCATTGGAGTGAATGTGTTTGTAGAACTTTGAGCCACCATCAAAATAACTCAAATAAATTAATGCATTTACAGATCTCAGCAAACACACAAAAATGAAGACATCGAATGAATCTATGCCATGTTTACACTTTAAAATAAGAGAAGAGTGAATGTGATATGAACACTTACCATTTTTAAGTTGGTACTCTATGGCAGCCTTGAGGTTAAAAGCCTCTATCAGAGCAGTCTCATGGAGTATCAAGGTGTTGCCAACACTCCGCACATCAATGCCTTCAGTTGTCATCCCCACACTCAGCTCTGTACACAAAGGATAGAATGAAACACATGGCTCAGTACACCATTAATGAATCGGTAATATCAATGAAGAGACTATGTTTTAGGTTTCTGAATGAGTATACAGCCGAAGTTATCCCTTCTCCCTTGGGGGCCGGGGAGAATATTTTCAAAGCATTTGTATGAGCACTTTACTTTTCCTTAATCAGGGGTCCACAATAAATCTTTTGGAAGGAGGTCCGAATATAAAATTTTAGATTCTGCATGTACAAGCCCAATGTAAAAAAAGAAAGATAATTTTAGGGGTCTGGACTGAGATTGTTGGCGCACGTCTCATATGGCACGTGTACAACAATACAGGTTTTCTTCGCACAAATGTTCAATATTTATATACAGTGCAATACACAATCTATATCTGCCTATATATACGTCACACTGACATATCAGTGAAACAATGGCAGATAAGAAGACAAAGATATATTCTATGACTGATAGAGCATCTGAAGACTTTTACATGTGTAAATCAGAATATGATGTAATTCAGTAAAATCCAAATTTCTTTCACTACTTGTAAAGCAGATAAAATACAATAAAGCGATGCTCGAAGTGAATTTGTTAAAAAGAGGCTGTTTAACAGCATTATCTTTGATACAAGAAGGATTTTTCTTTCTCACTCTCTCACCTGGATGTTCTCGTATGCCACGCTCAATGATTTCTGCAATGTTGCGAAGAGCTGGGGCATACTGCTTCATACTGTAGTAGCACAGGGCAATATTATATGCCAAATCTGGTATTGAAGAAAGGATGGAAAAAAGAAAAACGTTCACTTTATTTAATGTACAGAGCACTTATCATGACATGTTCAAAATAGCAATGGTACTTTCCTACAGCAAGTAGTTATCATGGTTATAATCAAATACGTGAATGTTTGTTCTTTCAAAAGTACTTTTATCTGACTTTTGATGGGTTTCAAAATTAGAGTCAACAAAACAGCTACGCAGCCATTTAGAAATGACCGCATAATAACAGACTAATTGACATTATTGCTGGACTTAAGAAATATGCAAGCAGAACCATATCCCTTATCCAGCCTACACGTATGCTTTCCGAGAACCATCATTCAAAATGAGCATGTAGATATACAGTGTAGATGCACCTCAAAAGATAGGATATTGACAAGTTTGGGAAAGTCCCCTTTTTTTGCATCAAATATTTGATTAGTATTGAAGGAATAACTGCAGAATACGTAAGTAAAACAGTATTACCCTCACATCAAACTTCCAAATAATCAATCCAACTCAATTAGAAGTACCGATAAGTATTCACCAAAAGAGAAACACAGTATTATACAAATATTGCATACTCAGGCGTTCAATATAATGAAATATATGAACCTACAAATTCATATTTTCCCTGAGTGATGTTATTACATTTCGCCGTGGCCAGAGGCTGAGGTTGAAATATAATGGCACCAGGGAAATTCTGAATTTGGAGGTGAATATATATTACATTGAACTACAAAATGCATGTAATATTTGTTATGTAAAATTTAGGGTATTTCTGGTCTCATTCATTGCTCATGTTTGGAGTCAGGCCCTCTTATTTGTCAATTGGGCGCAGCTATTAAGACAATGAAACAATGGATATGTTTTGAATGCATTACACAGTGCCAAAAAGGTGGCTATACTGCAAGGTTGTGCACATATAACAAAGGAGCCGAGTGTCAAGTGATAGCTTCTCAGCCAATAGGATGCTATCAAACAAATACCCTATTTTATATGTTCATACACTGTATGAGCTGTCATTTGCCCAATCAATTGAAGCAGAAGCTATGGAGACATAGTGCACTCTGATAGGATTGTTTACAAGGATAGAAATAAGGTACACAGAACCAAAATCGTTGCTGTCACATCATCCACAAACTTACCAATGCCCTCTTCTTAATTGTGAATAAAAGAAAGTTTAAAAGTATGATATCAAAGACTGAACAATTTACTTTATTGTACAAACAGTATGAATTTATAAATATATTAATAAAACTATTATCAGGCTGACAAACTTGCTACTTCACAAATTAAGATTAGGATAGATATTTTTGATGTAATTGCTGCTATAGCCTAAACTTAAAAAAACCCTAACCCTGAAGGCATCCAATATTTCAGTCACAGAATTGAAGAGTTCTCCAATGTGGGAGCTGATACATTTTCAAAACCAGACATGCAACTCATTTTTACATTAAAATGGCATCTCAAAATTGGGTGGGGAAATGGAATGTTGATTTTGTTTTGTTTTGTTTTTTTACCCCTGGAATGATGCAGACCCTTTAAAATGTTAGTTCTATTTTATTAATTCATTATAACTAAAAGATGGTGACAAATGTTAAGAATGAAAAGAGATTGCATTATTTCCAGTACAAAAAAAATGTTTGATTTTCATTCAAGCATACACACGCTTTCTTAGCAATCAGGTAAAACAAACCATCTTTCCTATTCATCCTAGTATCCATATGTATCCCATTTCCCCATTTCCCCATGAAGGTACTTACATTGTACATGAAGCTCCACGATTTGAGGGTACATAATTATTTCCAATCAATGCAATGATCTTACCTGCTCTATAACCCATTATCTGCATGGCTGTGGTGAATTTCTGACATGCTTGCTCATAGCGACCCTCTTTGAAGAGAAGACAACCAAGGTTGACCTCTGTGTCAGGGTCATCGTTAGGACACTGCTCAACAAGACTCTGATGTCATAAAGAAAACAATACATTTGATTACATACAGTGTAGTTGAACCACCGCTGAACCAAGTGAAGTTCTATACAAATACATTTGTCAGTGCATTAGTGAAAATGCAACATCATGGTTTCTTTGTAGTAATGGTCAAAAGGACAATTTTTTGTTGATTATATTTTACACTTATTGTAAAAAAACCAAGTGGACTGCATTTCTTGAATGTACAGACTGCAGCTTAATTTTCATCTCACAGGAGAATTTTCGTACTAGCTACCTTTAGCTGTTGCATGTCATATTTGGAATATGTGGGCATTTGAAGAGCTGTATGTAAAGCGCTGTGAAACAACAGTTAGTTTGTTAGAGCGCTTTAGATGTGACTTTATTGTATTGTATTGTACCCCTTTCAGGGACACTTTTTTCTATGACATTCTTCCACACTACCATAAATAGAACAAAAAAGCTCACTTTTGTCCACCTTTCCAAGTACTCAAGCTTCTCTTTAAGACCAAACTAATACATACCTTTGCTCCAGGCAAGTCTTCTTCTCCATACTTTATTGCAGCTTGTAGCTTTGTGATCTAGTCAAATCAAATGTAAAGACGTAAAAGAAAAGATGTTTTAGAAATGTCATAAAAAAGCAGAACATTATAAAGAAACATAGTAGAATCAATACACTAGTAAAACCACAAAAAAGACTACATAATGGTATTTTCCATAGAGGACACTATCAGAATGTATATTTCTGGCAAGCCTGAATAGGAAATCAAGTACCGGTACTGTGCTTGATGAAATCTCATTGCAAGGTGAAGTTGGTGCCAGATTTGACTGCTTGGAGAGACAATCGTTGGAAAAGATGAAAGCTTCACAAACATAGTATATCCTCACACAGATCACCTCTTAACAATATTTCAGTTTAAAGTATTTAATGTGTATGTACCAATTACCTGCATAGCACCTGTTCCCATGTAGGATATTAACTCAACAGAAAATGCAAAGACTAAAATCTTAACGATTAACTTTTGAAAATTAATTTGTTATAGTTATTTGTCACAGGCATGAATCAATAGAATTCCAAATTATCAATGAGTTGACACATGTATGCTCTGTGCTTTATCTTGACAAAGATATAAGGTTAGAGTTAGTGCTGCAGTCGCAACTATTTTTAGGATTAAGATTAAGATTAAGGCTATGTGTTGTGCTAAGTCCAGGGCTGAATTTAAGAATATGTTGGTTAGTGTTATAAAAGGATTGTAGAGCAAGTGTTCACATGCGCATATGCATCACAATCACATCATTATCATCATTTAACAACCATTTTCCCCATTTTGTTCACTTTAATGGCCTTTCTCTAGGGCTTCCGGCCTTTGGGAACCACCAGGCTGAGGCCAAATACCCTCATATCAAATATGATCCACATGAGGGCTAATGTCTTGTAGTGCATACCTTGGGCTGGTACTCCTGGTTTTCCACTTGGAACGTGGCCTTCATGGCCTCTGGGTATGCGCAAGCATGGTAGAGTGCCTGGGCGTAGTACAGCCGATAGGTGTCCACCTCTGGGAAAAACTGACTCAGCTGCTCATAGCACTCAGCGGCATTCGCATAGTCTTGGACATGAAAGTAACAGTAGCCGAGCAGGGACAGAGCTGCACGGGACTGCAGAGTAAACAAGCACAGAAATGCCAGCATCAGTTTACATGTACATGTACATCCAAGTTTAAGAAGGTCAAATTTTGTCAGCAGATGCTATCTGAACTATAACACTTTGTAACAGCATATATTGAATGGTTTGTTGTGCCCACAATATCTTCTCATTACTAGCAGCTCTCTTGACAGATGCTGGTAATCATTTGATTACAAATTCACTCAAAGAAAATTTAAACTTTTAAATAAAACCCAAGTATAACAAAAATCAGACCTCAAAGACAGAGTTCCAATGATATGTATGGAAGAAGGCAGAGGAGGAGGAGGAGGAGGAGGAGGAGGAGAAGAAGAAGAAAAAGGATGAGGGAAAGGAGAAGAAATCTTACTCTTGGATGATTCTGTAATTCCTGGGAGAGGATGTGTATGGCATCAATGTACTTCCCTTCTTTGATCTGAAAATACAAAGGGAAGAAGTCAAGAATATTAAATAGACAAATAACACTGATTAGAAAGAATTCTTAAATCACATTTCCCTCTCACAAACTAATCTGACAAAGTTAAAATCGTAATCCAATATTTCAATATTGCACTGGAAATACCTTGCCTTTCATAAAGGAGACAGGGGAAGCAGAAAACAAAGGAGCATGATATAGATCTAGTAAAAACACCATGAAAACTTTCTGATCAAAGGCACAGTTGTGAATTGATTATGTATGAAGGGGTGACCAAAGTTCGCTGAGATTTTGACAATTTTTTAAAATGTAGTATTCAATCTATGATTTCTCATATTCTACACAAATTTATTTATTTTAATTATTATCAAATGGACGGCAAAATTTGTTACTACAAATTGGTTCAACTAGAAAATTTATCGTCAAAGGATCCCGGAGATATCGCGATCTAAAAATTTGAAATCGGATCGGCGAGCGCGCTGCAACAAAATAAGTCATAAAAACAACGAGACCTTACATCGCACCCGGGGGTTTACAGCTTATTTATCAAAAAATGCGATCCATCAGAAATAAGGTAATATCATAATTTGCAAGGCAAGATATCATACAATCAGTTGGTATCACTTTTTACTTACAATTTTGAGGATATCTGCTCTCAAAATGAAGATTTCCAGACCCTTACCGTAAGTTGATAATTTTTCGGAATGGACGCAAATAACTGCAAAATATGCTGATCTTTTGTCAATATTTTCACAATTTCGCACCCAATTCCAAAGAAAATTTGGTTTCTGGGTAATTTTATGACCCTCTTTCCATTGGTGATATCAGATTTTAGAAATATTACTGATTTTTTTGAGAAAGCGAACTTTGGTCACACCACCAAACTGAACATCTGGCCTTCAGACATTTTATTTATAAAGCACTCAAAGGTTTTGGTTTTTGTCTTTTCTTCTTTTTTTCCTTTTCTTTTCATTGAATTTTGCTGATCATTCTGTGGTATAGCTAGCTAGCTAGGTCTATATACATGTAGAGTCTAGCCTAGGTATAGTCTAGATTCACATTCAAAGGACTGGCACAGCCTCCCAGAGCTTGCAGTGTAGGTTATGACTCTTGATACGATTTATTCAAAAGTCAGCAAGTTAAACTCACTACTAGCTACTCATCTATATCTCTGCGGTTTACAATGACATCGCAATACATACAGAGCTAAAAAAGTATCGGGTTTGCGTTTTACAATTTTCATTACAACTGATTGCTATACCAATAAGTGATTTCAAGTTCGGTGTTGAAAGCTGGTGTTGGTGTTGTGAGAACACCAACACCAGCTACAACACCGAACTTGAAATCATGCTGGTGTTGACGTTGACCTCGGAAAATATGACGCATTTCCGGTAGTCTGTGTTGAGGGCTGGTGTTGAATGTCGTCTGCTGAACCGAGTATCACGGTTGGTGTTGACGATTTACGTGCAATTTTCCCATTCACCAACACCAGCCCCTAGGGATTGGAAAATTCATGATTTCAAGTTTGGTGTTGGTGTTGGTGTTGGTGTTGCAGTAGGCCTATACCGCAGGTAACTATGCGTGCATCTGTCACGAATCTCATGATCAAGCCAAGGTAAAATCCATTTTCCAGTCAAAACAACTGTAAATCATGGGAGCTGTATATGTTTTCTAAGAGAAATGATATTTTCCTTTTCATTTTTTAATATGACTTTACATTTGATATTTGATATGATGTAATTCATTGGAATTTCTGAATGGATTATGCTTTTATCTCAAGACTTCTCGCCTGTAGAGTAGGACGTCACTCGGGTTGAGGCTGGTGTGGAGCTATCGATAACGTGATCGGTATCGTCCTTCTAAACTGACCGTCGGTGTTGGAGCTCGGTTTAGCAGCCTTTTCACGCTCTCAACACAAACACCAACACCAACGGCGCTAGTGTAGTTTCGTATCCATTTTTTTAGCAGTTTCATATCCAATCTTAGCAAAGGAATTTTAGCCCAACTTTTTACTAATTTTAATTATAATCATATATCGCATTTTCCACCTGAATTTGGATCACATCCAACATCGAATCCTCCGTTTAGGGCTTCGATGTGGACGTCGTCGCTCAGTGCCGTCTCTACGCTATAACTCTGCACCTCAAACTGAAGCTATCAGTCAAAAATTATGCAAACTTCTCGTATGGTTTATATTAGACCGAAAATTTCTGTCTCTTTCGTTCGTTAGCCTCTGATTTGGGTAGGGTCGGCTCCTCTCTTTAGAGACAGAAGACCATCCTGTGCAAACGTTTTGGCCATTTATGGCCAAAGAACTTTGCCCAAAATACTCAATTTTAGCGGATTCATATCCGATGCATTTATGTTTAAAAATTAGACCTAGGCTAATATACATCGGTTTCACTTACCAGATTGACTGTATGATGCGTTTAAGGGTTTTTTCCGGATTTTCATCGCCGAAATTGAGCTCCGTGTTGAAATTCTTGCAGCCGTATTTTAAACTGTTACTGCGCATGAAGGAAGATGACGTCATCCATTGACAGTAACAGTTTAAAATACGGCTGCAAGAATTTCAACACGGAGCTCAATTTCGGCGATGAAAATCCGGAAAAAAGACCCTTAAACGCATCATACAGTCAATCTGGTAAGTGGAACTGATGTATATTAGCCTAGGCCTAATTTTCAAACATAAAATGCATCGGATATGAATCCGCTAAAATTGAGTATTTTGGGCAAAGTTCTTTGGCCATAAATGGCCAAAACGTTTGCACAGGAGCGCCTATGGTCGGCTTCTGTCTCTAAAGAGAGGAGCCGACCATACCCAAATCAGAGGCTAACGAACGAAAGAGACAGACTTTTCGGTCTAGGTTTATATATGCATGGTATCGTGCAGCGCATGCACGTAACACCATAAACCATACAAGAAGTTGGCTAGGCCCTACATAAATTTTGACTGATAGCTTCAGTTTGAGGTGCAGAGCGAAAGCGTAGAGACGGTACTGAGCGACGACGTCGACATCGAAGCCCTATATAAACGGAGGATTTCCGATGTTGGATGTGATCCAAATTCAGGTGGAAACTGCAATATATGATTATGATTAAAATTAGTAAATAATTGGGCTAAAATTCCTTTGCTAAGATTGGATATGAAACTGCTAAAAAAATGGATACAAACTACACTAGCACCCACCGAACACCGTACTTGAAATCACTCACTAGTCACTGTACCGGTTCTGTACTGTAGACCTAGAAGTAGAATAGGCTAGATAGACTATTAATTATAACTTTGGTCTTTCTAGTTAACTTTTTATTGTTAAGTGCGCCGATACCCGACCCCAGGCCCCACCACCACCACCACTGCACCACCTCTAATCTAGTGGAACGAACGAGTCCCTGTAATAAGAAGCCGGTCCGCGCTCTAGATCTAGCTCCACTACAGATACACTAGCCACTCGCCTCCGACCCGGCCCGGCCGGCGGCCCGCGCCCGGTAACATATTATGACACAAGTTTACATGCAGTTTCGGCACTCTTAGTCTTACCATCGTATATATTGAGGCTGTATATTCTCCGTCTTTTATGTTTGGGGCTGCCATCTTTCCTCAGTATCCACTCCTTTGTAACTAATTATAAAATGAGATAAAAACAAAGGATTCTGACTGTAGTCGCACGGTCACGGCGTCATTTCGGTAGCGTACGAAGGTGCTAGGCTGGTAAGGGCTGGCGGACTCATGAATAAACATCATTATATGACGTCACAAACGTCATCGCACTGACTGGTTCGCGCCACGCCTACTCCAGATCCTAGCTTAAGGGGGGTGCTAGGCTGAATGGAGAGGGTGCTAGGCTGGATGTAGTATAGTGCAAGTTTAAATGAAATAAGATCCATAAATGGAGTTAATTAATGTACATTTCTAAGGCTCGATTGAGGGGTGCTAGGCTGGATGTAGGGGGTGCTAGGCTGGATGTAGTTATAGTTATAATAGTGCAAGTTTAAATTAAATCATGCTAGCTATAATGGAGATAGATGGAGTTAATGTACATTTCTTATTAAGGCTAATTAAATGCATATGCAGGTGCCGGTGCACATGCTAGGCTGCAGGGGCGGCGATCGGGGGGACACGCCCTCAATTGTTTTAGGGGATCGTCCCCTGAAAATTCGAAAAAGTGCACACAAAAAAGTATAGCAAATAATGACTGAAGACTAATTGCAAGCCACTTTTAGGCTCTGGAGGGCCCAAGAGTGCAGCGTTTAGACAAATTAAAATGTAAAATCTTCTCGCTCGGAGCTACGCTCCTCGCATAATATCCTTCAAAATATACAAGTAAATATTGTAGAAAAGTGAAGTGTGAAAAAAGTACTGTGCTTGTGTTTTATATTATAGTTTTGCTAAGGAATGTAATGTTTTGATATAACAAAACTTCAAAAACCTGTGAGGGGGTAGTCACTTTTGTCACCTTCACCCCTCTCGTTCACTATGCTCCCTCGCACTGGCGTACGTACGGATGGGGAAGGGGGCTTGGTTTATTTCTAATTGGATACCAGGGATTCACAAATGTTGCTGAAATGGCATGATTTTCCCTGAGCTTCCGGGGGCTCTGCCCCCTGGACCCCCCAAGGGCCCTAAGGCGGGCCCCTGGTTGCTCATCTGATTGTTGTTAAATGCCTAAAACCCCTGAGCTTCGGGGCTCCGCCCCCTGGACCCCACAAGGGCCCTAAAGCAGGCCCCTGGATGCGATTATCTGACCATTATTCAATGCCTAAAACCCCTGAGCTTCCGGGGGCTTTGCACCCTGGACCCCACAAGGGCCCTAAGGCGGCCCCTGGATCTGCTCATCTGATCGTAATTTAATGCTTAAACCCTGATCGAGCTTCTGGGGACCCCACTCCAATTAGTGACCTGCATGCCAGTGTCACAAATAAGGTATAAAAATATGCTCATCTGACCGTAGTTAAATGCCTAAAACCCCGTGAGCTTCTGGGGCCCTTAGGCAGGCCCCTGGATGCTCATTTGACCATAACTAAATGCCTAAAACCCCTGAGCTTTATGGGGCTCCGCCCTTGACCCCCAGGGCTTTGCCCCTGGACCCCACGCCAATTTACGATCCACTTGCCTCGCTCACTTTGCTCTACTTGATCGTAAATACTTTAGCCCCACTTTGTGGTGGTGGTGATGCAGATTTTTTCTCCTCCCCAAAAAAACGTTTTTGCTCATTACGCCACTGCTCCTCGTCCCTCGCATTTCGTCTCCCCGGTCATGAAAAGAAATCGCCGCCCCTGCTAGGCTGGATGGAGGGTGCTAGGCGCTGAACAGGAGGCCGGTGATCGAGATCGATCGATCGATGCTCGATTGCCTCCGACCGATTTCTTTGCCACTCAATCAAATCATACAAAATAACCAATAAATTTCCTATCAAGTTCATTATACAACAGGGAGAAGATAAATTTGAATAAGAATACAATTAATTAATGAATCAAAGTACAGATGTATATACAATTAACTCCATCTATCTCCGAGCATATGATTTCATTTAAACTTGCACTAACTACATCCAGCCTAGCACCCCTCTATCCAGCCTAGCACCCTCCATTGAGCCTTACAAATACCAACTCCATCTATCTCCTAGCATATGATTTCATTTAAACGTGCACTAACTTCATCCAGCCTAGCGCCCCTCCATCCAGCCTAGCACCCATTGAGCCTTAGAAATATCAACTCCATCTATCTCTGATTTCATTTAAACTTGCACTAACTACATCCAGCCTAGCACCCCCTCCATCCAGCCTAGCACCCCTCCATTGAGCCTTAGTAATATTAACTCCATCTATCTCCTAGCATATGATTTCATTTAAACTTGCACTAACTAAACATCCAGCCTAGCACCCCCTCCATCCAGCCTAGCACCCATTGAGCCTTAGAAATGTACATTAATTAACTCGATCTATATCTCCGAGCATGATTTCATTTAAACTTGTACTAACTACATCATCCAGCCTAGTACCCCCTCCATCCAGCCTAGCACCCCCTCCATTGAGCCTTAGAAATGTACATTAATTAACTCCATCTATATCCGAGCTTGCACTAACTACATCCAGCCTAGCATCCCCTCCATCCAAGCACACCCCCTCCATTAATTGAAGCCTTAAAAATATACATTAATTAACTCCATCTATCTCCGAGCATGATTTCATTTAAACTTGTACTAACTACATCCAGCCTAGCACCCTCCATCCAGCCTAGCACCCCCTCCATTGAGCCTTAGAAATGTACATCAATTATCTCTTAGCATGCACATGTACTTTTTTGCTTCTAAGTGCATTTTCTAATTTGTATTACTTTTTCTTGTAATTCTACCTTTCTATTTAAAGCGCATAGGGACATGCTATCTTGTAATGTGTTATGCGCTATAAAAGAACTGAGTATTATTATTATTATTATTATTACATTTAAACTTGCACTAACTACATCCAGCCTAGCACCCTCTCCATTCAGCCTAGCACCCTCAAGCTAGGATCTGGAGTAGGCGTGGCGCGGACGAGTAAGTGCGATGACGTTCGTGACGTCATATAGTCATGTTTATTCATGAGGCCGCCAGCCCTTACCAGCCTAGCACCTTTGTACGCTACCCGTCATTTCACCAAGACGACGAGATAAAATGAAAAGGAATTTAGCTCGTGCGCATGCCCAGTGCATGCAGAGCTAGCTAGCTAGACGGCGAGCGCTAGCGGGCGGTAGCGCTTTTAGATGGAAATCGTGCATCACTGCATGCATGCATTTATTTTACTTTGAGGAACATTCGTTCACATACTTGTCTATTCATGTATCCTGGTATCTTCCCGGATCATTCAGCTCCGAAGTTGACATTCTTTTTTCCACATCTGCCATTCTAGTACACTCTTCTGCATAAATGTCTGTCTTTATGCATGTTCTGCTCCAAATTAATAGGTTTTCGCCTAATTTTCGGCTTCGATCCCTCTCGGGTACCTATAGAATTCTACTTTTATTTTCCTTCCAATGAATCTCTCGACTCAACAGACTCTGATGACCAAAATATTTGCTTTTCTTTCTTTAATTATTCCTATGAGGATATAATTTTGTTTAAACCCTAGCTGCCATTTATATGCAATATCCCTCTGTTATAGTTTTCAAATCTTTCCATGATTCTCTTCTGCATTAATTAATTGTACATTCGTGATTCGTGGCAAATTAAATTTCAAATGCATGATGTGATTTTCTCTTCCATAGCCTACGCCTATAGTTGGCCCTTCCCAGGACCAAAATCCAATTGAAACCAGTTGAAATCTCCAACTGGTTTCAATTGGTTTCAACTGGTTTCAATTGGTTTCAATTGGAATACAAAATTTCCAGTTGAAACCAATTACCGAACTGGAAAATATTGTTATGGGGTGTTATTTCCAGTTCAAACCAATAAGAAGTGCAACTGGAACCAGTAAGATAATTTTTCCAGTTACTCAATTGGTTCCAGTTAGAAGTCATTTCCAGTTACCCAACTGGTTCCAGTTAGCATTTATTTCCAGTTAGAAGTCATTTCCAGTTACCCAACTGGTTCCAGTTATAATTCATTTCCAGTTAGAAGTCATTTCCAGTTACCCAACTGGTTCCAGTTACAATTCATTTCCAGTTAGAAGTCATTTCCAGTTACCCAACTGGTTCCAGTTAGAATTCATTTCCAGTTAGAAGTCATTTCCAGTTACCCAACTGGTTCCAGTTAGAATTCATTTCCAGTTAGAAGTCATTTCCAGCCATACCCAACTGGTTCCAGTTAGAATTCATTTCCAGTTACCCAATTGGTTCCAGTTAGAATTCATTTCCAGTTACCCAACTGGTTCCAGTTAGAATTAATTTCCAGTTACCCAATTGGTTCCAGTTAGAAATCATTTCCAGTTAGAAGTCATTTCCAGTTACCCAACTGGTTCCAGTTAGAATTCATTTCCAGTTACCCAATTGGTTCCAGTTAGAATTCATTTCCAGTTACCCAAATTGGTTCCAGTTAGAATTCATTTCCAGTTAGAAGTCATTTCCAGTTACCCAACTGGTTCCAGTTAGAAGTCATTTCCAGTTACCCAACTGGTTCCAGTAAGAATTCATTTCCAGTTACCCAATTGGTTCCAATTAGAAGTCATTTCCAGTTACCCAACTGGTTCCAGTTTGAAGTTCAACTGGAACCAGTAAGATAATTTTCCAGTTACCCAACTGGTTCCAATTGGAAAATATTTCCAGTTACCCAACTGGATCCAATTGAAACCAGTTAATTTGCATATTATCTGCTGGTGTGCAGATCAATGTTTTTATGTCATTTATTTTGATTTACAACGTATTTATTAATTAATTTTCATTTGCAAGTAATGCATTTGTTTTAGATACATATAAAGATTAATTAGCAATGATAAGCATGTTCATAAATAACATATTGTTTTAATTACAACAGATTAAAAGTTGATTAGTAAAACACTAACCATGGACAAAATACATCAAATACAAACATATATGCCTATTTCCTTGCTAAGTATATTATATGAAATGGTCTGCATATTATAATGCCCTTTACATTGTAATTAATGTAGACACATAACAATGCTTCTGTGTTGACATGAGCGATAATTAGTGCATGAGCTAATTAACTTATAACTAATTAAGTTTATGCCAACTGTAATTTTCAATTGGATCCAGTTGAAACCAATTGAAACCAATTGAAACCAGTTGAAACCAATTGAAACCAATTGAAACCAGTTGAAGCCAACTGGTTTCAATAGGGAAATTGGAACAACTGGTTCCAGTTGAAACCAATTAGGCAACTGGAACCAGTCGGCAATTGGTTTCAACTGGTTTCAATTGGAACCAGTTGGCAATTGGTTTCAACTGGTTTCAATTGGAACCAGTTGGCAACTGGTTTCAATTGGAACCAGTTGTTCCAATTTCCCTATTGAAACCAGTTGGCAACTGGTTTCAATTGGTTTTGCTCCAATTGGTTTCAACTGGATTTTGGTCCTGGGTTGGTTATATAATGTCCATGTTTCTGATGTATACCATTAACAGACCAGACAAAGCAATTCATCATTAATCCTATAAGCTAGCCAAATTTCACTAGCTTTTTTTGCGGGAAATAAGTCTTTAATTGCCATGAATGTATTCCGTTTGATGATCATTAACCCTTCTTTTGATCGATGTCTGCGTCGCACCTGCACCTGCACCTGGCCTGCCAACCGGCCAGCGAGTCAGTAATATTTGTGCTAGATCATTCAAAAATAGTGGCATATCGCATATCAAATGTTCATTCAATAAATCAGGATCGAGTAAAGGGTGCATGCGCAGGCCGATGGCATTGCCATATGATATGGTCAACAACACGAATCTGGCTTTATTTCTGCGTGCATCGTTTGAAACTGAAACTATTGGGCATGCCAACTATTGACCTATACTAACCTAGCTCTTCGTTTAGGTAATGTTATACATTTTCATCTTTTAGTTTTAAAGTATCATTTCGCTACTGTCTAATATAGTACGACGGCGGTACCACTTTCCCGTGAATATACTCTATTCTTCGTGTATATATGGCGCTCCATTGGGCGTGAGCTCGGAGCTGGTCGTATAAACCTCCGGGACAGCTTCGGCTATCATTGATGTAGAGACTAGATTGACGTGACGTCCACTAGCTGCTGCAGATCACAATGGGTGGGGAGGGGAAACTTGAGGTCGAGCCTCGAGGGGATGCTTTCATCAGAACCATCATCATCTATAGTCTAGACTGGGCCTATTATTATATGAGTAGTAGTAGGATCTAGGAGTATAGTAGTATATTATTATTATTATTATTATTTTTGTTATTATCATCTTCATGCATCATCATCATCATCATCACATTAGTCGTATTGCTTTAGCGTGACATTATCATCAGTATTTTCATAATTATTATTATCATATCTTATTATCCTTATTAATAGTAGGCCTACTAGTAGTAGTTGTACGTATACTCAAATAGTAGTAGTAGTAGTATAGTAGTAGTAGTAGAATTAGTAGCAGTATTCATTGTTTTATATTACCATTACCATTTTCCAATACTATTTTTATATAGGGCCTATACTATAGCAGTCATAGACTTGTAGTACTAGTGGTACATGTATTACCATTATTATAATCATCACATCACCTTTGTAATTGTTCTTTTTTTTATATAAATTCATTATTTTGGCCTATATAGCTGTTACTTGTTCATCATTGTTATCAATCATCTGGTTACTATCCCAAGACGAAAATCCAATTGAATCCCCATTGAATGTCCCCATTGAATCCCAATTGAATACCAATTGGCAATTTGGAGTACATGGAAAGTGAAACAATGGGTACCTATTGAAACCAATTGGCAATTGGTCCCCATTGAAACCGAAAGGCAATTGGTCCCCATTGAATGTCCCAATTGAATACCAATTGGCAATTTGGAGTACATGGAAATAGTGAAACAATGGGTACCTATTGAAACCAATTGGCAATTGGTCCCCATTGAAACCGAAAGGCAACTGGTCCCCATTGAAACCAACTGGCAATTGGTAAATCAAGAACTATTGATAAATCGATACTTCATAATCAATGTTGGCAACTGTCCATCAATAGGTATATTCTAATCTCAAATGCATTTACTCCATCACAAAGATCATTTGAAGTGAATTTAAGATTGACATTTGATAAGTGTGTGTGTGTGTGTGATTGGGTTTTACAGACGTGTATCAATCAGATATGATTATTTACGTCTGGGACCGACCTTTCACGTCACCATCCGAAAGACGTGACTCAGTTTCGAACCTGCGTCCTCGGCTGAATCAGTTTGTAACTTCCACTGTTAGCTGGATTACAGGCGCACGCCACAACGCCTAGTGTGTGTGTGTATTGGGTTTTACAGACGTGTATCAATCAGATATGATTATTTACGTCTGGGGACCGACCTTAAACGTCACCATCCGAAAGACGTGACTCAGTTTCGAACCTGCGTCCTCGGCTGAATCAGTTTGTAACTTCCACTGTTAGCTGGATTACAGGCGCATGCCACAACGCCTAGTTTGAGGCTCGTACAAACATATATAATAAACATACATGTTTTTCTTGGTTAGTAATCATATAATCAATATATCTATTGCTAAAACGTGCATGTAATTGTAACATGATCAGAAAAAATAATCTATTGGTCAATAATTGCCGAAGGAAAATACAAATCACAAAATTGATGTGCATTGTCATAATTTGCTTAACAAATCATGATAAATGTATTTTTCTGTGACATGTGTAGAGATACTAATGAATATTCATGAGATACAAAGATCTGTTGGTTTCTATTGGTTTCTATTGGACCGTTTCTATTGGTCCTATTGGTTTCTATTGGTCCTATTGGTTTCTATTGGTCCCATTGGGTTCTATTGGTCTTATTGGTCTTATTGATCATATCGGTCCTATTGGTTTCTATTGATCTAATTGGTTTCTATTGGTCCTACTGGTTTCTATTGGTCCAATTGGTTTCTATCGAGCATTGGTCCTATTGGTTTCTATGGGTCCTATTGGTTGAAACCAATTGAACACCAATTTAATTTTCAATTGGTTTCAATTGGACCAATTGGCCCCATTAGACTTTAATGGGATTTCAATTGGTTTCAATTGGTCCAATTGGCCCCATTAGACTTTTAAAAAAGATTTCAATTGGTTTCAATTGGCCCCATTAGACTTTAATGGGATTTCAATTGGACCAATTGGCCCATAGACTTTAAGAAGGATTTCAATTGGACCAATTGAAGTCCAAAATAGGCCAATTGGACCAATTGAAACCAACTGAAGTCCTATTAAAGTCCCATTGAGACCAATTAAAACCAATTGGAACCAATTGAAAATTAGATTGGTGTTCAATTGGTTTCAATTGGATTTTCGTCTTGGGATAGCAACTTATAGATATTTTTGTTTGTCTTACAAAGAAGTGTCAGCTATGTGTAATGGGTTATGGTCACTTATGGATATACAATCCTGTGGTGTACACCTAGATACCATTATTAAGTACACCTAATGACCTATATACATCGATCCATTAATTCATCTATCGGATGGATGTATAGTTTTAACCAATCAAAACGCAGAACCGAAGAGAATACATACAACATATTCTATCATTTTCATAATCAATAGGCTAGCTACCAAGTCTAAAATTCCATAGGTTTCATGTGTCCCAGATGCTGTTGTACAATAGATTGACTACCGGTACAAATAAAGTAAGAATGCATGGGTATTGACTTTTATGCTGTAAATGTAATTCTTTGAGAATTGATTAATTTGTTCAATAATTACACTGATGGAAAATTGAAATTATAGCCTATCAAAGGAGAAGGAGGTCTTTTGATTGAAATTCATTCTCCATCCTTTCTCTTTCTTTTTTAAATTTCTACTAAAGATGATAGATGTAGACATGGCAGCTGAACAGTTCATTAAGTTTAACTCAAGACGCTCACCGGTCCTTGCGACTACAGGATGCGTTGCTGCCAGTCAACCAATGGCCTCCAAGGCAGGAGTTGGTGAGTGAAAGTTTTGATCTATTCCCATCCCGTTTTCCATCCTGTCTTTCTCCCGGTCCGTCCCTCAGCCCTCCTTCATTTTTGTCTTATTTTGTTTGTTTGTTTGTTTTGCTCATTGACAATTTTCAGTGAACATTTCGCCCAGTCAAACCTCTCAAGAAGAATGATACATGAACATAACAGTAAAGCATCACTAAAAGTTTAGCCCAAAGGGAAGGGTGAAAAAGTCTGAAAAATCTAAGACAAGCAAATAAGAAAAGAAAGGAGGAAAAAGATTGTCTTATCCATAGGTGCCTTTTGGTGCCTTATATCTTGCAATTGCAGGCTTTGGACTAACTTAAAGAGAAGGTTCATTGATTTTGAAATTGACTGAATTTGGTATCATTGCAATCGTAATATTACACTGAGTAAAACTATCACATTTGTGTAACTTGTAAATTTGTGCGAAAATTATAAAAGTTGATTAAACTTGACGAAATATCACCCCACTCGAGACCCCGAAAACATCGTAAGTCAGCTGATTTTTGAGTGACGTAGCAAAATGAACAATGAGTACAATGGGCCGCTCAGCTGAAATGATTGGCGACGGTGCGCGATGCAGTTTGCGATTCACATATGTGCAATTGACATATGTATTGCATTGACTATTGAGTAGGCCTACCGTACCCATTCATACCCAACGTTGTTTACCTTAATCAAAGTCACCCTGGAAATATCGATATGGACGAAAACATACTTGATTTGAGTTTTGAGGAGATAGAAGAAGGAAGTACCTTTGGTTCTTAATCTTAGCTCTAAGTCTAATCAATTTTATAACTCCCAAATACGTTGATGTAGCGTTCACGTTCAGGTATACCGTATATAGCACGTTCAGGTATACCGTATATAGCGTGGGTCCGTCTGTGCAGTATCTACGCGCACGCACGCACGTACAACCTGCCTGCATCCAGCGCAGCTTGCTTGCCAGCATATCACAGCCAGCCGGCGGCGCTTGAGCTAGCTGTGAATCGCGAACCGGACTGATCTAAGTCTTCTCTCGACTTCCACTTTCCCCATTTATCTATCAAAAATCTAAACTAATCGGCCTAATCAGACATTTTCGTAATGAATATCTGGACAAGTATATGTAAATTTGTCGCCTATTTTGCTCCAGAAGAGTCGTTAGGTCAGCATGCAAAATGTCCTAGGCACTCCCAGATCCGACACATACACGCTGAGCTGCCCTCAGAATATGTGATTATTTCCCGATTTTTATGCTCAAATGTGACGGTAAATAACATAAAAATCGAATACACATTTGTAGAAAGTATTATTTATTCAGTGTATCTCATTCAAAGTGCCTAAAATAAAGGAAATATCACCACTGGCGGTAAATATACAAACAATGTTGACCCATATCTAAAAATTGCAATGGGTATGCAACATTGTCTCGAATGTGTGAGTGTAGGTTGTTCATAGTGTGACGTCATTTTATCGCATGTAAATAACGCCGTCATTTCACTTTGTGAGTGGGTTTTGGAAAGGGTATCAAAATTGCATTTAATTTATTCCTCACAATATTGAGGGCTTAAAAAGTACTCTAGTCATTTTGTTAATGTTCTCAGCAATCTGTAGAGGTGTGATTTGCCTTTTTTCCAAATTTCAATGAACCTTCACTTTAATGGGAGTGTTGTTGGGCCTTTTTTTGTGGGGTGCAGTAATCCCCCTTCAATCTGCTAGTTATTGTATTTAACTCAAATGACGAATCGGATGAATCCCATGTACTATTATTTCATTGGGATATAATCAGCAATATTTATAGTCCTTCAATTGTTTCAATTACTCCTCTTATTCATCAGACATCTTGGAAGCTGGAGGAAATGCAGCTGATGCTGCTGTTGCCATGGCAGCAGTTCTCAACGTGACAGACCCAGCATCTACAGGCATTGGAGGGGACTGCTTTGCCTTGTTCTATGATGCTAGTTCAAATACTGTCAGGGGACTGAATGGCAGGTATGTCCATTGCTACAAATCTTATAAATTTATATTCATGTATATGTTAAGGTGTGTGCACACACAGTGCGATACAATATACCAAACATGGTAACGTAACATACTACCGTTTGCAGATTTCAAGTTAATTTCTGAATTTTGAGCGAATAGGTGAATAGTAGAATGTAGAACCTATCTCCTATAAGACTATCAAAGAAGTAAATCCAACTTTTCCTCAGCAGCTTTATCGCATATACATATAACTAGATTGATCATAATACCTTCTAACAATTCCACCCATGATTTCCGGTGAATTTCAGTGTAGATCTGTAACAGGATCGAATGCTAGATCATGGTAGCTCACTGCCCTTCACTTGAACCCTTCCAGGAGTTCCAGCCCAATTAATGGCTTCCCGTAAAAGAATCTCAGGAGTTAATTTTCTCAGAGATAGCATATGTGTCCCCAATTATACATGTGTATAGAGCAAATTTACATTTGAATGTATATGGTATGTGACTGTGTTGATGTGAATTATATGACTATAAACCGCAAGTGTGAAGCAATGCAAAGAGCATATCACAGCATGCAAGTAAATATTTGGTTTGCTCTAGTGATAATAGCTAGAGCAAATAAAAAATGTATGAATAGAAATACTAAAACCTCCCTTATTATGCAACATCATCCCCTTCAGAGGACTAAATGTTTAGATAATGAGTACATGCGTGCTATTCTGGAGTGAATTGTATCCAGAGGAAAAGGCGCTAGATGTATGACAACTTCTGTTATTATTAAATGTTATTATTATTGATATCGTATTATTATCGATCTCATAATAGCAATAGTAAGAATGGTGATGATAATGACAATACTAGTACTACTACTACTACTACTACTACTACTACTACTAATAAGAATAATAATAATAATAATAATAATAATAATAATAATAATAATAATAATAATAATAATAATAATAATAATAATACTACTAATACTACTACTACTACTACTAATAATAATAATAATACTAATGATAATAATGATAATAATATCAATTTCACTTATAATGATGAATTGATGATGACAATCATTATTATCGTCAATTTATTTCATAAATCTGGGGCTCATTAAATATAGATTTTTGTTCATCACTGTTTAAAGTTCCTAATCCAAAATCAAGTCCTTTATCTTTTGAAGGGATGAATTACTATGCAATTGAGGGAATTCGTATTACCTCCAACAGTGGAAGAAGTGCAATAGATGTATCCCTAGACACATACACCCAGCTTGGCTTCAGCGATGACAATCTACCCCCTACCCACCATGGCCTTCATGTCACCGTTCCAGGGGCAGCTGCAGGATGGGTGGATACAGTCGAGAGGTTCGGCCAAGAGGGTCAGTGAATGATGGTGATGATGGTAATGATGATGATAATAATAGTAATATTATTATTAATGATAATGATATGAATAATGATGGTGATGATGATGTTGATGGGGATGATGATGATGATAATGATGATGATTTGATGATATTGATGATTATGATGATGACGGTGATGATAATACTAATACTAATAATAATAACATTGATGATGTTGATGATGATGATAATAATGATATTTATAATAATAATGATAATGATAATAATAATAGTAGTAATGATAATAATAATAATAATAATGTAGGGTGGCCGTTCAAACATAATCCCCAGCACTCTTAAGTATACAGAGACAGCCCAGGAGACATGATGTCGGGTTGATACCTACTGGCTAACTGACCAGGTTTTTAATGTCTAAAAGTAAAAGTGCATTCCAATAATAATAATAATAATGATAATGATAATGATAGTGATAATGATAATAATAATAAAAATAAGAAGAATACTATTACTACTACTACTACTTATAATAATAATATTAATGATTGTAACTGTGAGGCGGAACGCTGAATAATTACAACGACTCAGGTTTTTACGGGAGTGTCAGTTTATTTCAGAGTCATAACCATCAAGGGGAATGCACTCTTGATGAACGAATCTTTACTCCTTCCACATACAGCTCTATTCCGTTCTTCTTCCCTTCACTCCGTGAAAACTGTACATGATAAAGCATAACAGGAATGCATAATAAGCATGTGTTAATGAATATAAGTTTCACAATATTATAGCAGCTATAGCATTCTACTAAATCAACGGCATAAATTGCCTGAATTCATGTGTCTAACTCCTTTCCGTGTTTGCTTGTAAATCTTATATTATAAGTCAGATTAATTAATATCCATTAATTTGTGCCCTCATCCTCCTGCGATCCCCATTGGTTTACGTGTTAAAATTGTCTTTGTGCAAGCACGGACACCATACAGTGGGTTTTTTCTGCGATTCCCAAATGATTGAAACTTTCAGTCATTTTGCTAGCAAAGATTAACAGGCAGTGTCTCAGATTTTCTGTGATGTTTTAACCATTCTTACTCAATAGAAGGCTGAGGTAAGAATTCTTGGTAGATTTTTGTTTTAATTCGTACAATCGGCATATAAAAGTCAATCAACTGCTTTTAATACTCGAGGACTGGCTGTTTCTATACTGGCTCGCGAAATTTGATCCGTTGCCATCACCCGAGGCGTGCCTTGGTGGGCGGATCAAGTTTCCCTTGAGCGTATAAAAACAGCCAGTCCTCTCGTAGCGGTAGATATCTCTATGATATAGCCCTTCAGATACTCCTACTTACACCTGAGCCGAAAATTGGTTAGTGGCTTAACATCTTGCCACCTGAGCCAAGTATCTATAGGAAGGGTTCAAACACATTTAACATTGTACAATGCACACTTCCTTTACACCTTGATTGTGTATTCACTTTGGTTACAGCTCACCTTACAGCAGATTCTGCAACCTGCCATAGCACTAGCTGAAGGAGGCTTTGCAGTGCACCCTGTAGCTGCTTATCGATGGAAAAAAAGAGCTGAAGTGTTGAAGAGAGACTCCAATCCCCATGGCCAAGCCATGCTACTCAGGAAAGAGGCTCCAAGGACTGGCGACATCATGCGTATGCCACTCATGGCTAAAACGTTCAAGGTACATAAGAGAGCCCAAGTTCTTTGTTGTACTTAGAGTCAAAGACTTGTTGTAATATTATCATACATAATAATTTGGTCTCATTTACCTAGAGTAGCCACCTCAGTTGCAATACTGCTCTTTGTGCATGAGGCTCTGTAATTATTGAAACCATTTTGGACACCCGGATTGAAAAGGACATATGTGGGTAAAATGCCTTTTCCAAGATTTGTAAGCATTGAGCAAGGATCGAACCTGGGACCTCTTCTTTGAGAGTTTAGAGCTGTCACCATCGTACCTCAGTGCTCCGCATGTTTACATACATGTATGTAGGAAAAGATAATTTCTTTATCTTCTGTGCATGAAAATAACATACACTATCTTGGATGATAGACTAGAATTTATGAATGACTAAATTGATAAATTATGATATAGAAATTTAGCAACTAGGTCAAGACTGGATTATGGCAAGATACTAATGGTTTTGATTTGGTTACATTTGCCTTTTAGTATGGGAATGAATTCCTCCATTGAGTAGACTAAATGAGCATGAGTCGGATGATGCAGGGTTATAATATAGCCTTCAGAGACTTGTTACTAAGTTGTTGTTATAAATATTGATATATTTTACATTCAGACCCTGGCAGCCTGCGGTAAGAGGGGATTCTATGAAGGTCCAGTCGCGCAAGCCATCGTTGATATTGTCCAGTCTAATGGTGGCAAGCTCTCCTTGGCTGACCTCAAAGGACATAGGTCAACCTTTGAAGATCCAATCAACACCAGTTACCATGGGGTGCGTATTTGGGAGCCGCCCCCAAATGGTCAAGGAATAACGGCCCTGATGGCTCTCAATATTCTTGAGGATTATGATTTGAAAGGTACATGTAGGATCTCCAATTAAGAAATCAACCTTTCATGTAAAGTAACTTCAGTTGAAGAAAATACTTCAAATTTTGATGATAAAATGAGATAAGGATTAACGGGAAAGTAAATGCATGAATGCTGTAAAGTGAATTATTGTAAATCTTGCTTTCACTGTTGGCAGGTACGTGTGATATCATGGATTTACAGCCTTATATGTGTAAAATACTTCTACCATATGAAAAGACATATCTATACAATCATATAAATTGAACAAAAATATTGAAGTATTTTTGTGTGGAGATAAGGAGAGTTGTCTTGTCACTCTCCTACATTCTATAACATGTTATTGCTGAACTTTTTTTTTAAGGAGACCTATTAATTTGTGAATGTATTTTTAATTCACTCCTAAAATTAAATAACTCCTTTTAGCTCTCTTTTGCAAGGACAAGTCGAGTCTCACAAATAAATCATTTTAAATTGATATGAACAACTTATTTCAAAACATGTTTTCCAGAAATGGGTCATGGCAGTCCAGAATATCTCCATCACATCATTGAGGCACTGAAACTTAGCTTTGCAGACAGCCTGGAGTTCTGTGCAGATCCAAGCAAGGAGCAAGTACCAATTGAAGAGTTACTCTCAAAGACCTATGCTGCTAGTAGACGGAAGCTCATTGATCCACACAGGTACAATTCATAGCTTTTCTTGTAGATTCTGTTTTCTTCTTCTTATTCTACTTGTAATCTTCATAAGGCTAAACAGCATATTACAGAGTTCTGTATGTAGATTACCAGTCAGGTGTTCCAGGCACACAAACACTGCGTTTCCACCATACTCTTAATACGAGAAGTTTATGAAGTGTTTCATTGAGCATAGGGTGTGACTCTCCTACACACGGTGCCCGCAAATTATACTTTCTATCTGACAGAGTGTTGTCCCCTGAACCTGAGCCTGCATCAAGAATAGACGGGAGGGGCACGATTACACATAAATGTGGCAAAAATCATGTTTGTCTGGTCAGAGCAGGACTTAAAACCATGACCAAAGTCATATTGAGAGTCTGGCAACGATCCAATTGCAGTCCATACCTTCTCAAATAGATTTTTGACGAAATCATTTTGACGAAAATTATTTATTCATGTTTTTGTTTATTAATTTAATTAATCATATATTTATTTATTCATTTATTTAATTGATTACTTATTTATTTGTTTATTTACTTATGCATTGAACATTTATTTATTTATTGCAACCAAAAGTTTGGATTTCGAATACAAACTGAAAACATAAATTGATACAGAACAATCAGACAGTCAGTAGTAGATATAATTTACATATTTAACTTAAATAGAGTAAATAAAGTGAGTGGTGCTTAGATAATTGCTGTAGCTGAAGCATCTTTGAATTTTGCTTGGTCGTTTCTTTATTGTTCCAAACTTATCGTTGCTCCAAAATGCTCCGTAAAAACTGTACAAATGAAATAGATTGAACGGATCATAAATCAACTGTTCATGAATACATACGTATACAGAGAAAACCTAGTGACTCGTATCAATAATATATGCATCTCACATGCTCTAATTAAAGTGAGTGGATCGTCAGTTTCCATGTGCAGAAGGCCATAATTCGCTGACACCAGACTTGGTGGAAATAACATTAATGGGAGTACAAATCTGCACACAGCAAATCCGTAGGCCAGTTAAGAATTTCCCCCTAATCTCTCGGAGAGTCTAGCCGGATCCCGCCGGATCTGGTGAGGAAAAAGCAAAGCATTACATAACGCCGAATGGTCATAAAACTGAAGGCTAACCCTGGTGATTGATAACACCTGTTACTGAGTAAACACCCGAACGGTGTCGAATTCCCCATGAGAGCTGACTTCTATGTGTCTTTAACCCCTGGGTTTAACCTTTGCTTTAACTCTTTTCCTAATCTCACACATTAACTTGTACTGCATATAAACTAAATACAATTCTAGCTATATCTGTAACCATGCTTCATTGACCTAAGTCAGACTTCTGACATACACCCTTTGTATCCTTCTTAAATCACTTCTGTTCATACTTACAGCATGTATCTTTACAACTAAACCATCTATAAACTACCAATAGAAACATGTATAAATCATGTACCAACTTTCTCATATAATTATGCACCCAAATGGCTCATCTAGTACATTAACTCAAACTAGGCAAATCTTTGTTTACATTCTTGCATGCGTGTACCTTTCACTTGCATGCCGTAATCTACATTAATACATAACAATAACATTTGGTATGTGAGCTGACACGTACCTTCTTGGCTACAGTTCAACGTTGTATGAAGTTACACCCATGTATTATGTACACAGCGATTTATGTGCGTATGAAAAGGTACTTAATCATAGAATATCTCATCATTACAGCATTTATATACAACATTTATGACGTTGCATCTTTACATACCTTCATTCTGCCTTCTTATGTGCATTTAACATCATTACTGCACCAGGATGCCTCCAATATCAACAGATTTCTGGCTGGAATAAAAAGGGTGCCATTTCCTCATATCAAATTCAGTAGCCTCTAGATGGCGCTAAACATAATTTTAATCAATCCACTTGATCGACTTAATAAACTGAATTCATATCGATCACTTAAACAATTGCAGTACATATATTTTTAAGGACTATACCGGTACAACAAGCTGTAATATGTTTTTTCAATGGGAGAAAGTGATTTTCAGCTAGACAAAAATGAAAGCAAATATTGTATGAGCTACGGAAGTTAAGAAATTCAAGGTAGCCATCCTGCATAGAAATACATGGCTTCCTATATATTCAAGTCATAGATTTCTCCTCAAAATATATAACTCTTATTTTTTTAAATAACAAAATAGACCCCTATCTTGTTTTAAAATCAAACCAACAAACATTGAAATGTTCTAATACCTGCCCAAAAATTTCTTAATATCATGCATACATAGGCCTAATGTCACCATGATAAAACTGGGTTCCCTTACCATAACTCAAAATTATCTCAACATCTCAGTGTATAATCCTGGTGTTAGGATATGATCAAGATAATCAACCTATCCATAAGCTCAGTGTGTGGGTTGACCAATATGTATACTTATTCTGATGAAGCCTGGTTTATTTTAAACCCTTCACTACAGGGCCAACAGCCTGGTGGCTCATGGCAAACCTTACCCGGGAGGCGATACCATCTATCTGTGTGCGGTAGACAGTGATGGCAGTGCTTGTTCATTCATCAATAGTAATCACGCATTGTTTGGGACAGGCCTTGTACCCAAAGACTGCGGGTTCACACTTCAGGTGAGTGTAGTTTTTATTAGTGACTAGCTGCCATTGAGGAGGGTGACTTCACATGGGTGGGAACAGAACGATATCAACTTCTTACTCTTCTCTAATAATATGGCATGGATTATTTTTATTTTCTGCTTGATTGATGAACATTACAGGAGTAGTTTATGTACTAGCATTTATATATAATAACAAAAATACCACTTTTTGCCATGTATATATGTCTGCCACAGACAAAAACAGAAAAATATGGGTAACAGAAGTAATCCAATCAATTATAATGGGAGGAAACATTCTAGGGTTTCAGTAATTCTATTTGCTTTTCGCTTCCCAGGCACAGGTGACGCCAAATATTTAATAATAATAATCACGCACAACTGACAAAAAACATGCTACTGAATCTAAGCCGAAAAAGTCCTAGACAAATTGTGCTCTGCTATTTGTGGTGAAGACTTAAAAAAATATAAGACTCAGGATGATTACATCAACTTTTAAAAGAATTTATACGATATTTTTGCTTTGAGAATTGCTCAGTGGCAATTTAAGCAGTACTTCACAATGTTGCGAAAAACCCAGTACCAAATAATATTTAAAAATCTTGGTGGAGTAGAAAAGGGTAGCAGTAAAAGAGACAAATCTGTGATAGCAAGCTCATTGAATAGAGATCAGAAAGAGTATTATTATGAACCTTAGCCCTTTAAAAAGAATATTCCGATTCTTATTTCATTTACACCTTGAATGAATTTAGTGAGTGAATCCTCCTTGTTTTTATACGCTTCATGCAGTCTCGCGGGATGAATTTTCGGTTGCAAGAGGACCACTTGAACCGTGTAGCTGGAGGTAAACGCCCCTACCATACCATCATTCCTTCCATGATCACCAATGCAGATGATAACAATGAGCTTCTAGCAGCCTTCGGTGTCATGGGAGCATTCATGCAACCACAGGGGCAAGTACAGGTAGGTCGAATGTTCCCAGGTCAATTTTCAAATGTGTAAAACATATTCTTAAGGCTAAGGATTTCGAACAAAAGAATAATAGAGTTGAAAAAAGTGTTAAAAAGAACATATATTCTGTGCTGTTTTTACATTATTTTTGACTAGTTTTTTTACTGTTTCATTTTGATTAGGGTTAACCCTAACTTTTAGTGACGTTTTATTTTGATCTTTTGATCCAGAATGCTCAGAGTTACAAATATACATGAGTAGGAACTGTTAAAATCACTGAAAATATTGAGCATATTTTGGTTGCAGTACATTGTGCTGTTCAATAATAAGAGTGATTTGATTTTTCACTATTATCTTGTACAAATTGCCAATTTTTTTTTGTTTTTACTTTTCATTCACATAGGTTCATTTGATATACAATTTTACTTTTAAACTGTGAAAGAGTGGAAATGCAAATAAAATAAAAAAGCTGAATCATTAAGACTTTTAGAAAACTCTGAACTGCTTTGGGTTAGATCAGCCCAATCACACCAAAAAATTGTTTGTTTGGATATGAAACTACAAAACAAATTACTTTAACTTCCATTCCAATTGTTATTTTGCCTGAACAAATTATCACTTTTGTTGTGTAGTTGTTGGCGATCCAACATTTGCTCTGGTGACATTTGCTGTGGGCATTATTTCATCATAGATGTATGGTAAGGGTTAGGGTCGCAATTAGGTTTTGTTTTAGATGACGTTTAGAGTTTGCATTAGGTATGATGTAGGCTTATGATCCAGTGTTGAATTTAGGAGTTTGATTAGTCAGTGTAGTAAATTGACTACAGAAAATTGTTTCTAGAGCATATGTCACCATAGTTTTCATAATCTAATATTGTAAATCTCATGCTGGCAGGTACTTCTGAACATGGTGGAATTTGGCATGAACCCGCAGTTGGCGTTGGACGTTCCCCGCGTTTGCCTCCAGGTTGAGCTGCAAGGCCAGATGGGTCTAGTCCAGCTGGAAGAATCATTCCCATCCTCGACCCTTGATGCTCTCAGGATGAAAGGTCATGAGGTCAAGTCCATGTCAGGTTTTGAGAGGGGGATGTTTGGGCGTGGTCAGGTTATATCGAAAGGGGATTGGTGGGGTTCTGAGATGGATTCTGGGAAGGGTGAAAGGTCACAGGTGTTTTGGGCCGGTTCAGACCCCAGAGGAGATGGTATGGCATTAGGAATGTAGATAAAATTAGTAGTGGGGAATAGTCAATTTCTGTGGGAACCCTGCCTTTGTATATTATCAGCTGTGTATATAAATAAACCTGTTTACTAATGTATTTCAAATTATGCATGTTTCTTTCCAGAATCCCTGGTTAATTAACTATTCAATTCACAGCTGCTATACATAATGGCATCTCTAGAGATGGAATCCACTTTGCATATACATGTATTAATTGCTATAGAGCACCAAAGTGCTAACGTCATATTAGCTCGTCGTCCAGGTTACTGGTTCTAAACAACAGAGCACGCACATGAGGTTCACCGCAAAATCATTCAAGCCACGGGCTGGGGCAGGGCAAATTCAGCTTTGGGTGCTGATGTGATCACCACACTATTGTTTAGCACATAATTGTTTGGAACCAGCATCCTTGACAACTTGGCCAGTGTGACGTCACACTTCCGTACCCTATTATGTCTGACAAGCCACGAGCAAGGTTTCTAGTTGCCCAGGGAAACCTTTCTTCGATGAGCATGCACAAACTTAGTAAAAATATTTATTGATTGAGAAATCATAACAATTCCTGGTATATATATTAATCACACACTTATTCCTCATACTCCAAGTTTACAAAGTCTTTCCAGGATAAGGATACAAAATTGAGCTTTCCCAGGTCGTTTTTCACATGCATACAAATATATTTTGTGGCTATTCCTTGTATATATTTATGGTACAAATGTACCTCGTAGAAAAAAAAAATCTGTCTTCTTTGGGAGAAAATATAGAAAATAGACATTTTTAGGCTAAGGATTTTGAATAAAATATAGATGAAAAATATATGCAGAGTTGAAAATAGTATTTGAAATATATATATACCTACTTATTCTGTGCTGTTTTCTTTTTAAATACTAATTTTAGGCTATTATATTTTGACTAGGGTGGCTTTAAGTTACTGCTTTGCTATTTTCAGAGAAGTTCACAAATGTGTATTCAAATGCAATAATACGTATGTATATTTCATAATTTTGTTCTTGTATTGAACCATGTTCACTATGTTCTCATCAATTGACTACATTTAAGTGCATATTTTGATATATTTTGTCAGAAATTCAAACACTGAAATAAAGTATTTTATATTTTGATAAAATAAACATTGAACGTCAATATGTTTGTTAACATGTCATAAATCTTTTCACCATTGCCATAGTTACCTTCATCTACAAACTATAGCTGAGTATTTAAGTAGAAATATAATTGCTTAAAGGGTATTACACAAGCATAGTAGATCATTAACATGTTATTTGTCATTTTGTGGGAACAATTCAAAGGAAAAATATTGAAATCACCTGCATCAGAACATATCACATTTAGAAAGAAAAAAGGTGCTCTTGATACATTAAAAGGCTATCAATACCTGGGAAAGATTTGAATTGTGTGCAGGCAGAAAGTCAGAGAAATATTTTAAAGTTCTGTGAATGAAACTGGAGAAATACAGTGGAACCTCATCATAACAAATTCTTTGGGACCAATTAAGGATATTCCCTTAAAGAGAAGATTGGGTTCTTGGAAAGGTGAGAAATAATTTAGGTTAGGTTTTTCATTATTTGTTAGTGTGGAGGAGTATCATAGAAAAAATGTACCCTGGAAAGGATGGCTCTTCAAATATCTTCATATTCGAAATGTGAAAAGTAACAGTTAAAGGTTGTGGACCACGACCTCATGTCACATGATTGTGTAGACCCGTTTGCACATATTTGTGTACAGTGCATGTGACTTTTAGCAAGACCAGGCCAATTTCTTTTTATTTCGATTATTCCAAAACCTCACATTATAAACCAATACGTATTTGCTACATGATCCACCTTTTCCAATTTCTTCTAGACAGTTTATTTCACAATGAAATCGCATGACCAGAACCTCACTTTTCTTTAATGAGAAACCTTAATACCAACAGGGGCGGATCTAGCTTTTTGCCAAGGGGAGGGGGTCAACGTCCACGAGCCACAGGGGCCAGGCGATTTTTTGTTGTTGCTATTTTGAACCCCTTAAGTGTTTTCCTGGCATCTACTAGTACTAACACAATGGTGACCATAAAAAGCAGTGCATGATAACGTCTTTTAAAATCAAGTAACAGTTTAATACACAGTCATATCCAGAGTTATCATGTGTTTGGTTAAGTTACCAGATGAGTTGAATATCTTCTCACAATATTTGCACTTGAAAGGTTTCTCTCCAGTGTGCGTTTCTTTTCTTTCTTTTTTTTTTTTTTTTTTTTTTTTTTTTGCGGCCCAAGGGGGGTTAAACCCCTAAACCCCTAACCCCCTGTAGATCCGCGCCTGCTATAACAGTGTCCTTTATAAAAGGTTTTTCGCAAATTTATTGTAATTAATGTTTGAAAGCTGAGATCAACATAAGCGAAATCTATATGAATACCACACTGTATTGGCCATTCAAGTGACAGTATATCACTATATTAACGTTGGGTTCTACTGGCATTTACATTAGACACACACAAAAAGGAACAAAAACAACGAAACAATCAATGGATACAAATTAAAGGGAAATAATTAGATTTTGAAAATAGATATAGGTAAGTTACAGATCCTAGCACATAATAACGTGAGGTTTTTCTAAAAGCGAATTCAAGCATGGTGGTAGGTATCTTTGAAGGAAGCAGAAAAGTAGAGAAACAAACTGGGGAAAGCTTGAATGATCATTTAAAACAAAATAGATTTGAGATCACAGCATTGATTTTGCAAACGCTCATATAAATGATATGTCAATGCAAAAACAGCTGCAAGTCTCTTAGAAAGTAAAACAAAAAATGTTAGACATTACGTGATATAAAATATTTTCTAAGTAATTGTAATTGGGAGGAAAGATATGTATGTATATACAGGACGTATAACAAACACAAATTTTTAAAAAAAGTACATGAATACCCAACTTTGGTAGATTCCATCAAAATGTAATATCCTGTGTGACCTCGAATTATATTCAATTTTAAAAAAGTAACTATATTCTGCCTAATGATACCTTATTTATAACTCTGCTGCAACGGATGACTGAGCAGCGGCCTTTTCAACAAGTATTCTCAAAATCCTCTTGTACCAAGTTTAGGCTGAAGCAATGAATGTTGGTCAAAATCCCTATTTCAGGGCAAAAACAAATTGCTTACTTAATTATTCACATTGATTTTCTTAATTAATAGTAAAGGTCACATTGTAAACTCAGACACAAGAAAAGGTTACTATAAATAAATTTGGTAGTTACCAACATGAGTTATTTCTTGCTTTTCTAAATCTTTGAGGTCGGTAAATCTCTGGGTATACTTTGTTGTTATATACGCACTGTATATATATATACTAGTTTGGATATTCGTCCGTCACGGTTATAGAAATAAACTGTATTATAATGTAAAAAGCACTCGAATGAACGCAAATTGCGGTTCACACACATAGTTTGCAAGAATCTTCAATCAATTGAAGGAGGCAGACTTAATCAGAAGAAGAAGAAATAGTAATTAAATTACTTGTTATACACACACACGCACACACACGCACACACACACACACACATATATATATATTTATTTATATGTATTGTGGCACATAATGTATGTGTTTTTATTTATGCACGGACTTGCAGAAGAACAGCCATTGGCTGAAGCAAGTGTCTCCGTGCTGAAATGAAATAAAAATGATCCCCAGGAAGTAGCCACGTAGGACATCCCAAAAATGCTTGTTCTTGTTATGACCCTTATAGTGAACCTTAAAGCTGTGATCCTAAAATTGTACCGATTAAATAGCATCACAATCGGATTTCCTGTCTTTTTAGGACAAAAAACATGCACTGATGAGTGAGATAGAGACAGAGAGAAAGAGAAAGAGACACAAAGAGAGAGAGAGAGAGAGAGAGAAAGAGACACAAAGAGAGAGAGAGAGAGAGAGAGAGTGAGATAAATGAGAAGGAATGCTTGAGAAGTGATTGATAGAAAAAAAAATGTCTACTACTGTCTAGCAGGATTAAAAAAACTTTTAAAAAACTTGTATGACAAAGTAGAAAAAAATTATAACGGCAACCAGATGAGCAAAGTAAGGGTATCGAAACGGCAAAACAGAGAATGCACTTTTGTTTGGTCAAGATCAATGTAACCTGTTTCAAGAATTGGTCTCTCTTTCAGCAATTACATAATATTCCTTTATTTTACCCAACCTTCTCCATAACATTTCTATCCATTTTTCTTCAATATGTGTTTGATTTCCATCTTTATGTCATTTTCTTCAATTTAACAAGTATTTTAAATCTGTTCATATTTCACTCTTTACCTTTTTTTTTAAAGTTGTGATTGTGGTGTTAGAAGTGGTAATGAAGGTAGTGTTGATGATGATGTTGATGATATTGATGACGACGATGATTGCAGCGGTGATGATGTGGGGATGGATGGTAGCGATGATGGCGACGAGGATGGTAATGATCAGAGTAATGATTATGATGATGATGATGACGCTGATTGTCATGGTGATGACGATGATGATGATAATGATTAGGAGGCAGTAATGATGTATCTTTCAATGGGTCGTCAAACATTTAAATCCGAAATTTGAAGATGGTCCGTTCGGAAAGACCCTCCCCGGCTTTCCCTGTTGAAAAATAACGTGCCACGTACGTGTTCCGTCTCTGCGTTAGAGTAGCGAGTATTTGCAGAGTAGATTACAGAATATTCAGGTGACATTGAGGGGGCATCAGGGTGAATACGGAAAAATCTGTCCTTAGACATAATATCCCCAGTCAATTATCATTCGTACATCTCGAACTATACACCTAATACCAATGACTGTTGCCCCGATAGCTAGGAGTTTATTTTAGTTATCCAAGATATCATTACATTATCTCCCTCTTACTCTCAGCCCCTCTTAATTTATTTTTTTCTCTCTCTCTCTCTCTCTCTCCCTGTTTCTCTCCCTCTCTCCGTCTCCCTTTCTCTTTCGCTCTTTTCTTCCTCTCTGCTTCTTTGTCTCTATCTCTATCTCAATCTCCCTCTCACTCACTCCTTAGCTGCTTTTGCCCCATAAAGACAGTATGTTAATTGTCCGGGTGGAGGATTATTGTAGAGGAGTAGGAGAAAGAGGGGGCGGTGGAGAGAGAAAGAAAGAGAGAGGGGAATCATGGGAAGCGAGAGGAGAGGAGGTTACATCGAGAGAAGAAGAAACAGGACAGAGATGGATGGAATTAAAGGACGAGTGAGAAAGTGATAAATTTAGGGGTTTTTTACACGTTTTACTTGAGTGCCCAAATTACATGAATGTGTCTAGTCACTCTAGTGCGTCACAAAACAAGATAATAAATTGTGCTGAGTAAAGATAAGATGCTATGTCAGGTGTTACATTTCACAGGCCCTTTCCAAATGTTCGTCGATCTTGTTTCCATAGTTATAGTTCAGATTAAAGCTCTAACTGCTTTAATTCTGTAAGGATTTTATAGCATCATAAAAAAAGAGTAATCAATTATGAATTTCAATCAAGATTTTCATCTCTTAACATAATTATCTCAAGTTTTCTCAAATCCTGTCGCCATATATCGTACGATGTGGAGAGACATCCGGACGATTGTTCTTGGCAATTTACAGTGAGGTGGTACGCAAATAATACGTGTAAATACAGTTATAGCCTATAATTTTCTTATATTTCTTATGATTCTAACACAATAATGTTATCATGTAATGTAGTCCGAATACGATTTAGCATAAAATCTCCTCTGTTAAATTTTTGGTTTATACAAAAAATATAAAGACGCGCATTGTCTCGTGGCTGCATATTTATTTAAGATTAATGTGTTTGTTTTCAAAACATCTTCTCAATTTCTCACACTAAAGCTATTGAGAATAACAAACTTTTTTTTCTCATACCATTCGCGAATATCTCTAAAAGTTTTCCATTCCTCTTGCCTCCTTCTCCTTCTCCTCAAACTTCGTGTACACTCGAATATATTTACAATAATGCGTGTTAAGGTACTTAATTACATAATTAAACTGAATTCACTAACTCTTGTTGCCACGTGCCACGTCGAAAGTGATAAATCAAATCGGTAGCAGATGTGAACTGTGATGATGATGATGATGATGATGATGATGATGATGATGATGATGATTGTAGTTATGGTGGGGGTGTTGGAGGTGGTAGTAGTGACAATGCATGGTGGTGGTGGTGGTGGTGGTGGTGGTCACTGGCGTACTGGTGGGGGGGGGGCGCTAGCCCCCAAATAAAATTAAACCATGACTTATTTTCAATTCCATACAAGTGATTTATAAATGTTCGTGATATATCACATGATTTTCAACAAAATGCGCGGTTCTCCATTTCTGTTGCAAACTGACACATTCCCAAATAGCCAGGAAGAGCAAAAAGTTCTTTTTTTTATATGGGCCTTGGTGTCCACTAAGACCCCGTTCTCACTCACTTTGAAAGTGGTCTTAGTTAGACCGCTCCAGAGGAACGGGTCTTGAGGAACGGTTTGCGAGGGTTCACACTCCGAGCAGTTTTTTATGGCTCAAACCGCTCCACGAGTCAAAGTGGTCTTGTTGCTATGGCAGCTCAGGTCAGCGGGTAAATTTTTTCGCGCGCGGAATACTAAGCGTATGTACCGTACTACATGTTTCGCACGCAACGTCACTAGACCACTTCCGTTCAAAGTACGCTTCCGTTCACACTCGCACGTTAGAGCGCTCCAAACCGCTCTTAATAAGACCCGTTCCTCAAGACCACCTCCCGAGGTGGTCTTCTGGAGCGGTCCAGAAGTCCACTTCCTGGACCACTTTGACCGTTCTCACTCACCTAAGAACCGCTCCTGAGGAACGGGTCTTAGTTAGACCGCTCCAACGAAGTGAGTGAGAACGGGGTCTAACAGTAATACTAGTACTAGTAGATAACCGTATATCCAGTTTAGCGAAAAGTCTGGACGCAATGTTCCCGGAACCACCGGTAGGTGGCGCACCACACGACTAGGGCTTTAACGGAACACTCTTAATTACTTTCGTAGTAAAATACCAGGTAATGACCTAAAATGCCCCAGATATGTATGTTGTAGCCAACATTTTGACATTGTATCGCATGGAACGCCTTAGAATGGTTTCAAGAGGGTTAAAACGCTGAAAAACATACGAAACAGTATATATCTGAGCCAAAAAGTGAATTTTATTATTTTATTTAGTAGACCTGTGACGTCACACAGAACGTCATCTTCGGCATCATAGGTCTTGGAAGCAACGTCTTCGGAAGCATTCGGATGCTCGGAAATGTCACCCAAACAAAGTTGAAAGTTCGGTTATCCTATACTTTAGTGTGTTTTATTATTTTGGGTTTCTAACTTCAGTTAACAGCTCTACATGCATATAATACATACGTTGTGTCATACGGCCGTGCACATGGGCGAGTTCGGTTATCCTATACTTTAGTGTGTTTTATTATTTTGGGTTTCTAACTTCAGTTAACAGCTCTACATGCATATAATACATACGTTGTGTCATACGGCCGTGCACATGGGCGCGCACAGGCGGATTTTAAAGTGACACACTGGTTATTGAATCTAAGGGTTTTTATTATTAATGAACAGAGGGCAGTATTGTTTAAGGGTGATGAAAAGAGGGAAGGCATAGTCATGTAGCCTGGATGATTAGGGGCTAGAGTGGTGGGGGTGGTGGGGGAGGTGTCCGGGAAGGGGCGTTAAGGGGATAAAAGGAGTGTTTATTACCTACTTCGTTTTAAGGGTTTAATTAATAAGGAACAGTGGGCAAGATTGGGGGTTGGGCGTAGTCTGGATGATTAGGGGCTCGGGAGGGGGTCGGGGTAAGGGATATAAAGGAGTGTATATTACCTACTTGTTTTAAGGGTTTTATTATTAATGAACAGAGGGCAGTATTGTTTAAGGGTGATGAAAAGAGGAAGGCATAGTCATGTAGCCTGGAAGATTAGGGGCTAGGGGGTGGGGAGGGGTCCAGGAAGGGGGTTAAGGGGATACAAAAGGAGTGTTTATTACCTACTTCGTTTTAAGGGGTTTAATTAATAAGGAACAGTGGGCAAGATTGGGGGTTGGGCGTAGTGATATAGTCTGGTTCAAAAACAGCTGGATACCCGTATGTCCGCCTAGAGTAGAGCTTATATCGCGGCAGCTCTAGGCGGTACGCGGGGAATGCGCAGTCGCCTGCGCTCAGGGTTTGTTTGGATGCGGCGAGGAGGGTCATTTCCGGAGGAATGTTCCACAGGTGCGGATCCAGGGGAGCGGGCCTTGCCCCGCAAAAAAAAAAAAAAGAGAGAGAGAGAAGGAAAAAAGGAAAAGAGGAGATAAAGGGAAGGAAAAAAGAGAAGAAAAGAAAAGGGGATATCAGTTGCAATTTTCCCGCCAACAAGTTGTGGATCGGCGGGAGGGGCCAAAGGCCCTTGCCTCTCCCCGCCGCCAAAAAAGAGAGAAGGGAAAAGGAAAGAGGAGAGCTAAAAGTGAACAAAAAGAGGAAGAAGAAAAGAAAGGGTGAAAAAAGGGAGATCAGTTGCGTTTATTCCCGCCAACAACATGTGGATCGGGGGCGAAAGGCCCTTGCCTCCCTAGCAAACCTAAAGAGAGAGAAGGAAGGGAAGGGAAAGGGAAGGGGAGGAAAAGGTAAGGAAAGAAAGAGAGAAAGAAGATAGGTAGGGAGGTCATTTGCGATTTTCCCGCCAACAAGGTGTAGTTTGGGGCCACAGGCGTACCGATGGGGGAATTAGTGTCCTGCCAGTGTCACAATAAAATTCAAACGTGGTTCATTTCTAATTCGATACCGGTGATTTACAAATGTTGCTGAAATGACATAATAATCCGAGATTTTCCTCACTTTTTATTAAATTATACTTTTTATGCGTTTGTTGGAAAATTACAAATTCCTAAATTTACAGTCAGGCAAGAAATATGCTTATTTAGAGGCTTACATAGCAGGGCCCGCAGAACGACGGGGCTCCGCCCCACTTTTTGGAAAACAGTATACTAAACAGGCGCGGATCTACGGGGGTTTAGGGGTTTAACCCCTTGGGCCGCCCAAAAAGAAAGAAAAAAGAATGCACACTGGAGAGAAACCTTTCAAGTGCAAATATTGTGAGAAGATATTCAACTCATCTGGTAACTTAACCAAACACATGATAACTCTGGATATAACTGTGTATTAAACTGTTACTTGATTTAACAAGACGTTATCATGCACTGCTTTATGGTCTCCAATGTGTTAGTAGATGCCAGGAAAACATCACTTACGGGCCAGGGGTTCAAAATAGCCCCCAAAAATCGCCTCGCCGCTACGCGGCTTGTGGACGATGCTCCGCATCACTTACGGTAGTTCAAATAGCCCCAAATCGCCTCGCCGCTACGTCGTGGACGATGCTCCGCATCACCTACGGTAGTTCAAAATAGCCCCCAAAAATCGCCTCGCCGCTGGGCGGCTCGTAGACGATGCTCTGCATCGTCATTGGGTCAAACTGTTTAAACTGTTACTTGATTTTCAAAGACGTTATCGTGCACTGCTTTATGGTCTCCATTGTGTTAGTAGAAACATCACTTACGAGGGTTCAAAATAGCCCCCACCCCAAATCGCCTCGCCGCTACGCGGCTCGCGGATGATGCTCCGCATCACTTATGGTGTTCGAAATAGCCCCCCAAAATCGCCTCGCCGCTACGCGGCTGGTGGACGATGCTCCGCATCGTCATTGGGTCAAATTGTTTTAGCTGTTACTTGATTTAAAAGACGTTATCAAGCACTGCTTTTTGTGGTCTCCATTGTGTTAGTAGATGCCAGGAAAACATCACTTACGAGGGTTCAAAATAGCCCCCAATCGCCTCGCCGCTACGCGGCTCGCGGATGATGCTCCGCATCACTTATGGTGTTCGAAATAGCCCCCCAGAATCGCCTCGCCGCTGCGCCTGGTGGACGATGCTCCGCATCGTCATTGGGTCAAATTGTTTTAGCTGTTACTTGATTTAAAAGACGTTATCAAGCACTGCTTTTTGTGGTCTCCATTGTGTTAGTAGATGCCAGGAAAACATCACTTACGAGGGTTCAAAATAGCCCCAAATCGCCTCGCCGCTACGCGGCTCGTGGACGATGCTCCGCATCACTTATGGTGTTCGAAATAGCCCCCCAAAATCGCATCGCCGCTACGCGGCTGGTGGACGATGCTCCGCATATCGTCATTGGGTCAAATTGTGTTAGCTGTTACTTGATTTCAAAAGACGTTATCAAGCACTGCTTTTTGTGGTCTCCATTGTGTTAGTAGATGCCAGGAAAACATTGCTTACAGGCCGGGGGTTCAAAATAGCCCCCCAAAATCGCCTCGCCGCTACGAGGCTCGTGGACGATGCTCCGCATTGTCATTTGGTCAAACCGCCCCCCTCCCTTAGCAAAAAGCTAGATCCGACCCTGCTAAAGAGAAATAGAAAGAAAGAGAAAGAAAGAAAGAATAGTGACCTGCCAGTGACACAAAATAATGAGGTATCAAAATATGCTCATCTGACCGTAATTAAATGCCTAAAACCCCAGAACTTCCGTGGCTCAGCCCCTCGAACCCACCAGGGCCTTAAGGCGGGCCCCTGAATGCTTATCTGACCGTTATAAAATGCCTAAAACCCCTGAGCTTCCGGGGGCTCTGTCCCCTGGATTCCACCTAGGGCTCTAAGGCAGGCCCCTGGATGCTCATCTAACGGTAATTTAATGCCTAAAACCCCCGAGCTTCTGGGGGCTCCGCAACTGGACCCCACGCCAATTAGTGTCCTGCCAGTGTCACAAATAAGGTATTAAAAAATGCTAATCTGACCGTAATTAAATGCCTAACACCCTGAACTTCCGAAGGCTCTGCCCCTCGACCCACCAGGGGCCTTAAGGCGGGCCCCTGAATGAATGCTTATCTGACCGTTATAAAATGCATGAAACCCTGAGCTTCTAGGGCTCCGCCCTGGACCCCACGCCAATTAGTGTCCTGCCAGTGTCCCAAATAAGATATCAAAATATGCTCATCTGACCGTAATTGAACGTCTAAAACCCTGAGCCTCCAGGGCTCTGCCCTCTGGACCCCACCTAGGGCCCTAAGGCGGGCCCCTGAATGCTTATCTGACCGTTATAAAATGCCTTAAACCCTGAGCTTCTGGGGCTCCCCCTGGACCCCGCCCCTGGACCCACGCCAATTAGTGTCCTGCCACTGTCACAAATAAGGTATCAAAATATGATAATCTGACCGTAATTAAACGCCTAAAACCCTGAGCTTCCAGGGCTCTGTCCCCTGGACCCAACCAATGGCCCTAAGTCAGGTCCCTGGATACTCATCTGACAGTAATTCATTGCCTAAAACCCTGAGCTTCGGGGCTCCGCCCTGGACCCCACGCCAATTAGTGACCTGCCAGTGTCACAAATAGGGTATCAAAATATGCTCATCTGACCGTAATTAAATGCCTAAAACCCTGAGCTTCCGGGGCTCCGCCCCTGGACCCCACCAGGGGCCTAAGCCCCTAAACCCTGAGCTTCGGGGCTCGCCCCTGGACCCCACGCCAATTAGTGACATGCCAGTGTCACAAATAAGGTATCAAAATATGCTCATCTGACCGTTATAAAATGCCTCAAATCCCTGAGTTTCAGGGGGCTCAGCCCCCTGGACCCCACGCCAATTAGTGACCTGCCAGTGTCATGAAAAAGGTATCAAAATATGCTCATCTGGACCGTAACTAAATGCCCCTAGACCCCACGCCAATTTACACTACGCTCTACCTGATCGTAAATACTTTACCCCCATCCCCTTTGAAAAACGTTCAGCGGGGCTTGCATGTAAGAGTGGGTGATGCGGATTTTTGTCTGCCAGCCCCCAAACTTTTTTGTTCATTACGCCACTGGTGGTGGTGATGGTGACAAAAGAGGAAGAGGTATTGTCTTTTCAATGGTTGTACAAAAAGTTTTACGTTCAAAATTACACTCAAGATGGCCGATTTGTCCCCTCCCCCTTTTCCCTGTTGAAACAAAAAGCGCCACGTGTACCGTCTCTGCGTTCCTATAGCGAGTATTTGTACGGAGTAGATTACAGAATAGTCAGGGGACATTAGGGCTATAACAATGACAGAGTCGAGGTTGCATTAATAATGACTGAACACCATGAAACATGAAATTTCTTTTCCCAATTCAATAAGATTGACATTATGTAATGAGGATTAAATCTTAATAGGACAGTAAAAGTTGTTGATAAAGGGATAAAAGTAAACAAAAATATAGATACGAAGGAGACGTAATGGTAGCATAATTATTCAACTATTCTGTGTATTTATTGTATGCATAAAAACATAGTCAAAAAACTATTTCTCAAAAAAAAAACATTTTTTGTTAATACATGGTACTGTACAGTATCAACATGTTTTCATATTCTTGACTTGTGTTTTATTAACATAGTTATGGAATCAAACATATATATCATTCAATTATCTTTTGTTATTAACATTATGTATGACCGACTTAATTACCTGGACCCGTATTCTATAAACTTCTAAGCCATTTTTCTTAAGTCTAAGAAAATGTCTAAGAATTTGTCTAGGTTAAGTAAGTTTCCTTAGCCGTATTCTAAACACGTAAAGCAGTTTGTCTTAGCTTAGACGACAGACAAGACAAATTCTTAGACCCGATGACGTCATTTGGTCGACTCGAGCGACTTAATTGCAGCTCAATTTGCCTATGCAATTTGCGTGTTAAAATAAAATCGCACCGCACGAAAATTATACACAAAACGTATGGGAGATAGAGTGAAAGGGAGGAACGATGCTCACAGAATTGTTTGAGGCTTGACCAAGCAGTGGGAACAAATTTGTTCAGGTGCCCCCAAAAAATTTGTGCTTACTACCCTGGCTCCCAAGGGGGCGATGAAAAAAATACCCTTCCCGGAGAAATTTTTCGGGTGCCAAAATTGTTTTGCTCACTACCTATCCCCTCCCCCACCCCACTGAGCGAAAAATCGACCGGCACGATTTTCAAATTTTCGCACGAAGTGGGCCCCTTTTTTACTTTTTAGGTAAAAGTAACACGTAACAAGTAACACTAAACATTAGTAGGGCAGTCTAGTCAAGACCTCCTGAGGCTAGATCTAACATCCACCGTAGGCTTTTTATACTTTTCTGTCAAACATCGATCTTCGACGAGCCCAAACCGGGCTTTCTTATGCCACGGCTGCAGGGTCTATGAAGTTAGTGTCGTCGCCTAGCCAGCCGACCAGCGTTAGCATTGGATTTGGATTTGGAGCTACCCTTATAAAAACAGCGTCTACTGCTATAGCTATAGCATAGATTTAGCCTAAATTTAAAATTAATAAAAATTTAATCTTTAGCAGACTCATAATAAAACAAATTTTGTCTAACCTAGCATTATGCCGATGACACATTACTCCCTGTTTCCATGTTTCCATATTTTAATGCCAATGACACGATTTCTTTACGACAGCCATGTCATAATTTAAAAGTAGTGTTATGAAGGCGGCATCATGCTACGCGCGCTGGATCGATCGTTTGCAATATATCTAGTATAGTAGTATTACAAACAAACATAAACAGGTACCTATATATTATGGCGCTTAGAACTGCGCGCTGCGCCGTCGACGCTGTATACGCGTTGATATAGGTCAACTGATAACCTGCGCTGCGCTGCGCTGGCGCTGCATGCATCGCATCCGTATGTTTTTAAATTCCATTTGATCGAAACCTAATAACCCGAAGCGACATTGCGTGCAGCAGCACTGAGCTGCCGATGCCGAAGCCCTATTTAAGCATCCTCAGCCTATGCTTAAATATAGGGTAGATTTCTTACTTATCTTAGATATCTCGATTGTATTAGAATACGACATGCTATTTAAGCCCTCTTTCTTAAATAAAATCTAAGAATTCTTCTAACTCTTAATAAGCCAACATTCTTAGCCCCCAATGCTGTTATAGAATACACATTTTGGCTAAGACTGCCTTTTCTTAGCCAAAATTTAAGAAAAAGTACTTAGATTTCATGCTTAAAGGTAATACAAAGTTTGGGTATGGGCCGGTCATGTATTTGGTTCAAATGAACATATTGGAAGCATATGCGATTTTACAATATTCAATGATCGTTGTCGCGGTTGAAATCGAGTCTAAAGTGATAAAATTGTAAATAATAAACCCTTTATGTTATACAGCGCCCTCTCAAGACTGATATTACTTTAGCTTTAAAACAAAGTTTCTTGACTACAAACGACCGATTTGCTATTCCCGTTTGGAAATTATATATCAGAACTGCATATTCTGAGATTTTTATGGTCGCAGCTACCATGGAATAGCATTAAGCGCTATTTGAAATATTTGAAATTTACCGGGAGCACCGGTAAATTTTGATTAGGGGCTAATTTTTTTAGTGCTTATAATAAATCCACAGGGGCATCCAAATATATCAAAATTTTAATGAATTACTATCCATTCAATTTGTATAATTTCCCAAAACTTTGCATTACCTTCAAGAAGTTTATTGAATACGGGCCCAGATATCTAAATTTCATAAAGTGATGCACGGTTTCCACCATGAAAAAATTCTGAACAGAAAACATTATTTTTCTTAATTCAAAATTTAAATTGATTACTCTTTTTTATATCATGCTTATGATTCTATAGATTAAAGAAAAAATCTTTACAGAATTGAATCAAATAATATCGCTTAAATATCAACCATATGGAACAAGATCAACGAAGTTTTAGAAAGAATATGTGAAAGGTAACACCTGAACAGGGCGTTTTGTATATTACAATCAGCACAATTATTATCTTGGTCTTAACGCACTATAAGACGTTCAATTAAATGTTTTGCATGAACATGAAGAGCCCTGATCATTCCAAATCTGCATGTAAAAGGAGCCAATAATCACCAAAATGCGGGAGAAGGAGGTGGGAGGGGGTTGGGGCAGCAGGTTTTTATTTATTTATTTTTATTTTTTTAATTTTTATTATCCCCGGTCAATTTCAATTCGTACGTATTAAACGGTATATCTAATACAATTGACTGTTGCCCTTATAGCTTAGAGATTATTTTTCCCCATTGCAGGCAAATGGACTTTGGTAATTCAAGATATCAATATATTATTTCCCTCTTCCTCTCTCTATTCTAAGCAAATACTCGCCATAGGAACGCAAAGACGATACACTTTGCACTTTTTGTCTTTTTCAACGGGTAAAGCCGGGGAGGAGGGGTGGGGATCTTTTCAAATGGACCATCATTACATTTTTGATGTAAAAGTTTCACGACCCATTGAAAGGATGCATCATTACGGCTTCCTCTTTCACAGTCATCTGAATTAAAAAAAAAACGGAAAAAAGGTGAAAAGTGAGAGATTAAAAGAGTTTTAATTACTTGTGAAATTGAAGTAAATGACCCAAAATGGGGATGGTGGGGGTAAAATGATGGGAGAACAAATAATAGGACGACATTGGACATGTCCATAATAAAGAGAAATAACAAGAAAATAATAACACAACTACTTAAACGGGTTATAGTGCGTTACGCCTAAGAGAAAAATGTGTGCTGGTTGTAATATACAAAACGCACTGTCAGGTGTTACCTTTCACATATTCTTTCTAAAAGTTCGTTGATCTTGTTCCATATGGTTGATGTTTAAGCGATATCAATTGCTTCAATTATGTAAAGATGTGTTTTTAATCTATAGAACCATAAACATGATTTTAAAAAGGGGTAATCAATATAAATTTTGAATCAAGAAAAGAAATGTTTTGGCTTCAGAACTGTTTCATGATGGAAACCGTGCTTCACTTTTTATGTAATTCAGATATCAGGTAAATAAGTTGGTCATAAATATGTTGATAGAGTAAGCTAATTGAATGATATATATGTTTGATTCCAAAAACTAAGTCATTAATTTATAAACGTGTTGATACTGTATCATGTATGAACAACAAAGGTTTCTTAAAGAAATAGTTTGTCAACTATGTATTATGTATACAATTCATACACAGAATGATTGAATATGCTACCATTAAGTCTACTTCATATCTATATTTTTGTTTACGTTTATCCCTTTCACAACAACTTTTGCTGTTCAATTGAGATGTAATCCTCATAACATATTGTCAATTTTATTGAATTGGAAACAAATGAATTTCATAATGCTAGATATATTACTCATTGCGGATATAGTATCGCTGCGTCGGCCAATAGGCCTTGTGCATTATTGTTCCAATTATCGATCGAATTACTGACCGCCGCGCCGGTCCTCCCGTAGAGTATAAAACACGCTTGCTTACACCTGACGAAGTGTTGCAGCGGCGCACGAAACGTCGTGATCTTTTAGATCCCTTATTGACCACATTGCGAGACAAACGAATATCACTAGCGATATTATTTTCGATAATGAATTTCATGTTTCATGGTGTTCAGCTATTATAACTGCAACCTCGACTCTGTCATTCATAGCCCTAATGTCACCTGACTATTCTGTAATCTACTCCGTACAAATACTCGCTATAGGAACGCAGAGACGGTAGACGTGGCGCTTTTTGTTTCAACAGGGAAAAGGGGGAGGGGGACAAATCGGCCATCTTGGGTGTAATTTTGAACGTAAAACTCTGACAATCATTGAAAAGACAATACCTCTTCCTCTTTTGTCATCATCATCATCATTATCATAATCACCTTTATCACCCCGATCTTCGTCACCACCATCACCACCACCACCACCACCACCACCACCACCACCACCACCATGCATTGCCACTACTTAAAGCACCAGAAAACCACCTCCAATACCATCACCATTACTACCATCATCATCATCATCATCATCATCACAATTCACATCTACTACCGATTCGACTCATCACTTTCGACGTGGCACGTGGCAACAAGGAGAAGAGGGCAAGAGGAATGGACATTTTTTAGAGATATTCGCGAATGGTAAGAGACGGAAGGTTTTTTATCCTCAATAGCTTTAGCGTGAGAAATAGAAGATGTTATGAAAACAAATATATCAATCTCGTATAGTTAATATGCAGCCACGAGACAATGCGTGTCTTTATATTTTTTGTAACCGAAAATAAATTCATATCAATAATGGACCTTTTGATTTACATTAAAATTATGATGCATAGGCAGATAAGGAGAGGGGGGCAAGAGGAATGAAAAACTTTTAGAGATATTCGCGAATGGTAGGAGAAGGAAAGTTTGTTGTCCTCAATAGCTTTAACGTGAGAAATTGAAAAGATGTTATAAAAACAAACATATTAATCTTACATAGTAAATATGCAGCCACGAGACAAGGGGCGTCTTTATATTTTTGTAACCGAAAATAACTTCATGTCAATAACGGTCCTTTTGATTTACATTGAAATAATGATGCAATATCAAATCTAATTGAGTTTTTAAAAATGTGCAAACATGGACAGGTGTCGATGTCCCATAGGGTACTGTCTATGGATGCATCATCTATAAATAGAGGACGATTCTAGCATATCAAATCAAGTTCGTCACATCTCTTCAGAAATACGGTAAGAGCTGGCAAGACATCGGAAGGAACACCGCACACCTCCACCATCCTACTCGACAGGATTTGGGAAGACCTGAGCATTTGAAATGGTGAAATTTTCCTGATTGAGGTTCCGAAAAGTCACAGCGATAGTAAAAATCGAAATAGCATTGTTAATAGTATTGTAGGCCTTTCAGTCAGATTTTTAAAAAAAATACAAAATTTGCTTAAGAATGAGAACTGTCTTGCGACAGATCCTATTGAGCATGTCTTCAGATTGGAATATTGATTTCACTATTCAAATGACTTTCCAGAACTACAACTAAGCGAATTTCACATTTTCATCTCTCAACATAATTATCTCAGGTTTTCTCAAAACCATGTCGCCATGGATCGTACGGTGTGGTTCCGGTCATTTGTTCCTTGCATTTTGCAGTGAGGCAGTATATTCTTTTCTCGAAATTATTTATTGTTATTTTTCTATATTATGGACAAGTTCAATGTCGTCCTATTTAGTCATTTGTTCTCCCATATCTTACCGAGTATTCCGGAATAGAGAACACAAATTGACTTCAAAAAGAATAATTGATGTTGGTATTTAGTCTGATCCAAACTTGAGTCAGGCTAGCAACATTATTCGTCGGATGTTTATTTCAATCTCCTATTTGTAAACTTCATCTTTCTCGTATTTTGTTTGTTTGAAAATAAATACATCTAGACAAACCACTAAACCAAGATGCAAGCTCTCCTTGTTCTCCTCTTCGCTGCCGTGGCTCAGTGCAGCCTTGCGCCTTTCTACCGAGTTGAGCCCAACATTCCTGGCCAGTACATCGTTGCCCTTGAGGTAATGTTGTCAGATTCATACAAGGGTTAGGTTATTGATGATAGTATAATTTGGGTTTTTTGCAATATCCATAGAGGAGCAGACTGGAATATATTCTATGTTTTCTATTATCCAATACTTTGACGTTTCTGCTAGATAAAGATATTTTAGGCTCCAAAATAATTCAGTACAGAGATAATGGACCTGGCTTCCCCACTGCACACATAGAGGACCTAAGTGCTAATGTCATATTCGCTCGTCGTCCATGTTACTGGTTCCAAACAACAGAGTCTGTGCATGAGGCCCACCGCTATATCATTCAAGCAACGGGCTAGAGAAGGGCAAGTTAAGTATTTGGGCTGGTGTGATCACCATGGCATTGTTTAGCACACAATTGTTTGAAACCAGCAACATTGACAACTTTTTCTGCTGACGTATAGCAATAGACCTCGTTACCAATATATTTCAATTCATGCATGTTCCTTTCCTGAACCCATTGGTTATCAACCATTTCATCCACCTGTTATGCATTATGGCATCTCTATAGATGGAATCCACTTTGCATACATTGATTGTTACTATGTTGGGCAAGCCTCTTACAAGCTTTTTAGTTGTCAAGAGAAACTTTTGTTCAAATATTATTCATAAAATCAGTAAACAGTTGTATTTTCAAAGCTAACTTTCATAGCTGAATTAGGGTCGCTTTGTTCATAATTATTATTATTGTTATTATTTTGTGTGCAGGATGGCATCAATGTCGGTAGTTTCGCTGCCACCATGCAGACAGGGACCGTCCGCAGGACCCTCACCGGCCTCATCAATGGAGTCGTTCTCACCCTCGATGGCGATTTGCTTGAAAAGGTGAGCAAACATTTATGCTAGAAAGTTTTATGATCATCTTGATGATATGAATAATAGTTCACCTGAATGTGTGTGTGTGTCTGTGTTTGTCTGTGTGTATCGATATAAACATATACAGTCAAACCTGCCTTAGTAGCCACCTCTCTATAAAAGCTACCTGTGTATAGTGGCCATGCATTGATAAATGTGAGAGAAAGATTATAAAACTGTAGGGCGTAGCTGTTATCACCAGTTGTTTATTGTAGCCATGCTTTCGGCATTATAGCCTATATACAGTTCGTCCCAGAAAAACCGAAGCCAAGCCAGAAAATAAACGGTAATTTCCAAGTAAATTATGAGCTTTATAAAAAGTCATTCTTTGCTTTTCATATAGTTGAAGTAATGTGCTTCAAATTGTACATTGAGTACATTAATCCAAACACACCCCACTGAGCAACATTTTTTTAATGGCATGTCGGAATCCATTTGTGCTATATTTTGGTAACACTGTGAACATGCTAGTATCACATGCAACACATGCAACACGATGTAGCTTTAAAAGATGTTAATGCAAGATTTGTATCGTGTGATGATGTGCATTCAAAAAGCAGTTACTAAAAATAGGGAACAATACCCATTTCCGGGATGACAAGGGCATACAAACCCACTTCAATAAAAAATATCCCTCGAGCAATGAAAAAAATGGCCCTTCACTGATTGAATATGGTGCCAATCCTGGGAGAGTACATGGTTTATTTGTTGCCTTATGTGCTCATTGGACCCTTTCCTCATTATCAAAAGGTAAGGTCCTCCTTCTTTTTTTGAATATTTTATATGCAGTAGCTGTTCTTGAAAATGCTTAAACTACTGTTCATAATAATTGCAGACATAATCAGGTACAAATTATACCCTTTACCACCGGTGTAATAGATAGTACTCCCACAACCACCTTGAATCATGTTATTATAGTTGGAAAACATACTTGAATATACTATCTCAAGAAAATAAGGAAATATATACTTAATAGGCGATTTGAATGTAGACAACTTACCTTCCCTTCAAAACAACAATGATTCCAACTTTTTCTAATTTATAATCTTCCCATGCATTTTAACTACTAATAAAAACAAATTATAAAACTAGAATAAACGCATGTTCCGCCTCTTTAATCGACGATATATTCACAAATGCATTAAACCAAAGAATTAAAAATGGCCTCATTTATTCAGAAATATAAGATCATCTACCAATATTCTCAATTCATTAAAAAAACGCGTTTTAAAATCAAGAATCCTGAAAATATCATTCATCGAAAACTAAATTCTGTCACTATTCAACATTTTAAAAATAGCCTAAGAAATGGGAAGAAAGAATGGCAAGAGATTTATGAAATCCAAGTTGAATACTTTATCCGCAATCTCTTTTTTTAACTTTAAAGCCCAAGTCCACTCCAAAAATACCTTGCCTTTAATAGAACCAGAAAAATCAGACAAACCAATCAAAAAAAGTTTGAGCAAAATCGGATAACTAATAAGAAAGTTATGAATTTTTGAAAAAGTATGTAAAACTAAAAAACAATGGAAATCACTACACAAATTGCCAATTTGGTTATCAGTTTGTGACGTCATGTCTTCACTACTTATCAATTGCTTTATATAGTTTTATCCCATTAATTTCCCTTTTTATCCCCCAAAACTTTATTTCCCCATGCCTTTGCCCAGGTTATATGATTTGTATCATAATGCGTGCATGACATTTCCCAAAATCTTTTATAAATTTCGAAGAATTGATACTATTTTCCTGAATATTGTATTTCATAATTATTGATTTTTATATACATAGTTTATCAAAATTCACATTTTTCATGATTTAACTGGACAAAAATTACTCTATATTAGTGCATCCACACAAAAACATATTACTATCAATCTAACTTGGATGCTGGTGTGAAGAAATAAGATTCTTAGGGGGAAAATAGGAAATTTATATTATCAATATAAAGAAAATAATTAGTGGATAGTGAGGACCATACGTCACAGACTCATGAGTGAGTTGCCAATTTGTGTAGTGATTTTCAAAGTTGTTCATGTCATTAAAATTCATAACTTTCTTATTAGTTATCCGATTTTGCTCAAACTTTTTTTGATTGGTTTGTCTGATTTTTCTGGTTCAATTGAAAGTAAGTTATTTTTGGAGTGGACTTGGGCTTTAATAACGACATACCATTAACAAAGAGTAAACCATTCTCAAAAAGGCATGACAAACCCATAGATTACTAAAGGAATAATGACATCTGTCAAGAAAAAAAAATCATTTCAATAAACTATCATTTTGTTTACTCTGTAAGAGTCATTAATTTCCAAGAATTATCTCTTACTCTTATATCTTATAGATTTACTTTGTTACCTTGATTAATGGGATCTATTCATATACCTATTTATGATGCGTGTTTATACCTTGTAAAAGATGTAACGCTTTCCAGAATTCGACTAATTACAGGTAAGTATGAATATTTTGACGTAATCACGCCTTGTGTATTACTTTTGTTTCACTGAACATTATTTGGGTCTATAGGTTCGTGGTCTGAATGGCATCAGATACATTGAGCAAGATGGGCTGGCTACTGTACTTGGTAGCCGAAACGCTGATGATTACTGGGGGCTTGACCGTATCGATGAGCGTTCTCTACCTCTTGATGGCAACATCAACTTTAGCGGTAAGCAGAATCTATAGGGGTCATCCAAATACATTGTCAGCCCATGAGACTGACAAAACAAAGAGAAACATAGGAATTGTTTTTTTTTATCCGAAAGATGTCGGTCTTATGCGCTGTCGATCTGTTGGGCTCTGGCCAAGGGCGTCAATCCGGGGGACAGGGGACACCCCACGATTTTCCTAGGGGGACATCAAATCAAATGTCCCCATGTTTTGTCAGAAAAGTTCTTTAATAATTTCTTTAATTTCTTTAATGTAGCGTCAAAGCCTCCGCGCTTCGCGCGAAGGGGGACTGAATTCAAACAAGGATTAAGAGTCGAGAACAGTACAACGAATCGTCTTCGTTCTCTAATAATTTAATGAAACGTCAAAGCTTCCGCGCTACGCGCGAGAGGGTGGAAACTGAATTCAGGCAAGGATTAAGAGTCGAGAACGGTACAACGAATCGTCTTTTTCTCTAATAATTTAATGAAACGTCAAAGCTTCCGCGCTTCGCGCGAGAGAGAGGGCTGAACACGAACAAGGATTAAGAGTAGAAAATGGTACAATGAATCGTCTTCTTTCTCTAATAATTTAATGAAACGTCAAAGATGAAAAAAATTTAAAAAGACAATAAATGAACCGGTCACCACTGAAAGTACATGCCGTGAAACAGGATAACTAGAAAGAGAGAGAGAGAGTGTGTAGCAACATAACGTGGTATAACTTTGAAAGGAACTGTAAAGGTTACATGTAATTGTGCCCCCAATGCTCAAACTCGGATTGACGCCCTTGGCTCTGGCCAATCCATAAGATGAGTCATAAACAGTGCCGAAGTGCTAACGTCATATTCGCTCGTCGTCGAGGTTACTGGTTCCAAACAACAGCGCCTGTGCATGAGGTTCACAGCGAAATCATTTATTCAAGTAACGGGGTGGAGCAGGGCAAATCCCAACAAAATGTGACAACCCAAGGCTCAAAGGTAATGAGCCAATATATCATAACGCACAGCTAATTTGTGCTTATACAGTATATGCTAGCGAGTACAATGTAAAGGACATCAATGCGCGCACTGAGTCTAGACGCGCATTGTACTGTTTGGCTTCCATTTTGCCAGACGACAATCATATTGCACCACACCGCCTCATTTTAATAATGTTATTTAATAAAGCACATGGATGCCTCCTTAACAGTGCGGCACTTGGCCTTTTTATCGGGTCTGTTTCTTATTTCTCGAATCTATATTCATATTGCTGACCCGTTTTATAAAACAAATAATTCTGGTTTTGAAGCACATGCATTTAATAGTGATATGCACTGCACCTGGTTAAGTCACGATGGGCCGTATAATGAACGCGACAAGCCTCGATCATTATCCGATTGTGGCTTAACCTGCTTGCAGTGCATATTCAGTGATGCACTCGCAAACATGAACTCAATATCCGTTAGCCCTTGGGATTTTGTTTAAGGTTATCAGTACAATTAGATTAAGTCGGGCAAATGAGGAAGCCCTCATTTTTTCCGAAGGTTCGTAATTCCAAACCACAAATTTCCCATACCCGGGGTTCATAATTCCGAACATTTGTTACAAAATTCAAAGGTTCGTTTATTACACGTTTCGTAATTCCGACAAATAGGCTTTATCAGTCAGAAAATCAAATAGAATTTGTTATTCCAAAGGTTCGTCATTCCGAAAAAACGATATAGGGTTTTTTGTTATTTTAGGAATTCTAAAACCTCCAGGATTCCTTATTCCATTTTTATTTTTGTTAAACTTCGGAAAAATGACACTTAACCTGAATATAATCTCTCGTGCAATGAATATTTCAATGATTGTCCTACAGGTACTGGATCAGGGGCAAATGTTTTCGTCGTCGATACCGGAATCACTTACTCGCATGAGGACTTCAACAATAATCGTGCCCAACAATTCTTCGATTACGAAAATGGAGATGTAGGTTACTTTTTTCATTTTTTCTATTCCGACAAAGTTCCTACCCGTATATATTCTTTTTAGAGACATTAGTCTACACTGTTTTATTCAAAATAATCTGGCATTAAAAGAAAAAACGTTGTTGCCAATTTGAAAAAGAACATGTGATTAATGTTGATCTTTAAAAATAAATCATGTCCTGATCGAAGTGTTAAAAGCATGTTTTAACCTGATAGCTATTTGCTTTTTAAGAATTCCGTCTAAACTGAATCTACCACTTTTCTATAGAGAACATTTAAATAATGCCAGCCTCTTTCTCTCTGTCTCTTTCTTTCTCTCTCTCTCTCTTTCTCTTTATTTTTCTCTCTATGTTTCTCTTTTTTTCTCTCTCTCTCTCTCTTTCTCTCTATCTCTTTCTGTTAAATATCAAAAGGGTTCTGATTGCCATGGTCACGGAACTCACTGTGCCGGAACAGTCGGAGGACAATATAGTGGTGTTGCCACTAATACCAACATCTACAACGTTCGTGTGATGTCCTGTACCGGATCTGGTTCTTATTCTAACATTATAGCTGGTAGGCTTATACATCGTAACCAATCGTAACCAATAATATTTAGAGTATCAAATGGGATTCTTTGCTCACCATATTTCGATCCGTCTTATATTCAAAGGGATTAGTAACGATGATAATTATACTAATAATGCTATTAATAATGATAATGATAACAATAGTAATAACAATACTAATAACAACAATCATAATTATTCTACTACTACTACTTATAACAATAATAACAATAATGATAATAATTATATAAGCGACAACAATATTAATATTAATAATAATAACAATAATGATAATTGTAACCAAAATAATGATTTTAATAGTTATAATGATAATAATAATAACAATTATGAATCCAGTAAAATTAACAATAACATGAATATTTATTATGACAATAAAGATAACGATAGTTTAGATAATAATTTATCAATAATATGATATAATATTATAATAACGATAAAAATATAAATAATAATAATAATAACAATACTAATAGTAATGAATAATGAACACTGATTTTGGTTATTTATTTGAATGAATATATTTTTGGGAGACGGATTTTACTGATTTACAAAAAGAATCGTATAGCTTTATGCAAGACGGTTTTGTATTACTAGTATGGGGTTGCTACTTTTCTATCCAAATTGGCTGCTGGCACCTACATGAATGCAAGAATTACGTGTCATTAAGGAGGACAGGGTCGCCTTAGACGCAAAATTATTTACATTTCCCGCCGCCATCTCGCCGTCCAAGATGGCCTGCAGCATTCAGTATTGAATCATTAGCTCCTGTATGACATTCGTGCCTATCCACTGTTTGGGGGAAGAAAGTAATAAATCCATAAAGACCAGTTTAATTATGCTGTAAGAAGACAGGTATCATACAAATTCAAGATGGCGTCTTAAATGGCAGCATATAATCCTTAAAATCCCCGAAGAGAGTTACCATTAAAAAAAAAAAGACTTTTACCATTTCTTGAGATATGGGTTTATAAATATACAAATCTATTTGATAACCCTACATTAGCCTTATGATCCAAGGTAGAATCATAGATTTTGTCTTTATTGCATTCAAGATGACTTTTTTTTCTAATTGCGTGACTGGAAGAAGCAGTTTTGGGTCGTAGTGGCTGCTGTGCGAGTCACTGTTCAGTTTACCGGTCATGGATCCCATTGTATGTTAACATGGACTTGCGTAGTGCATTTATATTTTCATCATCGTAAACATCTATCTAACAAAATAAAGAAAGAATTCAAAGGAGGATGGAGATACGACCTTATATAAGACCAAACTAAACATAGAAGTGCCCCTAGGAAATTAAGATTTAGTATGGCATAGAAAGTGATTAACATTTTGCACTAGGTCTTATTGAACACCTGTTATAACTCTTTTCATATTGGAGAAGTTATATGACAATGTGTCAATGAATGTAATTCCATCCCGAGAAAAGGGCTGGTGCACCCATCCCACATAATAATAATCCAGTGTGCTTCAGATTTACAGGGTATTGGATTTAATATTTCAAAACATTCTAGAGGAGCGTGCGAAGATCGCCCCCCCCCCCACCTCGTGTAAATATCTGGTGATAACAAAATCCTTGAATTACTTGCAAGGCATTCGGGAAGAGCATACAGGAGGCACATAAATAATGATGAGGCTATCCTGAGTAAATCAAACCAACATCATTGTTAATCTATTCAAATCTGCGATGTGCTTAGATTTCATGGAGAATATTGCATTTGACGATTGGAAAGCTTTCTCAAAGCCACGTATTTATTAAGATTTAAAACACAAAAGAAACGGTTCTTCTCTTTCCAGAGATGGAGAGGTAGAGAAAGACAGACAGATAGAGACAGAGGGGGCATACCTTTAAACATCATCCACGAACAATTAAATCTTCGCGGATCCCTTGAAACTGCCCTTTTATCGACACGCAATTTCAAATTATTCTGCGTAGCCTGTACTCCAAGTCAACATAAAGTGATACCACTTGGGCCTTTTCTCTTCAAAACTTCTAAAGGTCTGAATGCTGTGGCAGATTCCAGCATGTCAAGAAAGATTGCTTCCATGTCCATTGGTGGAGGTTATTCGTGGTCTCTCAATAACGCCGTTGCAAATGCCCATGATGCAGGTGTAACTGTCGTTGTAGCAGCCGGTAACAGCTACTCAGATGCCTGCGATTACTCCCCAGCTTCTGCTCCGGATGTAAATCATATCATTTCTGTTATAATTCTCCAGTGCTTGATTTTGCATTATTTCTAATAATCTAAATAGTCAATTTGTATTTTTTTTTTAAGTCTCTACTGAATGTGCAAGAACACTGTCATTTTCGTATAAGAAGATGCGGCCGTGCCTTTTTGGCATTGCAAAAACAAAGATGCCCATGTCTGCGCACTCATTCAGTTCAGCTCTTGATTTTTCTTTAAATAACATTTCGATGCTTTTTTGCATAAAATGGCTGAGATTACACCTTTCTCATTTTTGTATACTCTTTTTGTTTCTCACACGAATACCTATATATTGCTATAATAGAGGCGAAAAGTTTGTGTTTGTCAATTATATTGTACACTTGTCATCAGGATCGTGCAATATACTAATAAATTTCAAATTCATGGATTTTTCTTCTTCCTGGGGACCTAGTGACGAGTTATTCCATTAACCTGTTATCAATGAATGAATTTCAATACTTGGAATTCGGTCTGCATAAATTACGTGTTGTAATGTCGAGCCAGCCTTAGGCAAGCTTTGAAGTTCTCAAGAACAACCTTCTTTTTTTAAAAGTATCTATAAAATGTGAATATGTTAGAAAGCTTATGCCTATTGAGCTTGTTCCCAGCCATATGGCCACTATCCTTTATTATGATATTTCATATCAAGTTACTAATGCTTTTTCGCTAGCAGTTCCTCTTTTCAGTTGGTTTCTTGTTTAATTCCAACATTTTTGTTGTTATCCAACATTTAAAAAATCGTATTGTATATACGTTAGTTGCTCTGACTTATGTTGTAGTAATGTCCTCATTGATGCATATTGTAAAGTGTGTTCTTGTTTGTATTTTATTTGTGTTTATATCATGTTGTTGAACAGCACAGGGCTTCATAGAAAATTGAATGAATTGCCCTGGTTTTTTATAGGCGAAACAACTAACTAAATATGCATAGTAAAGTAACCCGTCTTGTGATCCATCGACAGGCTATCACGGTTGGTGCGACCGCCGTTGACGACTCCAGACCACTTTTCTCAAACTACGGCTCATGCAATGACATCTTTGCCCCAGGAAAAGACGTTTACAGCGCTAAATATGGCACATCAGGCAGCTACACATCAATGAGTGGTACCAGCATGGCATGCCCTCATGTTGCGGGTAAGGATTTATTTGTTTATAACAGTCATGGTAAAAAATTATCAATTACTAGTAATTACTAGTGGTAAAATAGTTGCTAGTAGGCTAATTACTAGTAGTAAAATAGTTTCTAGTAGGCTAATTACTAATAGTAATATTCATTACTACGTCTACCCTTTAAAACCATCTGAAAGCATTGGCCTATTAATGATCGAATACTAGATCATGAATGATACTGACAAAATATTGACGATTTAGCCTCATTTCTGTCACGTCATCATCATGATCATGATTTATAATTGAGTATTATAAGCTATAGACCATAATATAACTATCGAAATGTCTCCTTAAGATTCCAATGCATACTTGTCTTCAAATATTTCATTTTGGAAATGCCAATTTCTGACATTTATGACATCTAATCTGGGTTTGTCCCCCCTCCCTTTTTTTGTTTTAAATAATAAATAAACAGGCGCCGCTGCAGTCATTCTCGGAAACAATTCCGGCTACTCTCCTTCTCAAGTGGCATCTAAGTTGATCAGCGATGCTACTTCGAACGTAATCTCTAACCCTGGTACAGGAAGCCCAAACCTTTTGTTGTACGTCGCATAGACCCTTCAGTAAAATGTTCCATCTCCTTCCACTAACTCGTATTTGTGCTTTATCCAAAACGACCTTAATCTTTTCTGTTCAACTCTCAGTTGACTTTTTTTTTAAGGAGGGGGCGGGGGTCATCAAAATCATCGACATACTAATACTTTGGTCTTTTACGTCCTTTGGTAGACTTCGGCATGAAAGTAATCGTGAGAGCTAAAAAAAAACTACAAATATCTTTTGAATATTTGGGATGAGTGTTTAACCCGAAAATTACCCTTTTTAAGAATAGACACAAATAGGGACATCCAATATACAAACAGTTGTAAGTGATGATAGGAAATACATATATTTTAAAATTAGGGTTCTATGTTGCAGAACGGTATGGTAATCTATATTTTGGGATGTAAAGATTTTCGAGTCACCGGTGCATAAGGAGATGATGAAATAAAACAAGCATTAAATATAACCATATATTTGAGTCCATACTTAATTGTTGTTGTTTGGTTTGTGGCAATAAAGTAAACTAATGAGAAAATAGGCAAGAGTAAAATACGAAACAAATTTGAGAGCGAGAGAACATTATCACTTCCCCTTTCTCATTTACCCGAGAACAATTATACATAATTTTATTTGAAGGTACAGAATTATGCGAAAAGGAAACTATAACATACTATGTTTATGATGTGAGGTATGAATGACCTGTGTTTTACGCAAAATATCAATGGATTTAAAAAAGAAATAGATATCTAGGGTAGGAGGGTAGGAGGGATGGAGGGAGAGAGAGAGAGAGAGAGAATGGGGAGGTGGATAGAGAGAGAGGGAGAAAGAGAGACAGAGACAGAGAGAGAAGAACGAGGAGGAGAAGGTCGACAGATATATTCAGGGGCATCTCTAGAGGGGGTATGTGAGGGTGTAACATTATCCCCCCCCCCTACTCAAAATTCCTGTTGGCAAATGTGCCACCTCTATAAGAAAGATGAGGGGAAATGAGGGAGGCGAAAAATTAAAGGAGAAGGAAGCGGAAGAAAAGAGAAAGGAAAGTGAAATTGAGAGGGAAAAGGAAGGAAAAGGAAAAAAGGAAAGAGAAAGGAAAGGAAAGGATGCAATGACAGAAAGACAATGGTAAAGAGAGAGAGAGAGATAGAGAAAAGGGGGAGGGAAAGGTGAAGTAAAGGTAAATGAAGGAATGGAGAGAGGAAAGAAGGAAAGAAAAAGAGGCCAAGAAAGATGTAGAAAGAAGATGAAGAGGAAAGAAAATGGAGTTAGGGAAGCCGAAAAGGCATATGAGATGAAAGAGATGAGGGATGAAGAGGAAAGCATTAGAAAATTGATGAGGAAAAAGGAAAAATAGAAACAGGAGAGAAGAGAAATTGATGAGATGGAGAAAGACTTAATTCAAAGAGAGGGGGAGGGAAAAAGGTAAGAGAAATGAGAAAACAAGGAACAATGGCGCCCAAGTAAAATTATTACAGACAAATTTCATCTTCAGGACACAGACAGCACTTGCGCACTTGTGAAGTAAGAGGGGGCTTCGCGACTGCCCCCCCGAAAGACAAAAATTACAAGCCATAATTTAAAAAAAGAAAAGGAAAAGTAAAACAAAAGAAAATGAAGAGAAAAGTAAAGAAGAAAAACTAAACAAACGTGGTCAAGAGAAAGAAGTTTACAAAAACCCTGCCATTTCAAGTTCCTTTGTCATGATTCCACTGGTTCTATCAAGAACATCAAAAACGAATTTTGTTCCATTCTTTAGCCATCCAAAATTGACACAAGGGTCATATTTCGTACATTGGGTCTAATCAAGTTAATGCGTTCTATCAAGTTAGTATATAGACAAAACAATATATATTTTTAATGACAGGAGAACGTCTTTAAATTCGATCTAAATAACTAGTACGTCTTATAAGCCAACAAGCCCCATTTTAAGCTAATGCATTATCATGAAAATGTTTTCTACACAAAGACAAAATTAATGCCAGTTGGGGCAAAAATCCCATCAAGGAATCCTGAAACAAAAAACAAACAATAAAATGTATGAGGAGGTGATAAATAAGGCTTTATAGGACAATTAATAGTGGCACACAATTTTTTTTAATCAACGCTGCCTATCCCAATAAGAGAAGAACAAAATGTTAATCACAGTTTTCTGTAGCAGAACGATATGGTTATTTATATTTTTGGGTGTCAAGATTATGTGAGGCACCGTTTTTTTTAATGTAAAGAAAACAAACTCGTGCGTTCCCAGAGTGCCCGATTAAAATTGTAACATTATATGGGCAAATTCAAAAACCAATGTTGACGCCATTTTACTGTTACAAAAGAAAGCCATGCGTATATGTACTGATTCTTCCTATCGCGACCACACCAATCCCTTGTTTTCAAAATTAAAAACTCTAAAAGCTGAATATATAAATATTCTACAAATAGCACTTTTCATGTTTCGCTTACAGAATGGTCTACTACCCTCATACTTTCCCCCATTGTTTAGTTTGAATAAAACCATTCACGCTTATCCTACAAGGCAAACTGAAAAATTCCATTTAAGAAATCCGAAAACCGCATTGGCTCTCAAATCCATTAGACACACCGGTATCTAAGTCGAGGGCTGCGGGCACGTCAAGCTACTTTGCTTATGCTGTAGCCCTCCTGCATCTAATGTATGTTAATTATGCATTGAATATTTTTGTTTAATTTCGTATGTTTTCTGTAAAAAATTATATGAAATATTGTATCAAACCATACTATGTTCATGAAAATGTATGAAGAAGAAAAAAAAAGATGCAGAAACCAGTAAATCAAATCATATCAAATCAAATCAAAAGGCAATGCTCAACGCTTTTGATTTACTATTGATTTGGATATATCTTTAAAAGTGTGTTCATATCTTATAATGATTATTGCAATATCTACCAAGGTCGGATCGCAGTCGAATCGCATAGTGTGCGGTGTTTTTTAAATGTACAATTAAAAAGAGAGTTGAATATACAGATATATATATATATATATATTTATTTATTTATTTAAAGAAAGAGAGAGAGATGAGAGCGAGAGAAAGAGAAAAGAGAAAGGAAAAATGACCACCCGACATAGCATCTTATCTTTACTCAGCACAAATTATTATCTTGTTTGTGACGCACTAGGCATGTTTATGTAGTTTGCGCACACAAATAAAACGTGTAAGCCAAATTTTCCAGCTTTTTTACTGGTCCTTAAATTCCTTCCATCTCTTTCCTGTTTTTCTCTCGATGTAACCTCCTCTCCTCTCCTCTTTCTTCCCACGCGTCATCTCTCTCTCTCTCTCTCTCTCTCTCTTTCTCTCTTTCTCTTTCTTTCTTTCTCTCTCTCTCTCTCTCTCTTACCCCTCAACAATAATCCTTCACCCGGACAATTATTTATCTTGGTGTCTTTTGGGGCCAAAAGCAACTAAAGTCGTTTAGCGACTTACAATGTTCGTTTAACAAAAGACATTATTGCATATATGCTAAAGAAAAATGTAACTGGAGCAATTATGATTGTAGATTAAATCTTATTAAATCCGAATGCTAATTAAATCTTTGCGCAGCACAAAATTTACGACCATTCGGTACAAGGGTCTGAAAATCAGACAATTTGATTAAACGAGTGCGCTCGCTAAATTCGATTCAACAACTAACGGTTGTTATTTTCCCACAAAAAGACATTTTCAAGCACTTCTGTTTTTAAGGGAAGTTCAAAATTAGTATTATCTTTATAATGCCATTGGAATTTAACCTTTTCATTTGTTTGGCCTACAAATGGGACATACTACCTTTAATTTTGTTGTCAGCTCTTGGTACTGTGTTTACCTGGCTAACGACAGATTTGATCCGGGTGTAATGATATGGTCACGCGTACCCTAACAAAAAGGGAAATTGACATTCAATTATGATGTTTAAGTTGTTTTTTTCTATTTTGGCTCTTTGCTCTTAAAAGAAATTAATATACAATACATTGTTACAAGGATAACGGTATCTAAACAAAATAAATGAATGAATAGCATCTTCCAGGGAGTGGTGTTGCACTCTTGAAATCTGTGACTCTAGATAGATTTCGTAGACTGTACAGTCTTGTACAGGCGTGTCTCCGCAACGTTTCTACGACTAGTGTCTGTACGATGTGTCTATGAAATGAAAAATGATGAATGGTTCCGACGAGTCTATGACGAGTGTCCATGCAATGTGGCTACGATCACTGGCAACTCACAGTGGCAACGAGCACTGGCAACAAACAGTGGCTTAGAGGTGTAGCTTCGAGGGGTGGCTACGAGGTGTAGTTTCGAGGAGTGGCTATACAAGCCTAGCTAAGAGGAGTGGCTATACAAGCCCAGGTTGTCCCTAATGAGTAGGGTTAAAACCAAGCATACTTAAGGATATTCCCTATACACATATTAATAAACCAATTTATAAGGTCATAATTATTGCGGTCACACTAAGATTTTCGTCTAAAAACATGTTACGAATAAAGTTATATTGAAATGAAAATTCTTCCCAAACTGTTAGAATCCTTGCACTTTCTAAATGTGCTTTATGAACAAAATGTATGGAATTTTTTTTTAAGGATTTTTTTTTTAGGGGTGGTAAAACTATTCACATTATGACACTTTACACGAACATTTCAATTTCAGTCATTGTCAATGGATTGATATCAGAAACGTTCCCAGTCAAGAGATGGATGTTCATTTTGGCTGCTGAATTCATAGCTAATAGAGTATAAGGAAAAATAATACCAACCAGAAATTTGATATTAAAGGTAAAGACCAGTTTTGGAAACGCCCCTCTGTCAAAAAAATGAAATGGAAGCTCTCATTACCAATCATGTGAAAGAATATGTTTTGACTAATACGTGATATTACAAATTATCCGGGAAAGTCGGGAAACCGCCTACTAATTGATATATTTGGTAAATTATTATATCTATTGGGACCAAATAGATATCGCGCACGTGGTCGCGTAGTCCCATATACATCTTTATGTGTACAGTGCTTGTAACTTTACCAAGACTGGGCCAAATTTCTTATCGCTTAGATGATTCCAGAACCTTGCAGTACACACCAATACTTATATGCTAGATGATCAACCTTTTTCTGATCGATTCCACAACGTTTCTTTCACAATGCAATCTTTAAAGGCTGCAACTCTACACTTAAACAATTACAATAAACTGACGACACCTTATTCTTTGTTAACATTATAAATTATCAGGAGAAAATAATAGATGAATTAGACTTATTTGGAAAAGTCGCAGGCCCAGTATTAAATAAAGAGAAAACTGTTCTTTTCTGGATCGGAGATGACAAGAAAAGTTGGTCTCTCTCCGACCTTAATCTTAGTAGACCAACAGAGCCTGAGCAATACTTAATAAAGGTTATATCTGCAGACTTATACTATGATACAAAATTGAGTTGTGAAAATAAATTGACCAAACTACAGAAACTCCTGGACAACTGGAGAAGCAGAAGCCTCACATTGTTTGAAAGAATCACAGTAGTTAAATCACTCGCCTTAAATCAAATAGTTCACTTAATGATAGCGGACACGATTCCACCAAAGTGTCTGAAGAAATTAAATCAATCAGTATTCAAATTTATCAAAATCGACAAGATAGAAAGGAACATCCTTACTCAAGACTATAGCCAAGGGGGATTAAGTATAGTTAACACTGAGAAACAGATATTGAGTTTTCGTTTAAGATGGCTTGGTAGATCATTGGATGACAGTAAAGGTGCATAGAATGATATGTGTAATTATCGTTTTGATTCGCTCGGTGGCGTAAATACTCTGTTAAACTGTAACTATGACGATAAATTATACGATGTCCAGAAATGGCAACTTCCCAATTTCTACTTAGAAATATTACAAGCCTGGAATTATGTGAAAGGTTATACTTGTAGTGAAAATTATCCTGTACCAGATAAATGTTTTCATATGCAAATAAGATGGCATAACAAAATTATTGTTTTAATACAAATTTTGTTTTAACGCAAATTGGTTTAGACCTGCCAGAACGCCTTGAATCAAGGAAAAGCAAGCAAAATCTTGTATTCGATTATACTAAATTGAAGGAAGCTATTCTAAAGATATGGTTTAATGATTTTACAAATGAAGAAATTGAACCAGTAAATCATATTAATATCATAAGAGGTCGACAGCTGAGCTTGGGTCATGTTATACGGAAGAATGGTTTGGAAAATCTTGCACTGACTGAAATAATCGAGGGGAGGAGGAGTAGGGGTAGAAGGAGGATTCTGTGGATGAGTAGCTTAAGGAGTGGGATCTCTGAAATTGGAATTGATCTCGGGGAGAATGAATTACTTCATATAATATGGGGCAGAGAGTTGTGGCACTCCATGGTCGCCAACGTCTCAGGATATTGCACGTAGAGAGAGAGGGATCATATTCACTCTCTCGAAATTCCTTATTTTTAAATTTTGAGTTTTTTTACATATCAGTGATGTAAGCAGCAAACTTTTCTACAATATGATATTTTTAACAGACACTCACCAACAGGTGCTGTCATTTTGGTGGAAATTTTGACTGGTATTCCGTGTTCAAAAGGAATTTAATGTATACATGTATTTGATTTTATCAAACATGTTGTGAAGTACACCTTTAATATTGATTTTTGCATGGATATCTATTGCTTACTCAAGATTAATTTTTTATCAAACATGTTGTAAAGTACACTCTTAATATGATTTTTGCATGGATATCTATTGTTTAATTAAGATTAATATTTACAGAAAGATAGGCGTAACAACGATCGCATTCTGGTGTATATACAAAATGTAAGTCTTCCGGAATAAGTATGGTTTTAATAAAAACCATTTCAAACTAAAAATACGTTTTTGAAAGAGAAGTAAAAAACAGAATTGTTGTAAATCAAAAAATCAAAAGCTAAAAAAAAAAGAAAAAAAAAATCTGTTACAAGCAATTTAGATGAAAAAGAGCAAAATATTGTACAGTTGAGAAAATTGATAACATTATTTCAATTACATTTGTTCTCACAACTATATTTTGATGCTTGAATGTAAATAAATAAATAATCACCTCATTTGAGGCACACACAAAATAAAATCATGACAACCACCACCACCATCACCATGCATCGCCGCTATTTCAAGCACCACAACCACCTCCAACACCACCACCATCACTACCATCATCATCATCATCATCATCATCATCATCACAATTCACATCTACTACCGATTCGATGCATCACATTCAATGTCGCACGTGGCAACAAGAGCTACTGAATTCAGTTTATTATGTAATTAAGTACCTTAACACGCCTTCTCGTGAATATACGAGTTACAGAAGGTTTGCAGAGAATGAGAAGGAGGCAAGAGAAAAGGAAAACTTCAAGAGATATTCGCGAATGGTACGAGAAGAAAAGTTTGATGTCCTCAATAGCTTTAGCGTGATAAATTGAGAAGATGTTATGAAACCAAACATATCAGTCTTATATAGTTAATGTGCAGTCACGAGACGATGCGCGTCTTTATATATTTTTGTTACCGAAAATATAATAGAGGAGATAGTAGTTCATAATGAATCATATTCGGACTACATTACATGATAACATTGTTGTGTTAGATTCATAAGAATTCTAAGAGAACGATAGGCTATACCTGTATTTATACGTATTATTTGCGTACCCAAGCTACATAAACGTGTTTTAGTGCGTTACGTCCAAGATAATAATGTGTGCTTAAAGTATTATTTAAAAAACGCCCTGTCAGGTGTTAACTTTCACAAATTCTTTCTAGAAGTTCGTTAACCTAGTTCCATATAGTTGATATTTAAAGGGATAGTTGAGTTTTGTTGCAGAGGGCGCAACACAAAATATATTTTTTGTGAGATAATGAAAAACTGAGTGTCAAATTTGAAAGAACATACAATTTAAATGACAAAATTATCTTTGTTTGATCAAAATCGGTTTAGAGACGGCTGAAATATCCATAAATATAACCATTTCTAATATTTGTGGGCACCACAAATATTTGAACCAGCCGTTGAAAAAAACGAGATAGTGCCTTTTACGTTTTATTCCAGCCAATGCGAATGTTGGCTTTTTGTTGGCTTTTTTATGTAGGTTTTAATACGCATAGCCAGTCGGCCTGTGTATTGATATTATTCATTAATTAATCTCTTTCACAATTTAAATTTCTCACATTTTTGGGTCTAAAATTACCTTCATAGCAATTTTAGCTCCTAAATGGGCACTAGAAATGCCATGAATTAGAATAAGAGCAATAACCATGCACTTTGAAGGAATTGCGGTCTTAAACAAGAATCCAACTATCCCTTTAAGGTGAGATTAACTGCTTCATTTATGTAAAGATTTTTCTTTAAACCTCTAGAATGATAAACATGATATAAAAAGAGTAAAAAATTATAACTTTAAATTAATAAAAGTAATGTTTTCGATTCGGAAATGTTTCATGATGGAATCCGTGCTTCACCTCATGTAATTAAGATATCAGTTAATTAAGTCGGTCATAAATATGTTGATAAAGTAAGCTTATTGAATCGTATAAATGTGTGATTCTATAACTATGTTCATAAAGAATAGGGCAAGAATATGAAAACATGTTGATACTGTATCTTGTATGAACAAGAAGGGGGTTTTGAGAAATATTTTATGAATACCATGAATACACAGAATAGTTTAATATGCTACGATTACGTTTATTTCATATCTATACTCTTTGTTCATTTGTATCGCTTTAACAACAACTTTTACTATCCAATGTAGATGTAATTTGTATAAAATATTGTCAATCTAATTGAATTGGGAAAAGAAAATAAATTTCATGTTTCATGATGTTCAGTCATCATTAATGTAACCTTAACTATGTCATTGTAATAGCCCCAATGTCACTTGACTATTCTGTAATCTACTCTGTGCAAATACTCAATTTAGGAACGCAGAGACGTTGAACGTACGTGACACGTTTTGTCTAGACGGGGAATTGGGGGAGGGTTACAAAATCTTTAAATTTCGTATGTTAAGACAGCCATTGAAAAGAAAATTTATGCTTCCTCATTCACAGTCATCTTAATCACCATCATCATCATCATCCCTCGAATCATTAGTTCCTCGTCACCATCATCACCACCACTACCCCCATCATCAACGCCACACCCATTGTCATCGTCATCAATATCATTATCATCATTACCAACAATAACAACCTCATTTCCACCATTACCACCAAAATCACACAGAAAAAAGGTACAAAATGAGAGATGATAAGATTTTTAAATAGTAAAAGAAATGATATGTACACGTGGCACGTTTTTGTTTCAACAGGAAAAAAGGGTGTAAAAAAGCGGCCATCTTGGATGTTATATTGAATTTAAAATGTTGACAACAATTGAAAAGACAATTACCAATTCCTCGTTTGTATTCTTCATCATCATCATCATAATCACTTTTATCACCCCCCACCCTCCTATCTTCGTCACCATCATCACTACCTGCACCACCACCACCACCACCACCATGCATCGAAACTACTTCAAGCACCACAACCACCTCCAACACCACCACCATCACTACCATCATCATCATCATCATCATCATCATCACAATTCACATCGACAACCGATTCGCTGCATCACTTTCGACGTGGCACGTGGCATCAAGAATAATGAATTTAGTTTATTATGTAATTAAGTACCTAAACACGCATTATCGTGAATATACGAGTGGACACGAAGTTTGCGGGAGAAGGAGGCAAGAGGAATGGAAAACTTTAAGAGATATCCGCGAATGGTACCAGAAGAAAAGTTTGTCATCCTCAATAGCTTTAGCGTGAGAAATTGAGAAGATGTTATGAAAACAAACATATCAATCTTATATAGCTAATATGCAGCCACGAGACAATGCGGGTCTTTATATATTTTGTAACTTAATGTCAATAATGGTCCTTTTGATTTACTTAAAAATTATGATGCAGAGGCAGAGAAGGAGAGGGGGGCAAGAGAAATGGAAAACTTTTAGAGATATCCGCGAATGGTACGAGAAGAAAAGTTTGTTGTCCTCTATGTAGCTTTAGCGTGAGAAATTGAGAAGATGTTATGAAAACAAACATATCAAGCTTATATGGTTAATATGCAGCCACGGTCTTTTGATATATGTTCGAATTATGATGCAATATCAGATTTAATTTATGAAGGACAAAATGTGCAATAGGACAGGTGTCAATTTCCCATAGGGTTATTTCTATGGAGGCATCCTCTATAAATAGAGGACAATTCTAGCATATCCAATCAAGTTCGTCACATCTATTCAGAAATACGGTAAGAGCTTGCAAGACATCGGAAGGAACACCGCACACCTCCACCATCCCAATCGACAAGATTTGGGAAAACCTGAGCATTTGAAAAGGTGAAATTTTCCTGTTTTAGGTTCTGAAAAAAGCGATAGTAAAAATCAAAATAGCAGAGTATTGTAGGCCTTTCAGTCAGATTGTTTTTATCGGCTAGAGCATGGAACTGTCTTGAGACAGTTCCTATTGAGCATGTCCTCAGATTGAAAGTCTGACTTACAAAACTTTGAAAAATTGATTTTACTATTCAAATGACTTTCCGGAGCTACTACTAATCTCTCAACGAAATTATCTCAAGTTTTCTCAAATCCAGTCGCCATGGATCGTACGGTGTGAAGTGACCTCCGGGCGATTGTTCTTCGCATTTAGCAGTGAGGCAGTATATTCTTTTCTCAATATTATTTATTGTTATACCTTAATATTATGGGCAAGTCCAATATCGTCCTATTTATTCACTCGTTCTCCCGTATCTTACCAACTATTCCGGAATTGATAACATAAATTGGCTTTAAAAAAAAAAATTCTCTTGATATTTAGTCTGATCCAAACTCGAGTCAGGCTTGCAACATTATTCGTCGGATGATCATTTCAATCTGGTATTTATAAACTTCATCTTTCTTGTATTTGTTTGTGTTGAAATTAAATAAATCTAGACAAACCACTAAACCAAGATGCAAGCTCTCCTTGTTCTCCTCTTCGCTGCCGTGGCTCAGTGCCGCCTTGCGCCTTTCTACCGAGTTGAGCCCAACATTCCTGGCCAGTACATCGTCGTTCTTGAGGTAAGATCATTGTCATATTAGTTAAATCGACTGATTTCAAAACATTTTTGACAATGGATTAAAGTATATTGAACCTCCAGGTAACTTTTTTTTTAAAGATAGAAAAGCTTTTGTTGCAATTATTTTAGGGCAGGTGGATTTTTTTTCCACCAAAGTAATTGTCGTCAGATTCATACAAGGGTTAGTTAATCGATGATACTACTTCTTGCTATTACTATTACTTTGACGTTCCTGCTACATAAAGAGATTTTAGGCTTCAAAATAATTCAGTACAGAAATAATGGACCTGACCACCCCACTGCACAAGTAGAGGACCTAAGTGCTAACGTCATATTCGCTCGTCGTCCATGTTACTGGTTCCAAACAACAAAGTCTGCGCATGAGGTCTACCGTGAAATCATTCAAGCAACGGTCTGGAGAGAGCAAATTCAGTGTTTGGGCTGGTGTGATCACCATGCCATTGTTAAGCACAAAATTGTTTGAAACCAGCAACATTGAAAACTTGGCCAGAATGACGTCAGACTTTGGTGCTCTATAGTTCTGTGATTGTGATTGTTACTATGTCGGGCAAGCTTCTAACAAGCTTTTTTGTTGTCAAGAGGAATTTCTGTTTAAATGTTATTCATAAAATCAGTAAACAGTTTTATTTTCAAAGCTAACTTTCATAGCTGAATTATGGTCGCTTTGTTCATAATTATTATCATTTCTATAATTATTTTTGTAGGATGGCATCAATGTCGATAGCTTCGCTGCCACCATGCAGACAGGGATCGTCCGCAGGACCCTGACCGGCCTCATCAATGGAGTCGTTCTCACCCTCGATGGCGATTTGCTTGAACAGGTGTGCAAAACATTATGCTAGAAAGCTTGTATGATCATGTTGATGATATGAATGATTCACCTGTATATGTTTGTTTGTGTGTGTGTGTGTAGCAATATAAACATATACAGTAAAAACAGTTTGTAGTATACAACTCTATATCCTCAAACTATCAAAAAACGTAACATGCGGCGTACCCCAAGGATCCATCCTGGGCCCACTTCTATTTCTCATTTACATCAATGATATTTCGAACTCCTCCACTAATCTCACATAATAGGCTATAAGCCGATGACACTGCCCTCTTTTTTATCATCTGAGCTTGATTCATTGGTGAATAAAATAAACAATGAACTCCAAAAGGTGTCTAAATAAGTACCTGTCTATTTGTTTACTCCAGCTGACGACTTGGTTGACAAGCTGGGTATCTCAATGTACACGGTCTGCAAAGTAATATAGTACATATGATCATGGGTAAGTCCAATATCCTCTATCTCCCCCCAAGTCTTTGGCACAAAGTCGAAGATCCTTTGTAGATGAAGACTGAAAATTAGAAACACAAACGCAACACCAACAGTCCAGCTGAAGTAACAAGCTAGATCAACAATGAAAACAGTCGAACTGAAGTAACAAGTCTAACACCGAAAACCAGGAACACAAAAGTGAAAGATGTCCAAAAGGCAAACGTCACATATCATAATCAGCGTGCCAGGCAGGCCTGCCAGAACGTCGAGCAGATCGTCTGGGGAGGCAATACTGCGGGCTCATGTGCCGGAGACGGATCATCCGGAGAGAGGGGTGATGCACCAACAGGGGATGGACAGCGACGACGTGGAGTGCCATGGATCATGCTGGATGACACAACGGGAGCGGCAGGAGGAACCTCATGTGCAGCAGGCAATGAGGGATGCTGCGGGCCAGCAACGGGGCCAGTGGAGGCGTCGAAGGATGGGGTGGTGTCGCAATCAGCGGAGGAAGTCCAGGTACCTTGTTGTGACCGAGGAACGAGTAGCAGACCAAATGTGAGCACGGAACGGGCGGATAAAGTGAGTTGCGGCACAAAGCAACGTCAGCATCGATTGTCAACCTTGGGGCTGGGAGCTGTACAGGAATGTACTTCCTCAGGAACTTCCTATTACGAAGGGTGACACGCCCGAGCCATCGACCCGCACAACGTATTGGTCAAATTGCCGGACTTCTACCACAACACCGGTCTTATCCCATTTCAAGGGATGCAGCCCGGTCTGGTTCTGGATACGTACATGATCGCCACGACAAGTGGCAGAAGCCGTTTAGTGTGTTCAGACCAGCGTTCTGCACCTCTCATGTGGCGGTTCCTGAGGGCCTCCTCCCGAGCTGCGAGGGTCTCACGCCAAGTGTCATGAGGCTTGTATCTGCCAGGAGCTATGGGAATGAAGTCTCGAATCGGGCGACCAAAGATGCACCTCGCCGGGGAGAGCTTGGTATCCCTGTCTGGAGTGTTCCTGTACTGAAGCATGGCGCGTTGGAAGGAGTCAGTGTCGAGGGCACCTGTGGGGCTTGTGTTGTCCATGATGAGGCGCTTCACCGTCTTCACACCAACTTCAGCACGACAGTTGCTGTGGGGATAAGCAACAGAGGAAATGCGATGGTGTACACCCCAGTTCTTTAGAAAGTGGCGCGTAGCGAGAGCTGTGAATTCAGGGCGACCATCGGAAGCCAGTTCGTCAGGGATACCAAAGGTGACAAAGATGCGTCGTAGACAAGTGATGAGGCCATCGGCACCGTGGGAAGACCTCTCAACAATCGGCCAGTTAGAATAACGGTCGACCACTACTAAGTAGTTGCAACCTTTGTAGTGGAAAAAATCAGCACACATGCACTGGAATGGGTAATCTGGAGATGTCAAGGGGCTGGGTGGTGCCCTCGGGTTGGAGGGGGCAATCCGATTGCAGTGGTTGCACCGGGCACGAAGGGCTGCGATGGCAGGAGTGATGCCAGGCCAAAAAATAGATGCTTCAGCCCTTGCTGTCATGGAGGTGACCCCTTGGTGGGCTGCATGAAGATGGTTTAACACCTCCTCCCTTAGAGATGGGGGTATGACAACACGGTCCTTGTAAAGCACCACTCCATCAGCCGTGTGCAGGCCATCCCGAAACTGGAAGTAGTCGCGGAGAGGTTCCGGGAGTTCATGCCGGGAGTCAGGCATGCCAGATTCGACGTTGTCAACAAGGCCCTGCATGGTGCTGTCACTGGCCGTAGCAGTACGGACTCTGTCCCACGTAACAGACTGTAGTCCAAGGAAGACACAGCAGACGATAAGACGCCGTCCTCAAGGGCATCCACACGTGAGGCTGGGGTGCGCAAGCCGGCCATGAGAGTTGGGGAGTGTGTCAAGAGGACAGGGTTGGAGTCAACGGCTGCCACGTCATCAGGGAGGACCAGTTGCACAGGATCCCCAGTAGGGTGGCGGGAGAGGCAGTCTGTGGCACGATGCTTGACGCCCGGCACATGGACCATCCGAACCTGTATCTGAGGGTCTTTTCCTTCAAGTTCCTCAAGCGTGGGTTAGGAATGTCTTCCAGGTTGCGGTCACCAAAGATCTTCAAGAGGGGCTTGTGATCGACAGCAATGATGAGGTCATCACAGCCCAGAACAAAGTATCTGGCTTTATCCAGAGCATCAACAACTGCAAGGGCCTCGCCTTCCACTGGAGCATAGCGTGATTCAGCAGGGTGTGTGAATCTGCTTCCAACAAGCGTAATCCTCCATTCTGAGTGGCAGCAGAAGGGTTCGATCTTGACACAGGTACAGTGCTTCTGTAGTAGCCAAAAACCGATGCCGCTTTTGGACCAATCCGTCGCCAGGCATGTGGGCTTTTGTGGGTCGAAGATTTTGACGCCTTCTGCAATCTCACTGGCAATGACAGTTTTGGATTCCTGAAAGGCACTCTCGAGAGTCTCGTCCCATTTGTAGGATGTGCCTGGCTTCAAGAGCTGCCGAAAGGGTAGCATTTGTCCTGCCACGCTGAACGCGTAGGATACCTGGTTAACAAGTCCGAACCACGAGCGAATGTCTGTGATGTCCTTGGGGTTGGAAAGTCCAGGATTGCCTGCAAGTATTTCCTACAAGGGCGAACATTGTCAGGGGTGATTTCGAACCCAGCGAACTCGACGGTGTCCGCTCCAAACACAAACTTGTCAGGATTGAGGGTGATTCCATGCCGGCCACATGTGTCAAGCCACTGGACGGCCTGAAAGAAGCTGTCTGCCAATGTGTCTGCCCACAGCAGGACGTCATCCACGCACTTAGTCTTATTGGGGATGTCTGACACAATCTCGTCATACCGCCTTGTGTAGCCGTCACCTGAGGCAATGTATCCTTGAGGGCAGTTTCGTAACGGTATCTACCCCAGGGTGTAATGAAGGTCGTCAAATGTCGGTCCTCCTTGCAGAGGGGTATGATGTGGTAGCCATTCCATGCATCAAAGACAGTCTTCTTCTTGCCATGCGGGACTGATCTGGCTTGGTGGAAGGGCGATGGCGTGTGATGCGTCTCCCTTGTGGCATGAGCATTGAGGGCCTGGAAGTCAACGGTTCGCCGTGGTTTGCCATTTTCTTTGCACAGATAACCATCCTATGGCACCAGGTAACAGGTTCACCGACAGGGACTGGTTCGATGACACCCAACTGGACATCGTGGTCCAATCCAGCCTTCACAGCGTCACGCCAGTGGATCGGGACTGGTACTGGAGTGTGATGTGCGACCGGCTCAGCGTCGGGATCCACCATCAGTTTCATTGGTGGGCTGTCCATGAGAGGCAGGGTTTGATGCTCACATGTGTTGAATGTACCCGCCTTATAGTAGTCAAGCAGATATTGCTGCAGCTTCTGGCGATTAGCTTCTGTGGCCGGGAAGGGTAGCTTTGTCGGGGGCGGTGGAGGCCGTTGGCGACGGGGGCAACGACAAGTGACAGTTGGGTCCTCCTGTAGAGCTGCCGTTGTGTCCAGATTGCGTGATGCCTGTGTAGCACCAATCGTGGGAAAGCTGTCGGAGATGAGTCCAGATCAATGCAGGCTTCTTTACTGAGGAAGATCTTGTCAGAGCCGTCAGTGATATATGTCATTTGCCTTGTGTCAAAGACCCGGCCCGACTATCTCTGCCCGAAAAACGTAGGATAGCTGCTCCAAGGATCTTGATGCCTCCTGTGGTAGCAGTGTGCATCCTCATGGTGACTGGGATGAGGTCCAAAAGACGTAACCCAAGGCGACGGGTGACCTTTATTCCAGCAAGGCAGCTCTGGCATCCTGTATCAGCCATGGCGGACGCTGGGCAAGGCGTTGTAGGGGTGGAGACCTTAAAACCCAAGGCTTCGTAGTCATCAGACATAATTGTGACAGTCACGCTGACGAATGGTTGAGGTGCAGATCTCCTTCTGAGCCATGTATCAGAGAGATTGTCATATATATGGTGGTCAAGGGGAATGGTCAGTCCACCTCGTGGCCGCTGCAAAGTGTGAATGGCACACAGGACATCAAAGACAGCACCCTCGTGGTCAACGGGAGCTGCAGGTTTGACATGTCGTGGTCTGTCCTTGCTGCGGCATACGCTTTCCAAATGGTGTTGTTTATCACAATGCCCACACCTTTGGTCATATGCTGTGCATTGTACCTGACGGACGCGGGCCGGGCATTCCTCCCATGTCCTCTTTTGCCACAGTAAGAACACGATTCTTGTCTCTCCTTGAAGCTCCCTTGCTTGGTTTTCCTGTATGTGCTGCTAGCAGCATCTGTCGAGTGTGAATCCAGGAGCGAGGATGCTGACCGTTTGCCAGCCTCTTTGGCTTCAATGAACTGGAAGACCTCTTCTAGTGTCATGTCCTGGTTCTTATCACCAAGGAGGTCAAGTTGGATTTCAGGGTCGGCGATACCACGGGTGAGTACATCCCGCATCATGGCTTCAGTGTAGTTGACATCAGCGTCACAGCTAGGGCACTTGATGAGGAATTTGCATATGCCTGCTTGACCACGCAGGCGGGCCCCGAAGCTACGTACTGTTTCCTCACGGTCCTGACGCATATTGTGCAGTGTGACTCTGGCAACCATAGTGTTCTCCTCACGAACAGCAAGCTTCTTGATAGCTGCCAGGACCTCTTTCTCCGATTGGCCAGTGAGGCTACCACCTGCAGATCTGGTAAGGTCCTTGCGCAGAGGTTCATCACAACATTCTAGGAGTTGCACCACCCTGTCCTTGCCGGTTATCCTGGTCGCCTGAATGTAGTCTGACCATCGTGACTCAAAGTAAGCCCATTCCTCACTAGACCCAGCAGCAGCTATAGTGGGCCTTTTGACCTTCTCGACCTTGGCAGCTTGTCCAGAGGTGTGTATAGCACTGTGGGTGTTGAGGAGAGCGACCACGATGGGGCATCAAAGTCCGGGGTGGCGTAGTCGCAACCAGGGATGGGGCATTCGACGACGGGCATGTTGTCGATAGGCTTGTAGTAGTACCGTGTACATAAATAAGTACCTGTCTATTTGTTTACTCCAGCTGACGACTTGGTTGACAAGCTGGGTATCTCAATGTACACGGTCTGCAAAGTAATATAGTACATATGATCATGGGTAAGTCCAATATCCTCTAGTGTCAGCTTGGTTTAAGAGCAATAAGTTATCTCTAAATATTATTTTGTTAATGTCATACATTTTAATAAAACGCATGCAGGAATCGATTTTGTTTAAATATTTATATTTTTATCGATGTACCTTTATCTTGAGAAACAAATTCAAAGTTTCTCGGAGTTGCTATCGACGAAAATCTAAGTTGGAAACAACACATAAAGATATCAATAGAACCATATCACGAGCTGCCAGCATTTTATTCAAACTTAAGAATATTCTACAACTTGATCAACTCTTTATGCTGTTTAATATGTTAATCCTCCACCACATATCATATTGCTATGTGATTCGGGTAAATTCTGCAATTACAACACTTATCAAATGTTTGTAACCAAAGTTTTTAAGACCATGATAAGATGTAAATCAATCAATCAAATAAGAATCTTAACTATCCTTTATGTTATGATGATGTCCATAACATTGCCCATATTATTAAACAGTATCACGTGACAACGATCCTCTCATTCAGTGTTAGAGTGTATGTTTCCCTCAGGATGAATTCGGTCATGTCCGCGTGTAATATTAGGGACTTTTAGATTTTACACGACAAGAACGTGGACTGCCACGGTGACATCCTTTTAAGGTAATGTGACGTCCTTTTAAGGCACTGCCGGGCACGGGCCAGTGCCTTGAAAGAATGGCACACGTGGCAGTCCACGTTCTCGTCGTGTAAATCTAAAAGTCCCTACTAACGTTTTAAACCATGTTCATTGTGTCACCCGAATCGAGCACGAATGGGTTCTGACATGCCATTTTCAAAACCATGTTGCTCAGTAAAGTGTGTACAGGTTAATGTCATCAATGTATCATTTTAAAGAATATTACTTTGTATATAAATACCTTTTGAGATGTGCTAACAGTCTAATGATATATACAATCCGAACACGATTTCTATAGGTAATAAGTGGTTTCTTAAAAGTTTTTGAGATTTTTTTCATATATTTGTTTGTTTGTTAATTTTGTTTTTATTTCTGCGTTTTCAAAATAGTACATAATCATATACATAAATTAACAATAATTTCTTCATTAAACATAATTATAAAGTTTTCAGTACATTGAATAAGATGCATACAAACAGAAATATTTTTCAATGAAAAAAGATAAATTACAAAAAACGCCGGAGACCACCATCATGAACAGTGAGCTTGAAATCGATGGCGGCCTCGGGAGAATACCATTTACCTCTTGGTCTAAACTCTAATCCGGTCATCTATAACAATTCAGTTTCCTATATGTCCTTTAATTAACTCCAAATGATTGTTATACTATGGCATATTCATTATTTCTAACAATTATCTCTTAATGTTATAGATTTACCTTGTTACCTTGATTAAAAGGATGTATTCCTTTACCTATTTATGATGCGTGTTTATACCTTGTTAAAGATGTAGCACTTTCGAGAATTCGACTAATCACAAGTAAGTATTAATATGTTGATGTAATCACGCCTTGTGTATTACTTTTGTTCACTTAACATTATTTTGGTCTAAAGGTACGTGCTCTGAATGGCATCAGATACATTGAGGAAGATGGGCTGGCTACTGTACTTGGTAGCCGAACTTCTGGTAATTACTGGGGGCTTGACCGCATCGATGAGCGTTATCTACCTCTTGATGGCAACATCAACTTTAGCGGTAAGCAGAATCATTTAGGGGTCATCCAAATACATTGTCGTTATCATGAGATCGACAAAACAAAGAGAATGATGGCGATTTTTGTTTTGGTTTTAATCCAAAATATATCGGTCTCATGGGCTGTTAGTCTCATGCGCTGTCGGTCTTGTGGGCTGTGGTCAATCCTTGAGATGAGCCATATCGAGTACCGAGGTGCTAATGTCATATTTGCTCGACGTCCAGGTTACTGGTTCCAAACAGCAGAGCCTGTGCACGAGGTTCACCGCGAAATGATTTAAGTAACGGGGTGGAGCAGGGCAAATCCAATCAAAAAGTGATAACCCACGGCTAAAAAATGATGGGCCTATATAACATATCATAACGCAAAGCTAATTTGTGCGTATATATGCTAGCGAGTATAAAATTAAGTTTCAAATGTAAAGGACATCGATCCCACATCGATGCGCGCACTGAGACTAGACGCGCGTTGTTCCCTTTAGCCAGACGGCGATCATATACGGCGCCACACCGCCCCCTTTTAATAATGTGTTTCAGTAAAGCTAATGGAGACCTCCTTGACAGTACGACACTTGCCATTTTTATCGGGTTTGTTTCTTTTTCTTTTTTGTTTTGAAGCTCGTGCATTGGCGATAATTATGCAGTGCACTCGATTAAGTCACAATGAGCCGGATAATGAACTCGACAAGCCTCGTGAATTATCCGACTGTGACTTAACCTGCTTGCAGTGCATATTCAGGATACACTGGTAAACATGAACTCATTATCCCTAAGCCCTTGGGATTTTAACAAAAAGATGTAAGATTATTGGTCCACTTAGGCCTACTTTAAATCAGGCAAATGGGGGGCGCTCATTTTTTTCCGATGGTTCGTAATTCCAAACCACGAATTTCCCATACCCGGGTTCATAATTTAGAACATTCGTTGCGTTATTCCGAATGTTCGTTTATCCCACGTTTTGTAATTCTGACAAATAGGGTTTATCATTCAGAAAATCAAATAAGCTTAGTTATTCCAAAGGTTTGTAATCCCGAAAAACGATATGAACCTATTTTCAGAATTATAAACCTTTAAGTTATTTAGTTTTTTTTTCGGAAATACGAATCTCCGGAATTCTAAAACCACCGGAAAAATTTTCACTTTACCTGCATATAATCTCTCGTGCATCGAATATTCTAATGATTGTCATCCATCCACTACAGGTACGGGAGGAGGGGCAAATGTTTTCGTCATCGATACCGGAATCACTTACTCGCATGAGGACTTCAACAGTAATCGTGCCAAGGAATTCTTCGATTACGATTCTAGTGGAGATGTACGTGACTTTTAATACTTTCGAGACAGTTTGTTTGTTTTCATTTCCATAACAGTAGGCCTAATAACTATGGCCGATAGCCCATTTCACTTGTATTTACTTATCGCCACCGCTTTTTACGTGGGGTCCTATGAACATGATAAATGATAAACGTGAATAGGTAATAAAACGGGGAAAAATCAAAATCATAATTGCATACACATAGAGATTTTTTTTGAAACCTGGAAAAATTTACAAAAAGAACAAACATGTTTATAACAAAATATAGGGAATTATCGGGATAAGCCAGTAGGCCTACATTGTATTGTAATCAATGAACTGTGCAAATAGTACTCAAATTAGATGGCAGTTGATTATATTGATATTTAACATCGAAGTTGCAGTCATTTCAAATATTGTGGCTTGGTTGTATAACTTTTTATTCAGAGCTAATATATGTAGAGGCTGATAGGCCCATCAAATGCATGAGTAGAAAGGGCAACAATATCTGCACACAATGTATCTATTTTTTTTTTATGCAAGGCCATATTGCGTCTGATACCAGGTTTTAAACAAATGAAGTAGGCCTTAATATCCTTAAATTGGCAACATATTGAGAGGTTCAATATCATTGTTTAATAAAAACTGACCGTTTTACATTTTGCCAACAAAGTTCCTACCCTATTTAAATATATTGGTCTACACTATCTTATTCAGAATCATCTAGCGTTAAAATAGAAAACGTTGTTTCAATCTGAAGAACAAAAATTTGTTAATTTATAAATCAGCCTAAGTATGAATCATTTGTTTTCATTCAAACTGCATGAGAAGTTAAGAAAATCGATGAGTGTCAGTTAAAAATGTAAGAGTCTCATAATTTGCTCACAACCAGTGGAATGGGCAATTCTTTATGAGTCGCATCTTGACAGTTTAGAGACCTATCCAGGAATGTTTTTTACTGATAAAAAGGGGGCTAAAATAAAGTGTTTGGGGAGGTACTGAACGCATGCCAGCAATTGGCAGTAAATACTTTTTTGTTTTGTTTTGCCATTTATTTCCTCAGCATGCAAAGTGGATGAAAGGCGGTAAGGGGGACATCGAATTTCGTCTTAACTGGATCCATCATTTTTGTATAGAGAACATATAAAGAATGTCAGCCTCTTTCTCTCTTTCTCTCTCTCTCTCTCTCTCTTTCTCTCTCTTCTTTCTCTCTCTTTCTCTTTTCTTTCTTTCTCACTATCCCTCTCTCACTTTTTTTTTGTCTCTCTCTGTTTCATATTATAAGGGTTCTGATTGCAATGGTCACGGAACTCACTGTGCCGGAACAGTCGGAGGACAATATAGTGGTGTTGCCACTAATACCAACATCTACAGCGTTCGTGTGATGTCATGTTGGGGAACTGGTTCTAATTCTAACATCATAGCTGGTAGGCTTATATATCGTAACCAATCGTAACGAATTATATTTGAAGTATCAGATGGAATTCTTTGCTCACCAAATTTGTACCCGTTTTATATTCACAGAGATTATTAACAAGGATCTCAATAATATTTATAATACAACCTACTACTATCAATAGTAATAACAATAAATAACACGAATAATAATAGTAGTAATAATCATTATAATAATAATAAACAATGGTATTGATAAATAAATGAAAAGTAAAAACATTATATTATTCTGTGTTTAAAGGCCTAAGGAGCCTTTTTTTGTTTTGCAAATAATTTTCAAGATGGAATTCCATTGACCTTTCTAAGCCTTCCAAATGTTGAGAGAGGGATGTATTTACTTTTTAAACCCATTATTGGGGCGACGGCCGTTTCGAGCCCTGGTAGGTAACTGGTATGAAGCTGGCATGTAGCGTCTCAAGGTACTGCCTTTGGCCCTTTTTCCTATGCGTTTTGACCCCCAAATCAACAAAAGGCTTTGCAAATGTTTCCAGTAGTGTTTGACATTAGAAACAACATACTATACAAACTCTACTATACAAACTCCGGAAAGTTTTTTTTTTTTTCAAAATGACATTAATGATGGCCGCCATACCTCAATTAAGTAGCCATAATTCATGGTATATTCATCTTAGAGATGTGATTTTGGTGTCTACACCTAAGGTTTAGGGCTTCGAGGAATCCATTCATACCATTCATAACAATGGGTTATAGCCACCGGGAAACCTAGAAACCAAGATGGCGTCCAAAATAGCCGCCAGTCTCTTATAATGACCGAAAGTGAGTGACTGTTTTCAGTAAAGCTGTAGTTAGCAATAGTACAAGTATGATTTAGACATCAGAAATTTCACTGGTATATGCTTTGAACTATTAGAAAGGTTTAGAATAGCCACATGCATACTCAAAACAATAGCACAGAAGGTCGCCATTTTGTAATCAAAGTATATATCGTGATATATTCATTTTAATGTATTGTTGGTATCTAATACCTAGGTTTCGGGTATCGACGAATTTATTTAGACTGTTTAAATGTTGTGGCCACCAGAAAACCTGGTTATTAAAAATGGCGTCCAAAATGGTCGTCAGTCTCCTATAAATGACCGGAGTGAATTACCATAGCTTACTGAAAAGCTTTTGTTATTAAGACTAAAAGTGTGTTTTTGATATCAGGATATTCAAGGGTATCGTTTGAATAGTAATAAGCGATTAGAGTAGCTTTATACTCGATACGGTTCCTAAAATTGCCACCATTTTGTAATCCAAGATGGCTGCCGGAACCTAAAATTAGCCTTAAATCAGGAAATATTAATGCTAGAGATGTAATTTTTGTGTCAATACCTAGGTTTATCGGGTCGACAAATCCATTCAAACTGTATTAAATGTACAATGGTTGTCAGGAAACCTGAAAATCCATGATGGTGTCCAAAATAGCCAATAAATACTTTATATCGGATCTGGGTTATTTGTTAAGAACGAAAGTATTTCGAGATATGGATTTTCACTGATAAAGAAAAAGAATCATATAGCTTTATGCAAGACTGTTTTGTAACATTGTTGCTACAATGCTATCCAAGTTGGCTGCTGGCACCTGCATGAATGCAAGCAACACGTGTCATTGAGGGTAGCCTTAGATGCAAAATTATTTACATTTTCCGCCAGCTCGCTGTCCAAGATGTCTTGCGGCATTTGAAAACAGTATTGAATCATTAGCCCCAGTATGACATTTTTGTCTATCCCCTGTTTGGGGGAAGAGAGTAATGAATAATTTAAGACCAGTTTAGTTATCCTGTAAACAGACAAGGATCATTCAGATTCGGTATGGCGTCATAAATGGCAGCATAATCCCGTAAATCCCCGAAGAGAGTTACTTATCATATAAAAAATGTCTTTTACCATTTCTTAAAATATGAGTTTATTTATTTGATAACCATGCATTTACCTTATGATCCAAGGTAGAATCCAAGATGACTTCCTCTTTCTAATTGAATGATTGGAAGAAGCAGTTTTTGGGTCGTAGTGGCTGCTGTGCGAGTCACTGTGCAGTTTACCGGTCATGGATCCCATTGTCTGTTATAAATGGACTTGCGTAGTGCATTTATATTTTCATCATCGTAAACTTCTTCCTAACAAAACAAAAACAAAATACTTCAAAGGAAGAGGGAGACATGAATATTTGAGAGACCAAATTAAACATTAACGTACCCGATCCTAGGACTTTAAGCATACCAGCAGCTCATACATGGCATAAGACCGATCCTACAATAGGATAGCATAGAAAGTGATTAACATTTTGCATTAGGTCGTATTTAACACCTGCAATAACACTATTCATATTAGAGAAGTTATATGACAATGTGACAATGAATGAAAATTTCTCCAAAGAAAACCAGTCAAGTAGAATATTCAGCGTAGAGCTGTTGCACCCATTCCATTATAGTAGCACCTGTCTACAGTGTGCTTTAGATTTACCAGATAATGGGTTGAATATTTCAAAACAATCTTGAGGGGCATGTAAAGATCCCCTACCTCGTTTGAATGTCTGGTGGTAACACAATCCTTGAATTAATTGCAAGGCCTTCGGGGAGAGCGTACAGGAGGCACATTAATACTCATGAGGCTACCCTGAGTTCATCACACCATAAGCATTGATAATCTATTCAAATCTTCGATGTGCTTGGATTTCCTGATGAATATTGCGTTATGGAAAGCTTTCTCAAAGCCACGTAATTTAATCAGATTAGAACGCAGAACAAACATTCCTTATCTTTCCAGAGGAGGGAGAGAGAGAGAGAGTGCGTGTGAGAGAGAGAGAGGGGGGGGGGAGAACATACCTTATTTTAAAAAAATCCACTAACAGTTAAATCTTGGCGGATTCCTTAAAACTGCCCTTGTCTCTACGCGAAATGTTGAATTATCATGCGTAGCCTGTACTCAAAGTCAACATGAAGCGATACCAATTGGGCTTTTTCTCTCAAACTTCTAAAGGTCTGAATGCTGTGGCAGATTCCAGCATGTCCCGAAAGATTGCTTCTATGTCCATTGGCGGAGGTTATTCGTGGTCGATCAATAACGCCGTTGAAAGTGCTCATGATGCAGGTGTAACTGTCGTTGCAGCAGCCGGTAACAGCTACGACGATGCCTGTGATTACTCCCCAGCTTCAGCCCCGGATGTAAGGCATATCATTTCATCGTTCTCCACTGCTTGATTTGGAAATATTCGAAATGATCTAAATAGTAAATTTGAGACAAAATATTATAAGCTGATTGTGCAAGAACAATGTCATGTTCATGTAAGAAAATGCGGCCATGCATTTTTGGCATTGCAAAAACAAAGATGCTCATGTTTGTGCATGTCTGTACTTGTGCATAAACTTGCTGAAAATAGACCTTCTCAAAAAAAAACAACACTTTTTTGCATGAATACCTATTTATTGCTATAGTAGAGACGATATTAAAGTTTGCGTTCGCCATGTATTTTGTATGCTTGATATCAAGATCAAGGGGACGTATTGATTTTTTTTCAATTTACTTGTTATTGATGACTGAACTACAATTCTTGGAATCCAGTCTGCAAAAAGTACTTGTTGTTATGTCGGGCAAGTCTTGGACAAGCTTTCAAGTTCTCAAGAACAACTTTTTTTGGAAGTATGCATAACATGTGAATATGTTAGTAAGCCTACGTATATTAAGCATATGCCCAGGCATGGGCGCTCCAGCCATATGGCCATTATCTTTCTTTTTGATGTTTCATATTGAGTTACCAATGCTTGTTCGTTAGCAGTGCACCTTTTCAATTTGTTTCTTGTTCAATTTTAATGTTAAAATTCTCCAAATTTTTTGAAATCGTATTGTTTATACGCTAGCTGCTCTGCTTTGTGTTGTAATAATGTTCTGTTTGATGCATATTTTAAAATGTATCTTGTTTGTATTTTATTGGCTTCATAGGAAAATGAATAAATTACCCTGGTTTTGTATAGGCAAAATAACTAACTAACTATAACTAAATGAATAATAAAGTAAACCAATCCTGTGATCCATCGACAGGCTATCACGGTTGGTGCGACCTCCGTTGACGACTCCAGACCATCTTTCTCATGCTACGGCTCATGCGTGGACATCTTTGCCCCTGGTGATGACATTAAGAGCGCTAAACATGAAACATCAAGCAGCTACACAGATATGAGTGGTACCAGCATGGCATGCCCTCATGTTGCGGGTAAGGATAAAGAAAATTAATAACAGTAATTGTAAATAATTATCAATTACTAGTAATTACTAATAGTTAAAAAAATAGTTGCTAGTAGGCTAAATACAAGTAGTATTATTCATTATTATGTCTACACTTTAAAACTATCTGCAAGCATTAGCCTATCAATGATCGAATACTAGATTATGAATGATACAAACAAATATTGACGCTATAGCCTCATTTCTGTCACGTCATCATCATGATCATGATTCATAATTGAGTATTATAAGCTGTAGACCATAATATTTGGTAGGCAGAGTGTACAGATGCCGGTTTATAACTATTGAAGTGTGTCCTAATAATGATACATGTACATACATGTCTTCAAATGTTAATTGATTTTGAAAATACAAATTAACGACATTTATGACATCTAATCTGGGTTTGTCCCCCATCCCTCCTTTTTTTTAAATAAATAAACAGGCGCCGCTGCAGTCATTCTCGGAAACAATTCCGGCTACTCTCCTTCTCAAGTGGCATCTAAGTTGGTCAGCGATGCTACTTCGGGCGTACTCTCTAACACTGGTTCAGGAAGCCCAAACCTTTTGCTGTACGTCGCATAGACCCTTCAGTAAAATGTTTCATCTCCTCCCACTAACTCGTATGTGTGCTTTATCCAAAATGACCTTAATCTTATCTGCTCAACTCTTAGTTGACTTTTTAAAAAAGAAGAGGGGGTGTGGTCCTCAAATTAATCTACATTCTAATACCTGGTACAGACTTTTGGTAGACTTCGGCATGAAATCTTCTTTTTTGAGGCGTGGGGATGAGTGTTTAACCTGAAAATGACAATTTTTTAACATTCTTAAAGTATAGAAACGAATAGAGATATCCACTATACAAACAGCTGTAAGTGATGATAGGAAATATTAAATATTTATATAGAAAAAAAATCATTTCTCTGTAACAGAATGATATGGTAATCTATATTTTGGGATGTAATGGTTTTGCGAGCTACCGGTGGATATTAAAGGAGATGATGGAACAATGAAAATAAAAAAGCATTAAGCATAATCATGTATTTGAGTCTATACCTTTTTGTTGTTTGGTTTATGGCAATGAAGTAACAAGAGTGAAATATGGAACAAATTAGAGAGCGAGATAATATATTAGCCCTTTTTCAAATACCCGAGAACAATAATTATACATAATTTTGATTGAAGGTACAGAATTATGCAATAACGAAACTATAACATACTATGTATATGATTTGAGGTATGAATGACCGGTGTGATACACAAAATATTCATCGATCTTGATATAGAGGCGGTTTGTGAGGGTGTAACATCTCCCCCTCCCCCTCCGACACAAAATTCCTGTCGGCAAATGCGCCACCTCTGTAAGAAAGATGAGGATACAATAGGGAGGCGAGAATGCAAAGGAGAAGGGAGAGGAAGAAAAGAGAAAAGAAAATTGAATTGAGAGGGAAAAGGAAAGAAAAGAAAAAAATAAAGGGAAAGGAAATGAGGTAATGAGAGAAACACAATGGTAAAGAGAGAGAAAGAGTGGGAAAAGGGGAAAGGTGAAGTAACAGTAAATGAAGGAATGGAGAGAGGAAAGAAGGGAAGAAAATGAGGCCAGGAAAAATCTGGAAAGGAGACGAAGAGGAACAAAATGGTATTAGGGAAGCGGAAGAGGGATATGAGATGAATGAGATGAGGGATGAAGAGGAAAGCGTTAAAAGAACGATAACGAAAAAGAAAGAAATCGAAACAGGAGAAAACATAATTCGAAGGGATGGAGAATGAATGAATTAAGAAGGAGAGGGGGAATAAAAGAAAGAGAGATGGGAAAAATGAGGAAAAATGGCGCCGAAGTAAAATTATTACAAACAAAATTTCTTATCCAGGACTCAGACATCACTGGCGCACTTGTGGAGGGAGCGGGGGGCTTGGGGCCCCCCCCCCCTCCCAAGAAAAAAAATCCACGCCAAAACGAACATGGAAAATGAAAGAAATTCAAGAAGAAAACTAAAGAAAAAAGGCAATGAGAATGGAAGTTTGACAAAAACCCTGTCGGTTCACGTTCTTTGATACTGTACAAGAATCAAATTTCGTACATTGGGGGTATTTAATGAATACAACTTAATGCGTTCTATCAAGTTAGTCTACAGATTACAGAGTACAGGAAAATGTCTATAGCTTATATCTAAATGGCTAAATTGTCTTGGTACCTCCCATCCAGTAGACCATTGTCTAATAAGCCAACAAGCCCCCTTTTAAGGTCATGCAATATCATTCAAATGTTTACTACACTGACGAAAAAAAATACTGCCTGTTTGGGCGAAAATCCCATCAGGAAATCTTGAAAAATAGAAACAAACAAACAAACAATAACATGTACAGGATAGTGATAGCTTAAGGCTATATAGGGCAATAAATAGAGGCACAAAAAAACTGAATAATTTTTAACGCTGCCTATTCCAATAAGAGAAGAAAGTAAAGGGGATGGCTGGTAAGCTCTGACTTCTCATGAAAAGTGCTTTAAAATGCAAAAGAAGACACGAGTCATAATCGAAAGTTACCGAGGACGTTTTGAGAAAAAAATAAGGAAAGGCACAATATTAATAAAGACGTCCACTATAAAAAATAGTTTTGAGTGATGATAGGAAATATTTTAAAAAATGAAAATTAATAAAGGTTTTTGTTTTGTTTAAATGTGAAGACAAAAGTAATCGTGATTTCCCAAGAGTCCCCGATATAAAAGCCACGATCAACGATTTCGATTTACTATCAATTTGGATATGCCTTTAAAAGTATGTTCATGTCTTATGATGATTATTGCAATATCTACCAAGGTCGGATCGGAGTTGAATCGTATATTGTGCGGTGTTTTATAAAAGTACACTTAAATATTCTAGCCACGCCCCTGGATAGATAGATAAATATACAGATAGATAGAAATAGATAGAAAGAGAGAGCGAGTGAGAGAGAGAGAGAGAGAGACATGGGAGAGACAGGGAAAGAGAGAAAGAGAGATACACATTGCATTAAAAGGATGTCACACGTTCACGTCGTGCAAATCTTAAAGTCCCTATTATCACCAACATCAACACCACCACCAATGTTATGCTAACGAAGCTATGTCAAGTACTCAAAGGAAAGGACTTATTGCAATATTATAAGAAAGGAGACCGTTTAAGCCGGAAAATGGAGGCCTGTAACACTCCTGGGGGTGTTTCACAAAGACTAAGATCGACTTTAAGTTGGACTTAAGTATAACAGGCCATTCATGCCATTGTTTGCTATCATTATTTACTGGCATTGGTCTCTCAAGGGATGTACAAATCATGGTAAAAATCTACAAAACTTATATTTTTGATAATTCATTATTGAAGGAAAAAATATTGTCTAAAGATTATAATTTAGAGACCAATTGGGATAGCAACCAATGGCATGAACGGCCTGTTATACTTAAGTCCAACTTAAAGTCGATCTTAGTCTTTGTGAAATACCCCCCTGGACTGTGATTACAAAGTCATACCAGCTGTTTTAGCACGTAGGTTACAAAAAGTTGTTAAACAAATTATTGACCAAAACCAAACTGGGTATATTAAAGGTCTTTTAGCGGCTCAAAATGTTAGATTAACAAAAGATATTATTTTATCATATTTCATCAATTGTATTTATGCTCAAAAGTTATATAGATTGGCTCATGGTTCTTTTTGAAATAGGTTCAATATAATATTCCCCATATAACAAATAGAGGGAAACCTCAGACAACACATAAATTATTTCATTAATAGTTCTCAAATAACAAATATTAACAAGTAATACAGGAATATTTCATGTATATCTTCAATACAAACCTAATTTCCTTAGTGCACGAAATAGGTTTCATGACATACATATCCACATATTTGCTTAAAGGGATTGGGTAACTTTGTCTCAGATTCTGAAACAAAATGCTGGATTTAGCTCATGCTGCAATGATAATTATAAACCTTTAGGTCAGTCAGGAACCCCATGACTTTTACAAGCCGATCGCCTGTCTGATTATCAAGATATTTATGTTTGGAAATCGAAATCAAATTTTTGCGTTTTCCTAACGGTTTTCATAACACTACAGTCTATTGGGGAAAACGAGTATGGTAAAACCGGTCACTCAAATATTTTTACTTTTTTGAGGCACTTCTTGATCATTTTGAAGCGCAATTTTTTTAGGGCTTCAATATTATACCATATCACAGACACTGATAACACGTAGGGCCGTGCATCTCAGATTTAACATTGTTTAACGATGCCTGTAAAACTGACAAAACATACATTTTATGGTAAATGAAATTAAGTTCCTTGAATTAATCCCCCAAAAAAAAAAAGATAGTTTAAACTTACAGTTGATGTGAGTGAGTTGAGTCAAGGAGGCTTCTCCTGGCCTGAAATCCCGGAGCTGTAGTTTGGAAAAGCATTGTTAGGCCAGCATTACCTAACATGACCAGCAAATGCACAAGGGATGTGCCTTCTCATTGGTGCCTCCAACAACTACATCTCAACCTCTTACACCACAGCTTCCAATCTCCGCCACTCAAGCTTTATAACTCACGCACCATTACTTCCACCTGTGTGAAGCATTCAGTGCAGCATTCAATATAGCATTCAAAGTAAATCATTTAAAGTCGGCACTGCAGCCTAGTTGCATTCCTCTCTGAGCTATTCTTTGCATAGATTTTCGTTTTTTGAGGGGAGGGGGTAAAACCATGCACATTGTGACACTTTACACGAACATTTCAATTTCAGTCATTATAAATGGACGTTCCCGGTCAAGAGAGGAATACGACAAGGATGCCCCCTCATAGCTAATAGAGTATAAAGGAAAAATAATACCATTCAGAAATGTGATTTTAAAGGTTGCAACTCTACACTTAAACTTTTACAATATGCTGACGACACCTTATTCTTTGTTTTGTTTTTTAAAAAATATGGGGAAATATACTACAAAGAAACTGCTCTTCCGTTTTCAAAAGGAATTTAACGTATACAAGGGAACATCGCTTACGAGATTTTAATTTCATATTGCTGTACAATATACTACCTGTTAGAAACAATCTTTACAAATGGGATTAGCAGACGACAGATACTGCCCTCAGTGTCACGTCATAGAGGACATAGTGCATGTGTTCATTGAATGTGAACTGAACAAACATTTCGCTTTTATCAAACAGGTTGTGAAGTATACTTTTAATATTGATTTTTGCATGGATATCTCTTGTTTAATTAAGATTATTATTGACACAAAGAGATATACGCTCTAATAATGACCGCATTGTGGTGTATACACAAAATGTTAGTCTTTTGGAATAAGTTTGGTTTTAATGAAAACCGCTTCAAACTAAAATCTGTATTTGAAAGATAAATGAAAAATAGAATTGTTGTAAATCAGGAGCTAAAAGAAACAGACAAAAGGTTGCCAGAGAAACTGTTAAAAGCACTTTAAATGAAAGTAGCAAAATATTGTACAGTTGAAATATTTGATAACATTGTACTTCAATTACATTTGTTCTCACAACTATATTTTGATGCTTGAATGTAAATAATCAAGGCAAATACACAACAAATCATCACCAGCACCATCACAACCACACCCGCCACCACCACACCAGCCACCACCACCATGCATCACCACTACTTCAAGCACCAAAACCACCTCCAACACCAACACCATCACTACCATCATCATCATCATCATCACAATTCACATCGACTACCGATTCGATGCAATACTTCCGACGTGGCATGTGGCAATAAGAGTTACTGAATTCAGTTTATTATGTAATTAAGTACAATTATCGTGAATATACGGTTGTACGAGAAGAAAAGTTTGTTGGTTGTAATATAACAAACGCCCTGTAAGATGTTGCCTTTCACATATTCTTTCTAAAAGGCCGTTTATCTTGTTCAATATGGTTGATATTTAAGCGGGATTAACTGCTTCGTTTATATAAAGATTTTTCTTTAAATCTATAAAATGATAAACATGACAAAAAAGAGTTAAAAAATTAAAATTTTAGATGAATTTCGGTTCGGAATTGTTTCATGATGGAATTCGTGCTTCACTTCATGTAATTCAGATATCAGTTAATTAAGTCTGTCATAGATATGTTGACAACGTAATCTAATTGAATCATCTATATGTGTAATTCCATAACTATATTCATAAAGAAAAGGTCACGAATGTGAAAACATGTTGATACTGTATCATGTATGAACAAGAAGGGGGTTTTGAAAAATATTTTATGAATGCCATGAATACACAGAATAGTTTGATATGCTACGATTACGTCTATTTCATATCTATACTCTTTGTTTATTTTTATCACTTTAACAACAACTTTTACTATCCAATGTAGATGTAATTTTCATTGAATTAGGAAAAGAAAAGAAATTTCATGTTTCATGGTGTTCAGTCATTATTAATGCAACCTCAACTCTGTCACTGTAATAGCCCCAATGTCACCTGACTATTCTGTAATCTACTCTGTGCAAATACTGGCTTTAGGAACACAGAGACGTTAAACGTAGTGGCACGTTTTGTCTCGACGGGGAAGGGGGAGGGGGTAACAAAATCTTAAAATTTCGTCTATTAATATGGCCCATTGAAAAGGTTGAACATTTCTGCTTCCTCTTTCACAGTCATCTTAATCAACATCATCATCATCATCAACAACATCACCACGATCTGCTTCATCATCATCACCATCACCACTCTAATCATTACATCCTCGTCACCATCATCACCACCACTACCCCCATCATCAACGCCAAAGTCATTGTCATTGTCATTAATATCATCATCATCATTACCAACAACAACAACCTCATTTCCACCACTACCACCAAGATCACACAAAATAAGGGTGAAAAGTGAGAGATGACAAGACTTTAAAATAGTGAGGAAAAAAATGACATGTATACGTGGCACGTTTTTGTTTCAACAGGAAAAAGGGGGTACAAAACGGCCATCTTGGATGTTATTTTGAATTTAAAATGTTGACAACCATTGAAAAGACAATTACCAATTCCTGAGTTTTGTCATCATCATCATCATAATCACTTTTATCACCGCCCCCTCCATCTTCGTCACCATCATCACTACCTGCACCACCACCACAATGCAATGAAACTACTTCAAGAACCACAACCACCTCCACCACCACCACCATCACTACGGCCGTCATCATCATCATCATCATCATCATCACAATTTACATCTACAACCGATCCGATGCATCACTCTCGACGTGGCACGTGGCAACAAGAGTTACTGAATTAAGTTTATTATGTAATTAAGTAACTTAACACGCATTATCGCGAATATACCAGGGTACACGAAGTTTGCGGGGAAGGAGAAGGAGGCAAGCGGATTGGAATTTTTTTAGAGATATCCGCGAATGGTACGAGAAGAAAAGTTTGTTATCCTCAATAGTTTTAGCGTGAGAAATTGAGAAGATGTTATGAAAACAAACATATCAATCTTATATAGTTAATATGCAGCCACGAGACAATGCGTGTCTTTATATTTCTATAACCGAATATAACTTCATGTCAATAATGGTCCTTTTGATTTACATCAAAATTGTGATACAGAGGCAGACAAGGAGAGGCGAGCAAGAGGAATGGAAAACTTTTAGAGATGTCCGTGAATGGTACGAGAAGAAAAGTTTGTTGTCCTCTATGTAGCTTTAGCGTGAGAAATTGAGAAGATGTTATGAAAACAAACATATCAAGCTTATATAGTAAATATGCAGCCACCGTCCTTTTGATATACATTCAAATTATGATGCAATATCAAATCTAATTTGTGAAGGAAAAAAAATGTGCAAAATGGACAGGTGTCAATGTCCCATAGGGTTATGTCTATGGAGGCATCCTCTATAAATAGAGGACAATTCTAGCATATCCAATCAAGTTCGTCACATCTCTTCAGAAGTACGGTAAGAGCTTGCATGACATCGGAAGGAACACCGCACACCTCCACCATCCTAAGCGACAAGATTTGGGAAAACCTGAGCATTTGAAAAGGTGAAATTTTCTTGTTTAAGGTTCTGAAAAATCATAGTGATAGTAAAAAAAATCGAAATAGCAGGCCTTTCAGTCAGATTTTTTTTTTATCGGCTAGAGAATGGGAACTGTCTTGCGACAAATCCTATTGAGCATGTCCTCAGGTTGGAAGCCTGACTTACAAAACTTTGAACTTTTGGTTTTACTATTCAAATGACTTTCCAGAGCTACTACTAAGCGAATTTCAAATTTTCATCTCTCAACATAATTATCTCAGGTTTTCTCAAAACCAGTCGCAATGGATCGTACGGTGCGAAGTGACCCCCGGACGCCGATTGTTCTTCGCATTTTGCAGTGAAGCAGTATATTCTTTTCTCAATATTATTTATTGTTATTTCTCTTTATTATGGACAAGTCCAATGTCGTACTATTTAGTCATTTGTTTTTCCATATCTTACCGAGTATCCCGGAATTGAGAACATAAATTGGCGTAAAAAAGAATGATTTATCTTGATATTTAGTCTGATCAACACTCGACTCAGGCTAGCAACATTATTCGTCGGATGTTCATTTCAATCTCGTATTTATAAACTTCATCTTCTTTGTATTTTGTTTGTGTTGAAATGAAATAAATCTAGAAAAACCACAAAACCAAGATGCAAGCTCTTCTTGTTCTCCTCTTCGCTGCCGTGGCTCAGTGCCGCCTTGCGCCTTTCCACCGAGTTGAACCTAACATTCCTGGCCAGTACATCGTCGTTCTTGAGGTAAGATCATTGTCATATTAATTGAATCGACTGATTTATATAGTTTTGTCAATGAATTTAACTACATTGAAGCTCCATGTAACTTTGTGTTGACGATGGAAAACCTACTGCTGCAGTTATTTTAGGGCAGGCGGATTCTTTTTCCCACCAAAGTAATTGTCGTCAGATTCATACAAGGATCAGTTAATTGATGAACTACTACTTGCTATTGCTAAAACTTCAACGTTCCTGCTAGATAAACAGATTTTTGGCTTTAAAAGAATTCAGTACCGAAATAATGGACCTGGCCTCCCCACTGCACAAATAGAGGACCTAAGTGCTAACGTCATATTCGCTCATCGTCCATGTTATTGGTTCCAAACAACAGAGTCTGCGCATGAGGTCCACCTCGAAATCAATCAAGCAACGGACTGGAGAGAGCAAATTCAGTGTTTTGGGTTGGTGTGATCACCATGCCAGTTTTTAGCACACAATTGTTTGAAACCAGAAACATGAACAACTTGGCCAAAATGACGTCAGACTACGGTACTCTATTTTGCTGCTGACGTATTGCAATAGACCTCTTTACCAATTTATTTCAATTCATGCATGTTTCTCTCCTGAGCCCTGGTAATCAACCATTCCAGCCACCTGCTATGCATTATGGTATCTCTATAGTTGGAACCCACTTTGCATACATTGGTTGTTACTATGTCGGACGAGCTTTTAACAAGCTTTTAAGTTGTCAAGAGGACATTTTGTTCAAATGTTATTAATAAAATCAGTAAACAGTTTTATTTTCAAAGCTAACTTTCTTAGCTGAATTAGGGTCGCTTTGTTCATAGTATTATTTTGTCATACATTTTGTTTGCAGGATGGCATCAATGTTGGTAGCTTCGCTGCCACCATGCAGACAGGGACCGTCCGCAAGACCCTGACCGGCCTCATCAATGGAGTCGTTCTCACCCTCGATGGCGATTTGCTTGAAAAGGTGAGCCAACAATTATGCTAGAAAGTTTTATAATCATCTTGATGATATGAATGATAGTTCACCTCTTTGTGTGTGTGTGTGTGTGTGTGTCTGTGTGTATGTGTGTATCAATATAAACATATACAGTCAAACCTGCCTTAGTGGCCACCTCTCTATAAAAGCTACCTGTGTATAGTGGCCATGCATTGATAAATGAGAGAGAACATTATAAGACTAAAGGACGTAGCTGCTATCACCAGTTGTTTATTGTATCCATGCTGTCGGCATTATAGCCTATATACAGTGCGTCCAAGAAAAACTGAACCAAGTCAGAAAATAAAGGTCAATTCCAAGAAAATTATGAGCTCCATAAAAGTGATTATTTGCTTTTCATATAGTAGAAGTGATGTGCTTCAAATTTGTACATTGAGTACATTAATCCAGACATACCCCACTGAGCAACTATTAGTAAGCAAATAATTACCGTTGGTGAAGGTGATGGGACAAACTATCACTTACGAGGCGATCTGGATGTAGCTATCTTTCCGAAGCGAAGCTGAGGAAAGATAGCGTATGCATTCAGATCGCCGAGGAAGTGATAGTTTGCCATCGCCTGAAACCAAAAGGTGATTATTTGCTTTATATTCCACATCGGAAACATTTCACTTCTTCCGTCATTTTAGAGCAACAAGTCATCAATTGACAGCTAGCTAGCAAATGACGGTGTACGATACGTACAGTGTATGCAGTATGGTGGCGTGACCGTAGCTCGCGCGTGACCAAAGTTCGCGTACTAATACTAAAAGCGCTTAAAGAGGAGAGCATAACGTGCGTTGCACCCGGTAGATAGTCGACTATCTACCGGGTGCAACGCATTTTCACTGAAGATAGTAGTACTATCTGGACGGTGTAATGAACTTTTCTTCTCCCATCAATGATGGGCGAACTATCTTTCATCACGTGATTTCCTTTTGACCAATCGTAGAGCAAGATTCTTAGTATGTGGAATATAATATCAAATATCCCCTAATCTCGCATATAGGCTATACGCTGATGACACTGCCTTCTTTTGCTCTCATTCTGAGCTTGATTCATTTGTGAATAAAATAAACAATGAACTCCAAAAGGTGTCAGTTTGGTTTAAGCGCAATTAGTTATCTCTAAATATTATGTTTTTAATGTCAAACATTTTGAGAAAGCGCATGCAGGAATAGGTTTTTTTTTTCTTTTCTTTTTCCGATGGACTGCCTTTATCTTGAGAAACACATTCAAAGTTTCTTGGAGTTAATATTGACAAAAACCTAAGTTGGAAACCACACATAAATATATCAATATAACCATATCACGAGCTGTCAGTATTTTATTGAAACTTAAGAATATTCTACAAAATGATCAACTCATTATGCTGTATAATATTTGAATCCTCCACCACATATCATATTGCAATATGATTTGGGTAAATTAAAGTTTGTAACTTTGGAAAAAGACCATGGTGAGAAATTAATCAATCAATCAATCAATCAATCAATCAAATAAGAACCTCAACTATCCTTTTCAATCATGTTCATTGTGTCACCCGAAACGAGCACGAATGGATTTTGACATGCCATTTTTAAATTCATGTTGCTCAGCGAAGCGTGTACAGGTTAATGCCATCAATGTACCAGTTTAAAGCATATTACTTTGTATATGAATACATTTTGAAATGTGCTAACAGTCTAATGACATAGACAATCCGAACACGATTTATAAAGGCAAAAGGTGGTTTCTTAAAACTTCTTGAGATTTTTTTTCATATATCAGCGACATCCCGCCGTCAGTATTGACATATTAATATTATCATTGTTCTTATATAAAATCTTAAATTCACAATGTAATTTATAATTTAACGTAATGTTCATTAATCATAAAAAAATAATTTATGTTAAACATTGGGCTCCAATCAGGTCATCTATAACAATGCAATTTCCTATCTGTTCTTTAATTAACTCCACATGATTGTTATACTCTGTTATAGTCATTATTTTCTAACAATTATATCTTAATCTTATAAATTTACTTTGTTACCTTGATTAATGGAATGTATTCATCTACCTATTTATAATGCGTGTTTATACCTTGTTAAAGATGTAACACTTTCCAGAATTCGACTAATTACAAGTAAGTATTCATTTTTTATGTAACCACGCAATGTATATTACTTTTTTTCACTGAACATTATTTTGGTCTAAAGGTACGTGGTCTGAATGGCATCCGTTACATTGAGGAAGATGGGCTGGCTACTATGCTTGGTAGCCGAAACGGTGGTGATTACTGGGGGCTTGACCGTATCGATGAGCGTTATCTACCTCTTGATGGCAACATCAACTTTAGCGGTAAGCAGAATCATTTAGGGGTCATCCAAATACATTGTCATTATCATTATATGCTAGCAAGTACAAAATTAAGTTTCAAATGTAAAGGACATCGATGCGCGCACTAGCTGAGACTAGACGCGCATTGTACTGTTTGGTTTCCCGACCTCCTTGACATTTCGACACCTGACATTTTGATCGGGTTTCTATCATTTTTTCTGGAATCTAATTTATATTGCTGACCCGTTTCGTTAAAACAAACAATTCATGTTTTGAAGCTCGTGCATTAGTGATATGCATTGCACTCGATTAAGTAACAGTGAGCCGGATAATTAACTCGACAAGCCTCGTTAATTATCCGATTGTGACTTAACCTGCTTGCATTACATATTCAGTGATGCACTCACAAACATGAACTCATTATCCGTAAACCCTTGGGATTTAAAATAAAAATAAGGTTATTGGTACACTTAGTTATTCCGAAAAACGATATGCCCCTATTCTTGGAATTATAAACCTTATTTCATTTTTATTTTCGGAACTACGATTCTTCGGTTCTCGGATTGTGAACCTTCGGAAAAACGACACTTAACCTGCATATAATCTCTAGTTCAACGAATATTTCAATGATTTTCTTTATCCACTACAGGTACTGGATCAGGAGCAAATGTTTTCGTTCTCGATACCGGAATCACTTACTCGCATGAGGACTTCAACAATAATCGTGCCCAAGAATTCTGGGATTACGATTCTAGTGGAGATGTACGTGACTTTTAACACTTTCGAGACAGTTTTTTTGTTTGTTTTTATTTCCATAATAGTAGGCCTAATAACATGGTAAATTATGAATAGATATAACTATGGCGACTAGCCCATTTCACTTGTATTTTCATATTGCCACTGCTCTTTTCGTATCCTATGAACATGATAAATCAGCACACACGTGAATAGCCATTGTAATAAAACGGGAAAATATCCAAATCATAATTACATACACATAGTAATATACAAAAAGTCCTGGAAAAATATAACAAAAGAAATAACATGTTTACATCAAAATATAATTATCGACAAAAGCTAGTACATTAGATTTAAAATCAATGAACTGTGGAAATAGTACTCAAATAAAATGACACATCAAAGTCCCCAGTTCAAATATTGTGGTTTGGCTCTATAACTTTTAATTCAGAGCTAATATATGTAGAGGCTGATGCGTAGAAAGGGCAACAATATCTGCATGCAACGTGTCCTTTTCTTGATGCATGGCCATATTGCGTTTCATACCAGGAACTTTAGATAAAATAAGCCTCGAGATCTTTAAATTGGCAACATATTCATCAATATAATTTTTATCAATATATATCATTTTTTAATAAATCAAAATTAAAGACATATTCTCTTCAGACATATTAGTCCACGCTATTTTAATCAGAGTAATCTGGCTATAAAAGAAGGAAAAAACGTTGCCAATTTAAGAACATGCGATTAATTTTGAAATCTCTCTCTTTCTCTTTTTTCCTTTCTCTCTCTCTCTATCTCCCTCTGTTATATATCATAAGGGTTCTGATTGCCAAGGTCACGGAACTCACTGTGCCGGAACAGTCGGAGGACAATATAGTGGTGTTGCCACTAATACCAACATCTTCAGCGTTCGTGTGTTGTCCTGCACGGGATCTGGTTCTTATTCTAACATCATAGCTGGTAGGCTTATACATCGTAACCAATCTTAACCAATGATATTTGAAGTATCAAATGGGATTCTTTGACCAGTCTTAAATTCACAGGGATTATCAACAATGATATTAACAATAGATATTATAATAACAAGGATGGTAATGATAATAATAATATTCATAATACTTATCACTACCATTACTGCTTATACTACTAAAAATCATAATTATAATTATAATATTAATAATAATGATAATAATAATTATAAGTTGTAACTAATAATCATGATAATATTTGTTGATAATAATAACAATTACAACGATAATGATAAAAGTAGCAAAATTAATGATGATGATAGTTTAAAAGAAATAACGATATTAATCATGATAACAATCATGATAATACTATTAATAAGAATATGAATAATAACTATAATAATGATAGTAATGATATTTATGCTAATAATATAAATGATATAACGTTATGTTATCATAATGATAATAATAATGAACAAAATAATGATAATTACGATAATAATGATAATAACAGATAATAATATTCATGAATAAATAAAGAGGAACAAAAAATAACATTATTCTGGGTTAAGAGGCCTACATGGCTTTTTCTTCTTTTTGCAAATAATTTTCACGCTGGTATACCAATGACCTTTCCTAGTCTCCCAAATGTTGTTAGAGGGTGCAATTTTTTTACTGCCTTTGACCTTCTTTCCTATGAGTCCGGTCAATATAGGGTTTGACAAACAACACATTGCAACATCAGGTTCTTCAAAGGTTCCCAGTACTGTTTTGACACCAGAAACAACATACACAATTTCTTCAAAAATCGGACCCCCGAAAGCGGTTATTTTACAAAATGACATCCAAGATGGCCGCCAATACCTTTAAATAGCCATTAGTCATGGTATATTCGTCTTAGAGATGTGATTTTCGTGTCTATACCTAAGATTTGGGGCTTTGAGGTATCCATTCATATCACTTACAATGGATTATGTTCACCAAGAAACCTGGAAATTCAAGTTGGCGTCTAAAATGGCCACCAGCCTCTATAAATGACCGACAATGATTTCCTGTTTATAGTAAAGCTGTAATTAGCAAGATTTAATATGTGTTAAATATCAGAATATTCATTGGCATGCTTTGAATGATTAGAAAGGTTAAGAGTAGCCTCATACTCAAAACAATAGCAAAGAATTTTAAGGCCGCCGTTTTGAAATCCAAGATGGCCACCAGAAACTGAAATTAACCATATATCGTGATATATCCATTTTAGAAATGAAATTATGATATCAATACCTAGGTCTCGGGGGTCGACAAATTCATGTAGACTGTTTAAAATGTGTTTTGGCCATCAACAAAACTGTAAATCAAAGATGGCGTCCAAAATACATGGCACAAGACCGATCCTTGCGTAGGATGGCATAGAAAGTAATAAATATTTTGCACTAGGTTGTATTTAACACCTGTTATAACTTGTTTCATATTGGACAAGTATTATGACAATGTGACAATGATTATTTAAAACAAACAATTTAGTACCACCGGTCTCCAGTGTGCTTCAGACACTATAAAATCTTACTCTCCCCGCCCCCGCCCCGCCTCGTGTGATATCTGGTGGAAACAAAATCCATTAATTAATTGCAAGGCATTCGGGAAGAGCTTACAGGAGGCATATTGATAATGATGAGGCTACTCCGAGTAAATCAAACCATTATCATTGTCAATCTATTCAAATCTTTGATGTGCTTAGATTTCCTGGAGAATATTGCGTTTGACGATTGAAAAGCTTTCTCAAAGCCACGTATTTTACTAAGATTTACAGAAGAAACAGTTCTTCTCTTTCCAGGGGAACGAGAGAGAGAGAGAGAGAGGGGGAATACCTTTAAAAAAATCCACGAACAGTTAAATTTTCGCGGATCCCTTGAAACTACCCCCTTTTTTCTACGCGTAATTTTGAATTGTCATTCATAGCCTGTACTTAAAGTCAACATTAAGTGATACCACTTGGGCCTTTTCTCTTCGACTTCTAAAGGTGTGAATGCTGTGGCAGATTCCAGCAAGTCCCGAAAGATTGCTTCCATGTCCCTTGGCGGAGGTTATTCGTGGTCTCTCAATAACGCCGTTGAAAGTGCCTATGATGCAGGTGTTGTTGTCGTTGCAGCAGCCGGTAACAGCTACGACGATGCCTGTGATTACTCTCCAGCTTCTGCCTCGGATGTAAGTTATATAATTTCTTTCATATTTCTCCTTTGCTTGATTTTGCATTATTCCTAATAATCAAAATCTTTTAAAAATCTAAGCTGAATGTGCACAAACAATGTCATTGCATATAAGAAAATGCGGTAGTGCATTTTTGGCATTGCAAAAACAAAGATGCCCACGTCTGTGCACTCATTCAGTTTAGACGCAGTTCTTGATTTGAAAGGTAACATTTCTGCTGAAAATAGACCTTTTCTCAATATTTTTTAGTTTTTCGCTTTTTGTACGAATACGTAGGTAATGCAATAATACGGACTTAAAGTGTGTGTCCGTCACGTATTTTGTATGCCTGTTATCAGGATCGCTCTATGGACCGGCTTACAAATAAATTTTCAAATATATAGATGTTCCTTTCCTTGGGACCTAGTGACGAGTTATTCCATTAACCTGTTATTGATGAATGAACTATAATACTTGGAATCAAGTCTGCAAAAATTAATTGTTGTTATGTCGGGCAAGTCATGGGCAAGCTTTCAAAATCTCAAGAACAACCTTTTTTATAAGTATGCCTAAAATGTGTGAATATGTTAGTACGCCTATATCTATTAAGAGTTTACCCAGACTTGAGCGGTCAAGCCATTTGGCCATTATCCTTTATTTTGATATTTCATATGAAGTTCTAATTTCTTGTTTGTTAGCAGTGCCTCTTTTCAGTTGGTTTCTTGTTTAATTCCAACTTTTTTGTTGTTCTCCAACTTAAACAAAAATCGTATCATATATACGTTAGTTGCTCTGATTTGTATTGTAGTAATGTTCACTTTGATGCATATTGTAAAAAGTTCCTTGTTTGTATTTTATTTTTGTTTATATCATTTTGTTGTACATCACAAGGCTTCATAGAAAAATAAATAAATAACCCTGGGTTTTTATGGGCAAAATAATTAACTAACTTTAAATAAGTAAACCAATCCTGTGATCCATCGACAGGCTATCACGGTTGGTGCGACCTCCATTGACGACTCTAGACCACTTTTCTCATGCTACGGCTCATGCGTGGACATTTTTGCCCCTGGCGACGACGTTAACAGCGCTAAGTATGGCACATCAAGCAGCTACACAGAAATGAGTGGTACCAGCATGGCATGCCCTCATGTTGCGGGTAAGGATAAACAAAAATAATATCAGTATTCGTAAATAATTATAAATTACTGGTAATAACAAGTAATAAAAAATAGTTGCTAGTAGGCTAATTACTAGTACTAGTATTCATTATTTTGTCTACACTTTGAAACCATCTGCAAGCATTAGCCTATAAATGATCGAATACTAGATTATGAATGATACTAACAAATATTGACGATTTAGCCTCATTTCTGTCACGTCATCATCATGATCATGATTCATAATTGAGTATTATAAGCTGTAGACCATAATATAACTATCGAAATGTCTCCTTAAGATTCCAATGCATACTTGTCTTCAAATATTATTTCATTTTGGAAATGCCAATTTCTGACATTTATGACATCTAATCTGGCTGTGTCCCCTCCCTTTTTTGTTTTAAATAATAAATAAACAGGCGCCGCTGCAGTCATTCTCGGAAACAATTCCGGCTACTCTCCTTCTCAAGTGGCATCTAAGTTGATCAGCGATGCTACTTCGAACGTAATCTCTAACCCTGGTTCAGGAAGCCCAAACCTTTTGCTGTACGTCGCATAGACCCTTCAGTAAAATGTTCCATCTCCTTCCACTAACTCGTATTTGTGCTTTATTCAAAACGACCTTAATCTTTTCTGTTCAACTCTTAGTGGACTTTTAACAAAAAGAGTGGGTGGGGTCCTCAAAATAATCGACATACTAGTAATACCTGGTACAGTCCTTTGGTAGACTTCGGCATGAAAGTAATTTCGACAGCTAAAAGTAAACCTCTTTTTGAGGCGTGGGGATGAGTGTTTAACCTGAAAATTACCATTTTAAAATATTATTAAATGATAGACGCAAATTAGAGACATCCACTATACAAACAGTTGTAATTGATGATAATAAAAAAATCAGAGTTCTCTGTAACAGAACGATATGGTAATATATATCTTGGGAAGTCATGATTTTGCGAGGCACCGGTGTATAAGGAGATGATGGAATAATGAAAATAAAAAAGCATCAAGCATAATCATGTATTTGAGTCCATACTTTAATGTTGTTTGGTTTATGGCAATGAAGTAACGAGAGTGAAATATGGAACAAATTAGAGAGAGAGATTATATATCAGCCCTTTCTCAAATACCCGAGAACAATAATTATACATCATTTTGATTAAAGGTACAAAAGTATGCGATAACGAAACTATAACACACTATGTATATGATTTGAGGTCCTGTGGGAGAGAGGGAGAGAGAGAGAAAGATAATAGAGAGATTGATAGATAGATACAGGGGCGTCTCTAGAGAGGGTTTGTGAGGGTGTAACATCTCTCCCCCCCCCCCCGACATAAAATTCCTTTCGGAAAATGCGCCACCTCTGTAAGAAAGATGAGGATTTTTTCTTTAAGGAGGCGAGATTGAAAAGGAGAAGGGAGACGAAGAAAAGAGAAAGGAAAGTGAAATTGGGAGGGAAAGGAAAGAAATTAAAAAACAAAGGGAAAGGAAATAAGGTAATGCATACAAATAATTGTAAGGAGAGAGAGAGAGAGGGTGAAAAGGGGAAAGGTGAATTAAAAGTGAATGAAGGAATGGAGAGAGGAAAGAAGTGAAGAAAAAAAGGCCAAGAAAGATCTAGAAAGGAGACGATGAGGAAAGAAATGGAATTGGGGAAGCGGAAGAGGGATATGAGATGAAAGAGATAAGGGATGAAGAGGAAAGCGTTAGAAGAACGATAGCGAAAAAGAATGAATTCGAAGCGGTGGAGAAAGAATAAATTTAGAAGGAGAGGGAATAAAAGAAAGAGAGATGAGAAAAACGAGGAACAATGGCGCCCAAGTAAAATTATTACAAACAAAATATCATATCCAGGACTCAGACAACACTGGAGCACTTGTGGAAGAGAGAGAGCAACCCCGAAAAAAAAATCCAAACGAACATGGAAAAAAGTAAAGAAGAAAAACTAAATAAGAAAGGCAATGAGAAAGAAAGTTTTAGAAAAACCTGCCTGTTCAAATTCGTTTGTACAAGGGTGATATTTTGTCCATTGGGGCTAATAAATGAATATAACTAAATGCGTTCTTTCAAGTTAGCCTATAGATGGAAAAATATATTTTATGATTACAGGAGAATTCCTTTAAATTAGATCTTAATGGCTAATTTTCTTGGTAGACTATTGTCTAATACGCCAAGAAGCCTCCTTTTAAGCTTATGCAATATCATAAAAGTGTTAACTTCACTGAAAAAAATTCTGCCAGTTGGGGGCGAATATCACTTCAGGAAATCTTGAGAAATAGAAACCAACAAACAAACAATAAAATATGCAAGGAAGTGATAGCTTAAGGCTATATAGGGTAATAAATAGAGGCACAACACAAATAATAGTGTTTAACGCTGCCTATCTCAATAAGAGAAGAAAGGGGCTGGTAAGCTCTGACTTCTGATGAAAACTGCTTTAAAATGCACAGTTCCAAACTATAAAACAAACGTGAACTTTTCAAAGTCGGTCGCTACACAACCTCGCAAAAGAAGAAACGAGTCATAATCTAAAGATAACGAGGGCGTCGTGGAAAAAGGAAAGGCACAAATGGGGATATCCACAATACAAACAGTTATGTGTGATGACAGGAAATATTTTTTTAAATGATTTTTTTTTCTTCTCCCGAGTAGCCGATTTAAAGGCCATGATCAACGATTTCGATTTACTATTGATTTGGATATGTCTTTAAAAGTATGTTCATATATTATGATGATTATTGCAATATCTAACAAGGTCGGATCGCAGTCGAATCGTATATTGTGCGGGGATTTATAAAAGTACAATTAAATAATCTAGCAACGCCCCCGGATAGATAGATAAATATACAGATAGATAGATAGAAATAGATAGAAAGATTATTACATATATATGTTGGAGAAATATTTTACTGGAGCGATTATGATGGTAGATTCAACTAAAGCATTTGACTAACACCATTAATGATTGTTATGCTAATGTAGCTTTGTCAAGAACTCAAAGGAAAGGTTGTAAGAAAGGAGACCGTTTAAGCTTGAAAAACTGGAGGCCTATAACACTCCTGAACCTCTTAATGTAATACGTTTATTTCAGTATAATAAAGATTACCATCAATATAATACCCGTTCCCACTCTAAATTCCATTATCCATTAGCACTCAATCAGTCAAATCTTAATGCATTTAAATCTGTTGGTCCTCGAATATGGAACTCCTCTGTATCTTCCAGCAGTAATGTTACTTCATTTAAAACCAAACTCAAACGTTCAATAATAATTACCTATGTCAAATAAACATGTAATTTCATCTCTCCTCCCTACGTTTTTACTACACCTTTTCCTATTTCCCTTTACCAGTATGTTTAGTTTTGATGTTTAAATGTGTTTTTTGTGTATTAAGTTTGTTTTGTGTCTCATGTTTATTCTATGTTTATTTCTTTATGTATTGGATGCCCCATTAATCGAGGCTTGGCTTTTAGGGGCACCCTGACCGTTTATACTGCATTTATCATTTTCATGCATTATTTGTATATTTATTTTAAATGGTTTAATAAAACAAATTGAATCTAATTTAATTGAACTGTGATTACAAAGTCATAGTAGCTATTTTAGCACGTATGTTACAAAAGTTATTAAACAAATTATTGACCCAAACCACCCTGGGTATACTAAAGGTCGTTCAGCGGCTCACAATGTTCGATTAACAAAAGACATGATTGCAAATATGTTGAAGAAAAATGTTACTGGAGCAATTGCGATGGTAGATTCAAATAAAGCTTTTGTAAATAACGGTTTAGAAAAATTTAACTTTGGTCCGTCTTTTCGACAGTTCTTTATGTCAGCTCTTGGTACTGTGTTTACCTGGCTAACGACAGATTTGATCCTGGTGTAATGATATGGGCCCGTTGCATAAAACTTACCATTGATGGTAACTTTGCCATCAATGGCAACTACCATGGTAACAGGGCTCAACAGCCAATCAAAATCAAGGTTCCCATACACATATTAATAAATCAATTCCTAAGTTCCTAATTATTGCTGCCACAATTACGATTTTTGTTGTTGCTCAAAACATGTTACGAATAAAGTTATATTAAAATGAGGATCATTCTCAAGCTCTAATAATCCGTGCACCCTTTAAATGTGCATTATGAACAAAATAGATTAATATACATCATGCAACAGTTTGCACGAAATCACTTGTGAATCTCACTGTTGACTCTCACAAAAATAATCAAACTATATGCTGTATTTAATCGTACTTCATCAATGGTATTTATGCTCAAAAGTTATATAAATTGGCACATGGTTCTTTGTGAATAAGGTTGAATATGTATTCACCTTGTATTAAATAGAATGTAAACCTCAGTCAACACCTAGATTATTTCCTTAATATTACTAAACGAACGTATCTGGTAGATTTCCCAGAGATAACAAGTAATAAAGGAATATTTTCTATATATCGGCACATGCACAAGGTGTGTGCATTCTTATTTGTGCCTCCAACAACTGCCTCTCAATCTCTTACACCACAGCGTCCAGTCTCCCATACCCAAGCTTTCTAACTCACACACCATAACTTCCACCTGTGTGAAGCATACAGTGCAGTCCGATCTCCCACACCCAAGCTTTCTAACTCACACATCATAACTTCCACCTGTGTGAAGCATTCAGTGCAGTCCGATCTTCCACACCCAAGCTTTCTAACTCACACACCATAACTTCCACCTGTGTGAAGCATTCAGTGCAGTCCGATCTCCCACACCCAAGCTTTCTAACTCACACACCATAACTTCCACCTGTGTGAAGCATTCAGTGCAGTCCGATCTCCCACACCCAAGCTTTCTAACTCACACACATAACTTCCACCTGTGTGAAGCATTCAATGCAGTCCGATCTCCCACACCTAAGCTTTCTAACTCACACACCATAACTTCCACCTGTGTGAAGCATTCAGTGCAGTCCGATCTCCCACACCAAAGCTTTCTAACTCACACACCATAACTTCCACCTGTGTGAAGCATTGAGTGCAGTCCGATCTCCCACACCCAAGCTTTCTAACTCACACACCATAACTTCCACCTGTGTGAAGCATTGAGTGCAGTCCGATCTCCCACACCCAAGCTTTCTAACTCACACACCATAACTTCCACCTGTGTGAAGCATTCAGTGCAGTCCGATCTCCCACACCCAAGCTTTCTAACTCACACACCATAACTTCCACCTGTGTGAAGCATTCAGTGCAGTTCGATCTTCCACACCCAAGCTTTCTAACTCACACACCATAACTTCCACCTGTGTGAAGCATTCAGTGCAGCATTCAATAAAGCATTCAAAGTAAACCATTTAAGGTGGGCACTGCAGCCTACCTGCTTTCCTCTCTGAGCCACTCTATGCATGGATTATTTGTTTTAGGGGTAAAACTATTCACATTGTGACACTTTAGTTCAATGATTGTACATGGATGGATATCAAAAACGTTCCCAGTCAAGAGAGAGATACGACAAGGATGCCCCCTCTCAGCATTACTGTTCATTTTGGCAGCTGAATTCATAGCTAATAGAGTAAAGAAAAATAATACCATGCAGAAATTTTAAAGGCTGCAACTCTACACTTAAACTTTTACAATATGCTGACGACACCTTATTCATTGTAAAAAAAAGAAGAATTCTCTAGAGAATGTAATAGATGAATTGTCTTATTTAGGAAAAGTCGCAAGCCCGAAATTAAATAAAGAGAAAAATGCTCTCTTATGGATTGGAGATGACAAGAAAAGGTGGTCTCTCTCCGACCTTGATCTTAGTAGGTCAACATAATCTGTACAGTACTTAAGATACTATATATCCGCAGACTTATACTATGCTACAAAATTGAGTTGGGAAAATAAATTGACCAAACTACAGAAACTCCTGGACATCTGGAGAAGCAGAAAGCTCATGTTTATTGTAAGAATCACTGTTGTTAAATCACTTGCCTTAAGTCAAATAGTTCACTTAATGATAGTAGACACGATTCCGCCAAAGCATCTGAAGAAATTAAATCAATCAGTATTTATATAATATTGGATGGCTTTGAGTGTGATACAAGAATATATTGCTCGAGCTATGACAATATTGAACGAGTCGGAGACGAGTCCAATATTGTCATAGCGAGAGCAATATATTCTTGTATCACACGAAAACAAAGCCATACAATATTATCATATCTATATCAGGCTGACTAGGAAATAAAAATAATTGACTTACCTCGGTAAATATGGCTTTGTTTTCGTGTGAAAGCGATATCGATAGTTGAAGTTCCCGTATGACTGAGCAATACGAAAAAAATATTGGTCAGTCATCCGGGTACTGCGCTAAAGATATTGAATACACTGATTTATTGTACCACTTGGAAGCCTTATATAGATTTTTAAAAAATCATTTTTATTTGGAATTCCAAAATCGACAAGGTAAAAAGGTAACTCAAGATTATAGCCAAGGGGGATTACGTATGGTTAACACTGAGAAACAGATATTGGGTTTTTGTTTAAGATGGCTTGGTAGATTATTGGATGACAGTAAAGGTCCATGGAAAGATATGTGTAATTATTGATTTGATTTGCTCGGTGGCGTAAATCTTCTGTTAAACTGTAACTATGACCATAAATTTTTCGATGTCCAGAAATTGCAACTTCCCTTTTTCTACTTAAAAAAGCGAGCCTGGAATTATGTGAAAGGTTATACTTGTAGTGAAAATTATCCTGCACAGGATCAATGTTTTCATATGCAAATAATATGGCATAACAAAATATTGTTTTGAATAATAATTCTTTTTTTTTACGCAGATTGGTAAAATCTTGTATTCGATTATACTAAATAGAAGAAAGCTATTATTCTAAAGATATATGGTTCAATTATTTCACAAATGAAAAAAACTGAACCAGTAGATCATATTCACTCCCTTATTTTCAATTTGGAAGAGTATCTTTACATATCAGTGACGAAAGCAGCAAACTCTTTTACAATCTAATATTTTTAAACAGACACTCATCAACAGGTGCTGTCATTTTTGGCAAAATATACTAGAAAGAAACATTAACTGGTCTTCCGTGTTCAAAAGGAATTAAACGTATACAAGGAACGTCGCTTTGATAAGAGAGTTCCTATTAAATTGCTGTACAATATACTACCTGTTAGAAACAATCTTTACAAATGGGATTAGCAGACGAAAGATACTGCCCCCAGTGCCACGTCATAGAGGACATAGTGCACGTGTTTATTGAATGTGAACAGAACAAACATTAATTTGATTTTATCAAACATGTTGTGAAGTACCCTTTTAATATTGATTTTTGCATGGATATCTTTTGTTTACTTTAAGATTAATATTGACAAAAGATAGGCGGTGTAATAACAATCTCAATCTGGAGTAAATATAAAATGTTTGTCTCCCGGGATAACTACGGTTGTAATGAAAACCGTTTCAGACTAAATGCGTTTTTGAAAGAGAAATTAAAAAAAACAGGATTGTTGTAAATCAGGGGAAAAAACAAGACAAAAGGTTGCCAGACCAAAATGTTGTACAGTTTAAAAAGTGTTAACATGTTCAAAATGTTAACATGTAATTCAATTATATTTGTTCTCACAACTATATTTTGATGCTTGAATGTAAGTAAACACCTCATTTGAGGCACACACCCGAAACAAATCATCACCACCACCACCACCATGCATCGCCACTACTTCAAGCACCACGACCATCACGAAAACCACGACCATCACTACCACCATCATCATCATCATCAACAACATCATCATCATCATCACAATTCACATCTACTACCTATTCGATGCATCACTTTCGACGTGGCACGTGGCAATAAAAGTTACAGAATTCAGTTTATTATGTATCTAAGTACCTTAACACGTATTTTTTGCGTAGTTTGCGGAGAAGGAGAAGGAGACAAGAGGAATGGAAAACTTTTAGAGATATTCGCGAATGGTACGAGACGGAAAGTTTGTTATCCTCGATAGCTTTAGCATGAGAAATTGAGAAGATGTTATGAGTACAAACATATCAATCTTATATAGTAAATATGCAGCCACGAGACAATGCGCGTCTTTATATTTTTTGAAACCGAAAATATAACGGAGGAGATAGTAATGTATTCTGAATCATATTTAGACTACATTACATGATAACATTAGTTTTTTTGACTCATAAGAAATCTAAGTGAACTATGGGCTATACCTGTATTTACACGTATTATTTGCGCACCCCAACTACATAAACATGTTATAGTGCGTTACGCCCCAGAAACTAATTTGTGCTGATTGTAATATACAAAATGTCCTTCACTTTTTTTGATATAGTAAGCTAATTAAATGATATATACGTTTGATTCCATAACTATATTCATAAAGAATAATTCAAGAATATGAAAACATGATACGGTATCATGTATGAACAAGAAAGGGTTTGAGATATAGTTTATCAATACCATGAATACACAGAATAGTTTGAATATGCTACGATTACGTCGATTTCATATCTATACTCTTTGTTTATTTTTATCGCTTTAACAACAACTTTTACTGTCAATATAGATGAAATTTTAATTACATACTGTCAATCTAATTGAATTGGGGAAAAAAATTCACGTTTCATGACGTTCAGTCATTATTAATGCAACCTCAACTATGTCATTATGATAGCCCCAATGTCCCCTGACTATTCTGTCTCTCTCTCTCTAAGTGCCATATCGATTGACTTTGGCGATCATGCTGTTCCACAAACCTCGACTCCTAGCCTTCTCTATTAGCACCACTCCCAGTTCTTTTACTCCAGACCTCTCTCTTCTAACAATTTCTGCAGACTGTCCATCCAAAGTATCCTTCTTCTTCCCTACTCCTCCATCCCACAATTTTCCCTGTCAAGGCAAGATTCTCTAGGCCTTCTTTACGTGTAATGTGACCCATGAACTTCAACTGCCTAATCAACATTTCACGTATCATTTTCTTTTGCACTCCAGCTCTTCTAAGAACTTCCTCATTAGATTTATCAGTCCAAGGGATTTTCATCATTCTTCTTAAAACACATTTCGCAACTTTCCAAACGCTTGTTAGTATCAAAGGCTAAAGTCCATGATTACCATACATAAGTACTGGGTAGATGTAACAATTTAGTACTCTTATTCTGGTCCTCATACCCATTGTGCGATTTGTCAGAATTTTGTAGCTTTGAAAATGGAGATTTAGCGAGAGCTATCCTTCTCTTGATCTCTGTCTCACATCTGGCATCATCGTTTATCATGCTGCCGACGTAGTTAAAAGAAGACTTGTTTAATAACCTGTTCATTCAGTTTCAAGTTACATTTTGGACTGCTCTTCTTGGAGACTACCAGGCACTTTGTCTTTTTATAGTTGATATCAGCTCCAATTCTATCACCTTCCTTACAACTACATCAGGAGTCTCTGGATATCTTTCTCTGATTCAGATAATAAAACAGTGTCATCAGCATATATGATATTTGTGATTGAATGGCCACCCACTAGTAACCCATTTTCATTATCCAATTCTCTTAGAATGATTCCACTATACATATTGAACAGGTCGGGTGACATAACACAACCCTGTCTGACTCCCGTCTTATGTTAATATATTCACTGCACTCTCCCTCTACCCTGATATTCATGCAAACTGATTCCAATATAGACTTTGTAGCAGTCTTAGATCTTTCCTATATATATCGAGCTTTTCAGCTCTTCAAAAAGCTCTGAATGTTTTACTTTATATCTTTGAATAATCAATATAACATATGTACACATCCTTCGGCATTCGACTGCCCTCTCCGTTATATTTCTAACCACAAATATAGTGCATTTCTTGTGCCCGCATCCTCTACAAAACCAAATTGTTCCTTCCGACCATGGAGTTATTCTACTTGCCTCGAAAGTAATATCCTCAAAATGATCTTAGTAATATGGCAAATAAGGCTGATTGTCCTATATTGCTCACAGTCCACATCTCCCGGTTTCTTGGAGAGTAATGAAAATGGATCTGCCTAATTTATCTAGAAATGCTTCATCATATATTTTATTGATAATTTCTGTTAATCTATCACCATATTCCTCTAATGTTTCTATCATTTCAGTGGACCATACCATCTGGTCCAGCTGCTTTGTTTTTTCTCCTTTAACTTCATCTGAAAACTCGGCATTGCTTCCCTACTATCTTCAAAAACGCCAATATATTGCATCCACCTACTCATTTTATCCTTCTTTTCAAACAGCATTGACCCATCTTTTCCTTTGATACAGCCAGGGTTTGAGCAACCAGACTTTTTGCCTGAATTTTCATTTATTCTTTGGTAAACATTAATATTCTTATCAATTTCTTCACATTGTTCGTTTAGCCAGCTCTCTTTTGCCTCATTACACTTTTGCCTAATTTGTTTGTCTAGGTCCCTATATTTCTTGCATTGTCTATTTCAATTTTCTGCCTATCTTTCATCATTAAAAGAACTGTTTAAAATCTAATATTTTCACAACTTTTGGTCTCTTCAGTTTCTTTAATTTGCACTGAAGTGTACATATCATCCCACAGATCGGCCCCTGATATACTTTGATTGTCATTGTTTCAACTTTATTCATGTATATGGTTTCACGATGTCGCCAGGACTTTCAAGTGTACACTCATCTAGGTGTTCTTTAAACCAAGTATTAGTGATGACTATGTTCTCCCCATACCACGAACCTATGTGTCCCTCTGTTCATTCCTTCTCCAATTCCATGCTGACTTACTCTTTGCCCTCTGTACAATGACCACTTTAGCGTTCAGGTCTCCCAGGACAATGGTAATGTCATTGACAAGTGTCATTCGATCTGTAAACTACCATAATACGTTAGGAACGCCATAGTTGAACGTACCTGGCACGTTTTGTCTCGACGGGGAAGGGGTGGGGTTACAATGGGTATCTTAAAACTTTGTCTGTTAAGACGGCCCATTGAAAAGGTAGAACATTTCTACTTAATCTTTCACAGTCATCTTAATCATCATCATCATCATCATCATCACATCATCACCACCACTCTAATCATTACATCCTCGTCACCATCATCACCACCACTACCCCCATCATCAACGCCACATCATTGTCATCGTCATCAATAACATCATCATTACCAACAATAAACCTCATTCGCACCACTACCAACAAAGTCACACAGAAAAAAGGTGAAAAGTGAGAGATGATAACATGTTTAAATAGTAAAGAAATGACATGTACACGTGGCACGTTAGTAAAATAACGGCCATCTTGGATGTTATATTGAATTTAAAAAGTTGACAATCATTGAATAGACAATTACGAATTCCTTGTGTCATCATCATCATCATAATCACTTTTATCACCCCCCATCTTCGTCACAAGCATAACTTCCTGCACCACCACCACCACCACCATCATGCATCGAAACTACTTCGCAAACACAACCACCTCCAACACCACCACCATCACTACCATCAACTACCATCATCACATCATCATCATTTATGTAATTAAGTACCATAACACGCATTATCGTACACGAAGTTTGCGAAGAAGGAGAAGGAGGCAAGAGGAATGGAAACTTTTAGAGATATCCGCGAATGGTACGAGAAGAAAAGTTTGTTATAATCAATAACTTTAGCGTGAGATATTGAGAAGATGTTATGAAAACAAATTTATCAATCTTATATAGTTAATATGCAACCACGGTCCTTTTGATATACGTTCAAATTATGATGCAATATCAGATCTAATTTATGAAGGGAAAAATGTGCAAAGATGGACAGGTGTCAATTTCTCATAGGGTTATGTCTATGGAGGCATCCTCTATAAATAGAGGACAATTCTAGCATATCCAATCATGACAAGTTCGTCACATCTCTTCAGAAGTACGGTAAGAGCTGGCAAAACATCGGAAGGAACACCGCACACCTCCATCATCCTAATCGACAAGATTTGGGAAGACCTGAGCATTTGAAATGGTGAAATTTTCCTGTTTTAGGTTCTGAAAAATCATAGTGATAGTAAAAATCGAAATAGCAGGCCTTTCAGTCAGATATTTTTTTCGGCTAGAGAATGGGAACTGTCTTGCGACAAATCCTATCGAGCATGTCCTCAGGTTAGAAGCCTGACTTACAACACTTTGAACTTTTGATTTTACTATTCAAATGACTTTCCAGAGCTACTACTAAGCGAATTTCAAATTTTCATCTCTCAACAACATGATCTCAAGTTTTCTCAAATCCAGTCGCAATGGATCGTACGGTGCGAAGTGACCTCCGGACGCCGATTGTTCTTCGCATTTTGCAGTGAAGCAGTATATTTTCTTTTCTCAATATTATTTATTGTTATTTCTCTTTATTATGGACAAGTCCAATGTCGTACTATTTAGTCATTTGTTTTTCCATATCTTACCGAGTATCCCGGAATTGAGAACATAAATTGGCGTAAAAAAGAATGATTTATCTTGATATTTAGTCTGATCAACACTCGACTTAGGCTAGCAACATCATTCGTCGAATGTTCATTTCAATCTCGTATTTATAAACTTCATCTTCTTTGTATTTTGTTTGTGTTGAAATGAAATAAATCTAGAAAAAACACAAAACCAAGATGCAAGCTCTTCTTGTTCTCCTCTTCGTTGCCGCGGCTCAGTGCCGCCTTGCGCCTTTCCACCGAGTTGAACCTAACATTCCTGGCCAGTACATCGTCGTTCTTGAGGTAAGATCATTGTCATATTAATTGAATCGACTGATTTATATAGTTTTGTCAATGAATTTAACTACATTGAAGCTCCATGTAACTTTGTGTTGACGATGGAAAACCTACTGCTGCAGTTATTTTAGGGCAGGCGGAATTTTTTTCCCACCAAAGTAATTGTCGTCAGATTCATACAAGGATCAGGTAATTGATGATACTACTACTTGCTATTGCTAAAACTTCAACGTTCCTGCTAGATAAACAGATTTTTGGCTTTAAAAGAATTCAGTACAGAAATAATGGACCTGGCCTCCCCACTGCACAAATAGAGGACCTAAGTGCTAACGTCATATTCGCTCATCGTCCATGTTATTGGTTCCAAACAACAGAGTCTGCGCATGAGGTCCACCTCGAAATCAATCAAGCAACGGACTGGAGAGAAATTCAGTGTTTTGGGTTGGTGTGATCACCATGCCAGTTTAGCACAAAATTGTTTGAAACCAGTAACATTAACAACTTGGCCAGAATGACGTCAGACTACGGTACTCTATTTTACTGCTGACGTATTGCAATAGACCTCTTTACCAATGTATTTCAATTCATGCATGTTTCTCTCCTGAGCCCTGGTTATCAACCATTCCAGCCACCTGCTATGCATTATATCTCTATAGTTGGAACCCACTTTGCATACATTGGTTGTTACTATGTCGGACGAGCTTTTAACAAGCTTTTAAGTTGTCAAGAGGACATTTTGTTCAAATGTTATTAATAAAATCAGTAAACAGTTTTATTTTCAAAGCTAACTTTCTTAGCTGAATTAGGGTCGCTTTGTTCATAAGTATTATTTTGTCATACATTTTGTTTGCAGGATGGCATCAATGTTGGTAGCTTCGCTGCCACCATGCAGACAGGGACCGTCCGCAAGACCCTGACCGGCCTCATCAATGGAGTCGTTCTCACCCTCGATGGCGATTTGCTTGAAAAGGTGAGCCAACAATTATGCTAGAAAGTTTTATAATCATCTTGATGATATGAATGATAGTTCACCCTTGTGTGTGTGTGTGTGTGCGTGTGTGTGTGTGTGTGTGCGTGGGTGTGTATGTGTGTATCAATATAAACATATACAGTCAAACCTGCCTTAGTGGCCACCTCTATAAAAGCTACCTGTGTATAGTGGCCATGCATTGAGAAATGAGAGAGAACATTATAAGACTAAAGGACGTAGCTGCTATCACCAGTTGTGTATTGTATCCATGCTTTCGGCATTATAGCCTATATACAGTGCGTCCAAGAAAACTGAACCAAGCCAGAAAATAAAGGTCAATTCCAAGAAAATTATGAGCTCCATAAAAGTGATTATTTGCTTTTCATATAGTAGAAGTGATGTGCTTCAAATTTGTACATTGAGTACATTAATCCAGACATACCCCACTGAGCAACTATTAGTAAGCAAATAATTACCGTTGGTGAAGGTGAATGGGACAAACTATCACTACGAGGCGATCTGATGTAGCTATCTTTCCGAAGCGAAGCTGAGGAAAGATAGCGTGCATTCAGATCGCCGAGGAAGTGATATATTTTGCCACTGAAACCAAAAGGTGATTATTTGCTTTATATTCCACATCGGAAACATTTCACTTCTTCCGTCATTTTAGAGCAACAAGTCATCAATTGACAGCTAGCTAGCAAGTGACGGTGTACGATACGTACAGTGTATGCAGTATGGTGGCGTGACCGTAGCTCGCGCGTGACCAAAGTTCGCTAATGTTAAAAGCGCTTAAAGAGGAGAGCAATACGCGTAAATGCAGGAGATAGTCGACTATCTATGCAACGCATTTTCACTGAAGATAGTAGTACTATCTGGACAGTGTAACGAACTTTTCTTCTCCCATCAATGATGGGCGAACTATATTTCATCACGTGATTTCCTTTGACCAATCGTAGAGCAAGATTCTAGTATGTGGAATATAATATCAAATATCCTAATCTCGCATATAGGCTATATACGCTGATGACACTGCCCTCTTTTGCTCTCATTCTGAGCTTGATTCATTTGTGAATAAAATAAACAATGAACTCCAAAAGGAGTTTTGGTTTAAGTTTGGTTTAAGCGCAATTACTTATCTCTAAATATTATGTTTTTAATGTCAAACATTTTGATAAAGCGCATGCAGGAATCGGTTTTTTTCTTTTCTTTTTCCGATGGACTACCTTTATCTTGAGAAACAAATTCAAAGTTTCTTGAGTTAATATTGACAAAAACCTAAGTTGGAAACAACACATAAAGATATCAATATAACCATATCACGAGCTGTCAGTATTTTATTGAAACTTAAGAATATTCTACAAAATGATCAACTCTTTATGCTGTATAATATTTGAATCCTCCACCACATATCATATTGCAATATGATTTGGGTAAATTAAAGTTTGTAACTTTGGAAAAAGACCATGGTGAGAAATTAATCAATCAATCAATCAATCAATCAATCAAATAAGAACCTCAACTATCCTTCAATCATGTTCATTGTGTCACCCGAATCGAGCACGAATGGATTTTGACATGCCATTTTCAAAATCATGTTGCTCAGCGAAGCGTGTACAGGTTAATGCCATCAATGTATCAGTTTAAAGCATATTACTTTGTATATGAATACATTTTGAAATGTGCTAACAGTCTAATGACATAGACAATCCGAACACGATTTATAAAGGCAACAGGTGGTTTCTTAAAACTTCTTGAGATTTGTTTTCATATATCAGCGACATCCCGCCGTCAGTATTGACATATTAATATTATCATTGTTCTTATATAAAATCTTAAATTCACAATGTAATTTATAATTTAACGTAATGTTCATTAATCATAAAAATATTTATGTTAAACATTGGGCTCCAATCAGGTCATCTATAACAATGCAATTTCCTATCTGTTCTTTAATTAACTCCACATGATTGTTATACTCTGTTATAATCATTAATTTCTAACAATTATATCTTAATCTTATAAATTTACTTTGTTACCTTGATTAATGGAATGTATTCATCTACCTATTTATAATGCGTGTTTATACCTTGTTAAAGATGTAACACTTTCCAGAATTCGACTAATTACAAGTAAGTATTCATTTTTTATGTAACCACGCAATGTATATTACTTTTTTTCACTGAACATTATTTTGGTCTAAAGGTACGTGGTCTGAATGGCATCCGTTACATTGAGGAAGATGGGCTGGCTACTATGCTTGGTAGCCGAAACGGTGGTGATTACTGGGGGCTTGACCGTATCGATGAGCGTTATCTACCTCTTGATGGCAACATCAACTTTAGCGGTAAGCACAATCAATAGGGGACATCCAAGTACATTGTCATTATCATTATATGCTAGCAAGTACAAAATTAAGTTTCAAATGTAAAGGACATCGATGCGCGCACTAGCTGAGACTAGACGCGCATTGTACTGTTTGGTTTCCCGACCTCCTTGACATTTCGACACCTGACATTTTGATCGGGTTTCTATCTTTTTTTCTGGAATCTAATTTCATATTGCTGACCCGTTTCGTAAAAACAAATAATTCATGTTTTGAAGCTCGTGCATTAGTGATATGCATTGCACTCGATTAAGTAACAGTGAGCCGGATAATTAACTCGACAAGCCTCGTTAATTATCCGATTGTGACTTAACCTGCTTGCATTACATATTCAGTGATGCACTCACAAACATGAACTCATTATCCGTAAACCCTTGGGATTTAAAATAAAAATAAGGTTATTGGTACACTTAGTTAAAGTCAGGCAAATGGGAGGCGCTCATTTTTCCGACGGTTCGTAATTCCAAACCACAAATCTCCCATACCCGAAGAACATAATTCCGTTTATCCAACGTTTCGTAATTCCGACAAATAGGGTTTATCATTCAGAAAATCAATTAGGCTTCGTTATTCCAAGGTTTGTTATTCCGAAAAACGATATGACCCTATTCTCGGAATTATAAACCTTATTTCATTTTTATTTTCGGAACTACGATTCTTCGGTTCTCGGATTGTGAACCTTCGGAAAAACGACACTTAACCTGCATATAATCTCTAGTTCAACGAATATTTCAATGATTTTGTTTATCCACTACAGGTACTGGATCAGGAGCAAATGTTTTCGTTCTCGATACCGGAATCACTTACTCGCATGAGGACTTCAACAATAATCGTGCCCAAGAATTCTGGGATTACGATTCTAGTGGAGATGTACGTGACTTTTAACACTTTCGAGACAGTTTTTTTGTTTGTTTTTATTTCCATAATAGTAGGCCTAATAGCATGGTAAATTATGAATAGATATAACTATGGCGACTAGCCCATTTCACTTGTATTTTCATATTGCCACTGCTCTTTTCGTATGTTGATAAATGAGCACACACGTGAATAGCCATTGTAATAAAACGGGAAAATATCAAATCATAATTACATACACATAGTAATATACAAAAAAATCCTGGAAAAATATAACAAAAGAAATAACATGTTACATAAAAACATAAGGGATTATCGACATAAGCTAATTCAGAGCTAATATATGTAGAGGCTGATGCGTAGAAAGGGCAACAATATCTGCATGCAACGTGTCCTTTTCTTGATGCATGGCCATATTGCGTTTCATACCAGGAACTTTAGATTAAATAAGCCTCGAGATCTTTAAATTGGCAACATATTTATCAATATATCAATATATATCATTTTTTTATAAATCAAAATTAAAGACATATTCTCTTCAGACATATTAGTCCACGCTATTTTATTCAGAGTAATCTGGCTATAAAAGAAGGAAAAAACGTTGCCAATTTAAGAACATGCGATTAATTTTGAAATCTCTCTCTTTCTTTTTCCTTTCTCTCTCTCTCTATCTCCTCTGTTATATATCATAAGGGTTCTGATTGCCAAGGTCACGGAACTCACTGTGCCGGAACAGTCGGAGGACAATATAGTGGTGTTGCCACTAATACCAACATCTACAGCGTTCGTGTGTTGTCCTGCACGGGATCTGGTTCTTATTCTAACATCATAGCTGGTAGGCTTATACATCGTAACCAATCTTAACCAATGATATTTGAAGTATCTTAATCTTAGTCTTAAATTCACAGGGATTATCAACAATGATATTAACAATAGATATTATAATAACAAGGATGGTAATGATAATAATAATATTCATAATACTTATCACTACCATTACTACTTATACTACTAAAAATTATAATTATAATTATAATATTAATAATAATGATAATAATAATTATAAGTTGTAACTAATAATCATGATAATATTTGTTGATAATAATAACAATTACAACGATAATGATAAAAGTAGCAAAATTAATGATGATGATAGTTTAAAAGAAATAACGATATTAATCATGATAACAATCATGATAATACTATTAATAAAAATATGAATAATAACTATAATAATGATAGTAATGATATTTATGCTAATAATATAAATGATATAACGTTATGTTATCATAATGATAATAATAATAATAATAATGAACAAAATAATGATAATTACGATAATAATGATAATAACAGATAATAATATTCATGAATAAATAAAGAAGTACAAAAAATAACATTATTCTGGGTTAATAGGTCTACATGGCTTTTTTCTTCTTTTTTGCAAATAATTTTCACGCTGGAATACCAATGACCTTTCCTAGTCTCCCAAATGTTGTTAGAGGGGTGCAATATTTTTTTACTGCCTTTGACCTTCTTTCCTATGAGTCCGGTCAATATAGGGTTTGACAAAAAAAAATTGCAACATCAGGTTTATCAAAGGTTCCCGGTAGTGTTTGACACCAGAAACAACATACAAAATTTCTTCAAAAATCGGACCCCCGAAAGCGGTTATTTTACAAAATGACATCCAAGATGGCCGCCAATACCTTTAAATAGCCATTAGTCATGGTATATTCGTCTTAGAGATGTGATTTTCGTGTCTATACCTAAGATTTGGGGCTTCGAGGTATCCATTCATACCACTTACAATGGGTTATGTTCACCAAGAAACCTGGAAATTCAAGTTGGCGTCTAAAATGGCCACCAGCCTCTATAAATGACCGACAATGATTTCCTGTTTACAGTAAAGCTGTAATTAGCAAGATTTAAAGTATGTGTTAAATATCAGAATATTCATTGGCATGCTTTGAATGATTAGAAAGGTTAGAGGCCTCATACTCAAAACAATAGCAAAGAATTGGCCGCCGTTTTGAAATCCAAGATGGCCACCAGAAACTGAAATTAACCATATATCGTCATACATAGATTGATTATGATAAAGAATTTTTACATTGGCCGCCGTGTTATGAATTAATCTGCATAATATGGCCAGCAACAGATGGCAATAAATACTGAAATTGAACCTACATGATATTCGTGATATAAATCCATTGAAACTCGATATATGATAGATGTTAATGATATATACCAATAGAAATGTTATGATATCAATACCGGGGGTCGACAAATTCATGTAGACTGTTTAAAATGTGTTTTGGCCATCAACAAAACTGTAAATCAAAGATGGCGTCCAAAATACATGGCACAAGACCGATCCTTGCGTAGGATGGCATAGAAAGTAATAAATATTTTGCACTAGGTTGTATTTAACACCTGTTATAACTTGTTTCATATTGGACAAGTATTATGACAATGTGACAATGATTATTTAAAACAAACAATTTATTACCACCGGTCTCCAGTGTTCTTCAGACACTATAAAAATCTTACTCTCCCCCCCCCCCGCCCCCGCCTCGTGTGATATCTGGTGGAAACCAAATCCATGAATTAATTGCAAGGCATTCGGGAAGAGCTTACAGGAGGCATATTGATAATGATGAGGCTACTCCGAGTAAATCAAACCATTATCATTGTCAATCTATTCAAATCTTTGATGTGCTTAGATTTCCTGGAGAATATTGCGTTTGACGATTGAAAAGCTTTCTCAAAGCCACGTATTTTACTAAGATTTACAGAAGAAACAGTTCTTCTCTTTCCAGGGGAACGAGAGAGAGAGAGAGGGGAATACCTTTAAACAAAATCCACGAACAGTTAAATTTTCGCGGATCCCTTGAAACTACCCCCTTTTTTCTACGCGTAATTTTGAATTGTCATTCATAGCCTGTACTTAAAGTCAACATTAAGTGATACCACTTGGGCCTTTTCTCTTCGACTTCTAAAGGTGTGAATGCTGTGGCAGATTCCAGCAAGTCCCGAAAGATTGCTTCCATGTCCCTTGGCGGAGGTTATTCGTGGTCTCTCAATAGCGCCGTTGAAAGCGCCTATGATGCAGGTGTTGTTGTCGTTGCAGCAGCCGGTAACAGCTACGACGATGCCTGTGATTACTCTCCAGCTTCTGCCTCGGATGTAAGTTATATAATTTCTTTCATATTTCTCCTTTGCTTGATTTTGCATTATTCCTAATAATCAAAATCTTTTAAAATCTAAGCTGAATGTGCACAAACAATGTCATTGCATATAAGAAAATGCGGAAGTGCATTTTTGGCATTGCAAAACAAAGATGCCCACGTCTGTGCACTCATTCAGTTTAGACGCAGTTCTTGATTTGAAAGGTAACATTTCTGCTGAAAATAGACCTTTTCTCAATATTTTTTAGTTTTCGCTTTTTTTGTACGAATACGTAGGTAATGCAATAATACGGACTTAAAGTGTGTGTCCGTCACGTATTTTGTATGCCTGTTATCAGGATCGCTCTATGGACCGGCTTACAAATAAATTTTCAAATATATAGATGTTCCTTTCCTTGGGACCTAGTGACGAGTTATTCCATTAACCTTTTATTGATGAATGAACTACAATACTTGGAATCAAGTCTGCAAAAATTAATTGTTGTTATGTCGGGCAAGTCATGGGCAAGCTTTCAAAATCTCAAGAACAACCTTTTTTTATAAGCATGCCTAAATAAAATGTGTAAATATGTTAGTACGCCTATATCTATTAAGAGTTTACCCAGACATGATCGTATCATATATACGTTAGTTGCTCTGATTTGTATTGTAGTAATGTTCACTTTGATGCATATTGTAAAAAGTTCCTTGTTTGTATTTTATTTTTGTTTATATCATTTTGTTGTACATCACAAGGCTTCATAGAAAAATAAATAAATAACCCTGGGTTTTTATGGGCAAAATAATTAACTAACTTTAAATAAGTAAACCAATCCTGTGATCCATCGACAGGCTATCACGGTTGGTGCGACCTCCATTGACGACTCTAGACCACTTTTCTCATGCTACGGCTCATGCGTGGACATTTTTGCCCCTGGCGACGACGTTAACAGCGCTAAGTATGGCACATCAAGCAGCTACACAGAAATGAGTGGTACCAGCATGGCATGCCCTCATGTTGCGGGTAAGGATAAAAAAAATAATATCAGTATTCGTAAATAATTATAAATTACTGGTAATAACAAGTAATAAAAAATAGTTGCTAGTAGGCTAATTACTAGTACTAGTATTCATTATTTTGTCTACACTTTGAAACCATCTGCAAGCATTAGCCTATAAATGATCGAATACTAGATTATGAATGATACTAACAAATATTGACGATTTAGCCTCATTTCTGTCACGTCATCATCATGATCATGATTCATAATTGAGTATTATAAGCTGTAGACCATAATATAACTATCGAAATGTCTCCTTAAGATTCCAATGCATACTTGTCTTCAAATATTATTTCATTTTGGAAATGCCAATTTCTGATATTTATGACATCTAATCTGGCTGTCCCCCCCCCCCTTTTTTTTTTGTTTTGTTTTAAATAATAAATAAACAGGCGCCGCTGCAGTCATTCTCGGAAACAATTCCGGCTACTCTCCTTCTCAAGTGGCATCTAAGTTGATCAGCGATGCTACTTCGAACGTAATCTCTAACCCTGGTTCAGGAAGCCCAAACCTTTTGCTGTACGTCGCATAGACCCTTCAGTAAAATGTTCCATCTCCTTCCACTAACTCGTATTTGTGCTTTATTCAAAACGACCTTAATCTTTTCTGTTCAACTCTTAGTGGACTTTTAACAAAAAGAGTGGGTGGGGTCCTCAAAATAATCGACATACTAATACCTGGTACAGTCCTTTGGTAGACTTCGGCATGAAAGTGATTTCGACAGCTAAAAATAAACCTCTTTTTTGAGGCGTGGGGATGAGTGTTTAATCCGAAAATTACCATTTTAAAATGTTATTAAATGATAGACGCAAATTAGAGACATCTACTATACAAACAGTTGTAATTGATGATAATAAAAAAAATCAGAGTTCTCTGTAACAGAACGATATGGTAATATATATCTTGGGAAGTCATGATTTTGCGAGGCACCGGTGTATAAGGAGATGATGGAATAATGAAAATAAAAAAGCATCAAGCATAATCATGTATTTGAGTCCATACTTTAATGTTGTTTGGTTTATGGCAATGAAGTAACGAGAGTGAAATATGGAACAAATTAGAGAGAGAGATTATATATCAGCCCTTTCTCAAATACCCGAGAACAATTATACATCATTTTGATTAAAGGTACAGAATTATGCGATAACGAAACTATAACACACTATATGTATATGATTTGAGGTCCTGTGTGATACACAAAATATCCATCGATTTTTGTTTTCAGATATCTAGGGTGGGAGAGAGGGAGAGAGAGAGAGAGAGAGAGAATACAGAGATTGATAGATAGATACAGGGGCGTCTCTAGAGGGGGGTTTGTGAGGGCGTAACATCCCCTGACACAAAATTCCTGTCGGAAAATGCGCCACCTCTGTAAGAAAGATGAGGATTTTAAAAAGGAGGCGATAATGTAAAGAAGAAGGGAGAGGAAGAAAAGAGAAAGGAAAGTGAAACTGAGAGGGAAAAGGAAAGAAATTAAAAAATAAAGGGAAAGGAAATAAGGTAATAACATAAAAACAATGGTAAAGAGAGAGAGAGAGAGAGAGAGAGAAGGTGAAAAGGGGAAAGGTGAAGTAAAAGTGAATGAAGGAATGGAGAGAGGAAAGGAGTGAAGAAAAAGAGACCAAGAAAGATCTAGAAAGGAGACGACGGGGAAAGAAATGGAATTGGGGAAGCGGAAGAGGGATATGAGATGAAAGGGATAAGGGATGAAGAGGAAAGCGTTAGAAGAACGATAACGAAAAAAAAAGAATTCGAAGGGGTGGAGAAAAAATAAATTTAGAAGGAGAGGGGGAATAAAAAGAAAGAGAGATGGCGCCCAAGTAAAATTATTACAAACAAAATATCATATCCAGGACTCAGACAACACTGGAGCACTTGTGGAGGGAGAAGGGGGAGCAACCCCTTCCCCCCCCCCCCGAAAGAAAAAAATCCAAACGAACATGGAAATAAAAAGTAAAGAAGAAAAACTAAATAAGAAAGGCAATGAGAAAGAAAGTTTTACAAAAAACCTGCCTGTTCAAATTCTTTTATACAAGGGTGATATTTTGTACATTGGGGCTTATTAATGAATATAAATAAATGCGTTCTATCAAGTTAGCCTATAGATGGAAAAATATATTTCAAGATTACAGGAGAATTCCTTTAAATTAGATCTTAATGGCTAATTTTCGTGGTACATCCCATCTGGTAGACTATTGTCTAATACGCCAGGAAGCCTCCTTTTAAGCTTATGCAATATCATCAAAGTGTTTACTACACTGAAAAAAAATTCTGCCAGTTAGGGCGAATATCACTTCAGGAAATCTTGAAAAATAGAAACCAACAAACAAACAATAAAATATGCAAGGAAGTGATAGCTTAAGGCTATATAGGGTAATAAATAGAGGCACAACACAGATAATAGTGTTTAACGCTGCCTATCTCAATAAGAGAAGAAAGTGGCTGGTAAGCTCTGACTTCTGATGAAAAGTGCTTTAAAATGCACAGTTCCAAACTATAAAACAAACGTGAACTTTTCAAAGTCGGTCGCTACACAACCTCGCAAAAGAAGAAACGAGTCATAATCTAAAGATACCGAGGGCGTCGTGAAAAAGGAAAGGCACAAATGGGGATATCCACAATACAAACAGTTATGTGTGATGACAGGAAATATTTTTTTAATGATTTTTTTTTCTTCTCCCGAGTAGCCGATTTAAAGGCCATGATCAACGATTTCGATTTACTATTGATTTGGATATGTCTTTAAAAGTATGTTCATATATTATGATGATTATTGCAATATCTAACAAGGTCGGATCGCAGTCGAATCGTATATTGTGCGGGGATTTATAAAAGTACAATTAAATAATCTAGCAACGCCCCCGGATAGATAGATAAATATACAGATAGATAGATAGAAATAGATAGAAAGATTATTACATATATATGTTGGAGAAATATTTTACTGGAGCGATTATGATGGTAGATTCAACTAAATCATTTGACTAACACCATTAATGAATGTTATGCTAATGTAGCTATGTCAAGAACTCACAGGAAAGGTTGTTGTATAAGAAAGGAGACCGTTTAAGCTTGGAAAACTGGAGGCCTATAACACTCCTGAACCTCTTAATGTAATACGTTTATTTCAGAATAATAAAGATTACCATCAATATCATACCCGTTCCCACTCTGAATTCCATTATCCATTAGCATTCAATCAGTCAAATCTTAATGCATTTAAATCTGTTGGTCCTCGAATATGGAACTCCCTCTCTTCTGATGTATCTTCCAGCAGTAATGTTACTTCATTTAAAACCAAACTCAAACGTTCAATAATAATTACCTATGTCAAATAAACATGTAATTTCATCTCTCCTCCCTACGTTTTCTTACTTCACCTTTTCCTATTTCCCTTTACCTGTATGTTTAGTGTTTAATGTTTAAATGTGTTTTTTGTGTATTAAGTTTGTTTTGTGTCTCATGTTTATTCTATGTTTATTTCTTTATGTATTGGATGCCCCATTAATCAAGCCTTGGCTTTTAGGGGCACCCTGACCGTTTATACTGCATTTATCATTTTCATGCATTATTTGTTTATTTATTTTTGATTTTAAATGGTTTAATAAAACAAATTGAATTTAATTTAATTGAACTGTGATTACAAAGTCATAGCAGCTATTTTAGCACGTATGTTACAAAAATTTATTAAACAAATTATTGACCCAAACAAACCTGGGTATACTAAAGGTCGTTCAGCGGCTCACAATGTTCGATTAACAAAAGACATGATTGCAAATATGTTGAAGAAAAATGTTACTGGAGCAATTATGATGGTAGATTCAACTAAAGCTTTTGTAAATAACGGTTTAGAAAAATTTAACTTTGGTCCGTCTTTTCGACAGTTCTTTATGTCAGCTCTTGGTACTGTGTTTACCTGGCTAACGACAGATTTGCTCCTGGTGTAATGATATGGGCCCCGTTGCATAAAACTTACCATTGATGGTAACTTTGCCATCAATGGCAACTACCATGGTAACAGGGCTCAACAGCCAATCAAAATCAAGGTTTCCATGGTAGTTACCATTGATGGCAAAGTTACCATCAATGGTATTTATGCTCAAAAGTTATATAAATTGGCACATGGTTCTTTGTGAACAAGGTTGAATATGTATTCACCTTGTGTTAAATAGAATGTAAACCTCAGTCAACACCTATATTATCTCCTTAATAATACTAAACGAACGTATCTGGTAGATTTCCCAGAGATAACAAGTAATAAAGGAATATTTTCTATATATCAGCACATGCACAAGGTGTGTGCATTCTTCTTTGTGCCTCCAACAACTGCCTCTCAATCTCTCACACCACAGCGTCCAGTCTCCCACACCCAAGCTTTCTAACTCACACACCATAACTTTCACCTGTGTGAAGCATTCAGTGCAGTCCGATCTCCCACACCCAAGCTTTCTAACTCACACACCCTAACTTCCACCTGTGTGAAGCATTAAGTGCAGTCCGATGTCCCACACCAAGCTTTCTAACTCACACACCTAACTTCCACCTGTGTGAAGCATTAAGTGCAGTCCGATCTCCCACACCCAAGCTTTCTAACTCACACACCTTAACTTCCACCTGTGTGAAGCATTAAGTGCAGTCCGATCTCCCACACCAAAGCTTTCAACCTCACACACCATAACTTTCACCTGTGTGAAGCATTCAGTGCAGTCCGATCTCCCACACCAAAGCTTTCAACTCACACACCATAACTTCCACCTGTGTGAAGCATTAAGTGCAGTCCGATCTCCCACACCAAAGCTTTCAACTCACACACCATAACTTTCACCTGTGTGAAGCATTCAGTGCAGTCCGATCTCCCACACCAAAGCTTTCAAGCTCACATACCATAACTTCCACCTGTGTGAAGCATTAAGTGCAGTCCGATCTCCCACACCAAAGCTTTCTAACTCACACACCATAACTTTCACCTGTGTGAAGCATTCAGTGCAGTCCGATCTCCCACACCAAAGCTTTCTAACTCACACACCATAACTTCCACCTGTGTGAAGCATTCAGTGCAGTCCGATCTCCCACACCAAGCTTTCTAACTCACACACCATAACTTCCACCTGTGTGAAGCATTAAGTGCAGTCCGATGTCCCACACCAAGCTTTCTAACTCACACACCCTAACTTCCACCTGTGTGAAGCATACAGTGCAGTCCGATCTCCCACACCCAAGCTTACTAACTCCCACACCCTAACTTCCACCTGTGTGAAGCATTCAGTGCAGTCCGATCTCCCACACCCAAGCTTTCTAACTCCCACACCATAACTTTCACCTGTGTGAAGCATTCAGTGCAGTCCGATCTCCCACACCCAAGCTTTCTAACTCACACACCATAACTTCCACCTGTGTGAAGCATTCAGTGCAGTCCGATCTCCCACACCCAAGCTTTCTAACTCACACACCATAACTTCCACCTGTGTGAAGCATTCAGTGCAGCATTCAATAAAGCATTCAAAGGAAACCATTTAAGGTGGGCACTGCAGCCTACCTGCTTTCCTCTCTGAGCCATTCTATGCATGGATTATTTGTTTTAGGGGGTAAAACTATTCACATTGTGACACTTTAGTTCAATAATTGTACATGGATGGATATCAAAAACGTTCCCAGTCAAGAAAGAGATACGACAAGGATGCCCCTCTCAGCATTACTGTTCATTTTGGCAGCTGAATTCATAGCTAATAGAGTAAAGAGAAATAATACCATGCAGAAATTTGATTTTAAAGGCTGCAACTCTACACTTAAACTTTTACAATATGCTGACGACACCTTATTCATTGTAAAAAAAAAAATTCTCTAGAGAATATAATAGATGAATTGTCTTATTTAGGAAAAGTCGCAAGCCCGAAATTAAATAAAGAGAAAAATGCTCTCTTATGGATTGGAGATGACAAGAAAAAGTGGTCTCTCTCCGACCTTGATCTTAGTAGGTCAACAGAATCTGTACAGTTCTTAAGATACTATATATCCGCAGACTTATACTATGCTACAAAATTGAGTTGGGAAAATAAATTGACCAAACTACAGAAACTCCTGGACATCTGGAGAAGCAGAAAGCTCATGTTAATTGTAATAATCACTGTTGTTAAATCATCTGCCTTAAGTCAAATAGTTCACTTAATGATAGTAGACACGATTCGCCAAAGTATCTGAAGAAATTAAATCAATCAGTATTTATATAATTATTGGATGGCTTTGAGTGTGATACAAGAATATATTGCTCGAGCTATGACAATATTGAACGAGTCGGAGACGAGTCCAATATTGTCATAGCGAGAGCAATATATTGTATCACACGAAAACAAAGCCATACAATATTATTATCATCTATATCAGGCTGACTAGGGAAATAAAAATAATTGACTTACCTCGGTAAATATGGCTTTGTTTTCGTGTGAAAGTGATATCGATAGTTGAAGTTCCCGTATGACTGAGCAATACGAAAACAATATTGGTCAGTCATCCGGGTACTGCGCTAAAGATATTGAATACACTGATTTATTGTACCACTTGGAAGCCTTATATAGATTAATTTGGAATTCCAAAATCGACAAGGTAAAAAGGTCCATTCTTACTCAAGATTATAGCCAAGGGGGATTACGTATGGTTAACACTGAGAAACAGATATTGGGTTTTTGTTTAAGATGGCTTGGTAGATTATTGGATGACAGTAAAGGTCCATGGAAAGATATGTGTAATTATTGATTTAATTTGCTCGGTGGCGTAAATCTTCTGTTAAACTGTAACTATGACCATAAATTATTCGATGTCCAGAAATTGCAACTTCCCGTTTTCTACTTAGAAATATTCCGAGCCTGGAATTATGTGAAATGTTATACTTGTAGTGAAAATTATCCTGCACAGGATCAATGTTTTCATATGCAAATAATATGGCATAACAAAAATGTTGTTTTGAATAATAATTCTTTTTTTTTACGCAGATTGGTAAAATCTTGTATTCGATTTTACTAAATAGAAGAAAGCTATTATTCTAAAGATATATGGTTCAATGATTTCACTAATGAAAAAAACTGAACCAGTAGATCATATTCACTCCCTTATTTTCAATTTGGAAGAGTATCTTTACATATCAGTGACAAAAGCAGCAAACTCTTTTACAATCTAATATTTTTAAACAGACACTCATCAACAGGTGCTGTCATTTTTGGCAAAATATACTAGAAAGAAACATTAACTGGTCTTCCGTGTTCAAAAGGAATTAAACGTATACAAGGGAACGTCGCTTTGATAAGAGAGTTCCATTTTAAATTGCTGTACAATATACTACCTGTTAGAAACAATCTTTACAAATGGGATTAGCAGACGAAAGATACTGCCCCCAGTGCCACGTCATAGAGAGGACATAGTGCACGTGTTTATTGAATGTGAACAGAACAAACATTAATTTGATTTTATCAAACATGTTGTGAAGTACCCTTTTAATATTGATTTTTGCATGGATATATTTTGTTTACTTAAGATTAATATTGACAAAAGATAGGCGGTGTAAAAACAATCTCATTCTGGAGTAAATATAAAATGTTTGTCTCCCGGGATAACTACGGTTGTAATGAAAACCGTTTCAGACTAAATGCGTTTTTGAAAGAGAAATTAAAAAAACAGGATTGTTGTAAATCAGGGGAAAAAAACAAGACAAAAGGTTGCCAGACCAAAATGTTGTACAGTTGAAAAAATGTTAAAATTATAATTCAATTATATTTGTTCTCACAACTATATTTTGATGCTTGAATGTAAATAAACACCTCATTTGAGGCACACACACGAAACAAATCAACACCACCACCACCACCACCACCACCACCATGCATCGCCACTACTTCAAGCACCACGACCATCACGAAAACCACCACCATCACTACCACCATCATCATCATCAACAACAACATCATCATCATCATCACAATTCACATCTACTACCTATTCGATGCATCACTTTCGACGTGGCACGTGGCAATAAGAGTTACAGAATTCAGTTTATTATGTATCTAAGTACCTTAACACGTATTTTTTGCGTAGTTTGCGGAGAAGGAGAAGGAGGGAAGAGATATTCGCGAATGGTACGAGACGGAAAGTTTGTTATCCTCGATAGCTTTGCAATCATTTATTACCTGTTAGAAACATTCTTTACAAATGGGATTAGCAGACGACAGATACTGCCCTCAGTGTCACGTCATAGAGGACATAGTGCATGTGTTCATTGAATGTGAACTGAACAAACATTTCGCTTTTATCAAACATGTTGTGAAGTATACTTTTAATATTGATTTTTGCATGGATATCTCTTGTTTACTTAAGATTATTATGGACACAAAGAGATAGACGCTCTAATAATGACCGCATTGTGGTGTATATACAAAATGTTAGTCTTTTGGAATAAGTTTGGTTTTAATGAAAACCGCTTCAAACTAAAATCTGTATTTGAAAGATAAATGAAAAATAGAATTGTTGTAAATCAGGAGCTAAAAGAAACAGACAAAAGGTTGCCAGAGAAACTGTTAAAAGCACTTTAAATGAAAGTAGCAAAATATTGTACAGTTTAAATAATTGATAACATTGTACTTCAATTACATTTGTTCTCACAACTATATTTTGATGCTTGAATGTAAATAATCAAGGCACATACACAACAAATCATCACCACCACCACCACAACCACACCCGCCACCACCACACCAGCCACCACCACCATGCATCACCACTACTTCAAGCACCAAAACCACCTCCAACACCAACACCAACACCATCACTACCATCATCATCATCATCATCATCACATTCACATCGACTACCGATTCGATGCAATACTTCCGACGTGGCATGTGGCAACAAGAGTTACTGAATTCAGTTTATTATGTAATTAAGTACGTTAACAACAATTATCGTGAGTATACGGTTGTACACGAAGTTTGCGGAGAAGGAGGCAAGAGGATTGGAATTTTTAAAGAGATATCCGCGAATGGTACGAGATGAAAAGTTTGTTGGTTGTAATATAACAAACGCCCTGTAAGATGTTGCCTTTCACATATTCTTTCTAAAAGGCCGTTTATCTTGTTCAATATGGTTGATATTTAAGCGGGATTAACTGCTTCGTTTATATAAAGATTTTTCTTTAAATCTATAAAATGATAAACCTGACAAAAAAGAGTTAAAAATTATGATTTTAAATGAATTTCGGTTCGGAATTGTTTCATGATGGAATTCGTGCTTCACTTCATGTAATTCAGATATCAGTTAATTAAGTCTGCCATAGATATGTTGACAACGTAATCTAATTGAATCATCTATATGTGTAATTCCATAACTATATTCATAAAGAAAAGGTCACGAATGTGAAAACATGTTGATACTGTTTCATGTATGAACAAGAAGGGGGATTTGAGAAATTGTTTATTATTACCATGAATACACAGAATAGTTTGAATATGCTACGATTACGTCTATTTCATATCTATACTCTTTGTTTATTTTTATCACTTTAACAACAACTTTTACTATCCAATGTAGATGTAATTTTCATTACATATGGTTAATCTAATTGAATTAGGAAAAGAAAAGAAATTTCATGTTTCATGGTTTTCAGTCATTATCAATGCAACCTCAACTATATCATTGTAATAGCCCCAATGTCCCCTGACTATTCTGTAATCTACTCTGTGCAAATACTGGCTTTAGGAACACAGAGACGTTGAACGTACGTGGCACGTTTTGTCTCGACGGGGAAGGGGAGGGGTAACAAAACGGCAAAATCTAAAATTTCGTCTATTAATATGGCCCATTAAAAAGGTGGAACATTTCTGCTTCCTCTTTCACAGTCATCTTAATCAACATCATCATCATCATCAACAACATCACCACGATCAGCTTCATCATCATCACCATCACCACTCTAATCATTACATCCTCGTCACCATCATCACCACCACTACCCCCATCATCAACGCCAAAGTCATTGTCATCGTCATCAATATCATCATCATCATTACCAACAACAACAACCTCATTTCCACCACTACCACCAAGATCACTCAAAATAAGGGTGAAAAGTGAGAGATGACAAGACTTTAAAATAGTGAAAAATGACATGTATACGTGGCACGTTTTTGTTTCAACAGGAAAAGGGGTACAAAACGACCATCTTGGGTGTTATTTTGCATTTAAAATGTTGACAACCATTGAAAAGACAATTACCAATTCCTGAGTTTTGTCATCATCATCATCATAATCACTTTTATCACCGCCCCTCCATCTTCGTCACCATCATCACTACCTGCACCACCACCACAATGCAACGAAACTACTTCAAGAACCACAACCACCTCCACCACCACCACCATCACTACGGTCGTCATCATCATCATCATCATCATCATCATCACAATTTACATCTACAACCGATCCGATGCATCACTCTCGACGTGGCACGTGGCAACAAGAGTTACTGAATTCAGTTTATTATGTAATTAAGTACCTTAACACTCATTATCGCGAATATACCAGGGTACACGAAGTTTGCGGAGAAGGAGAAGGAGGCAAGAGGATTGGAATATTTTTAGAGATATCCGCGAATGGTACGAGAAGAAAAGTTTGTTATCCTCAATAGCTTTAGCGTGAGAAATTAAGAATATGTTATGAAAACAAACATATCAATCTTATATAGTTAATATGCAGCCACGAGACAATGCGTGTCTTTATATTTCTTTAACCGAATATAACTTCATGTCAATAATGGTCCTTTTGATTTACATCAAAATTGTGATACAGAGGCAGACAAGGAGAGGCGAGCAAGAGGAATGGAAAACTTTTAGAGATGTCCGTGAATGGTACGAGAAGAAAAGTTTGTTGTCCTCATGTAGCTTTAGCGTGAGAAATTGAGAAGATGTTATGAAAACAAACATATCAAGCTTATATAGTAAATATGCAGCCACCGTCCTTTTATATACATTCAAATTATGATGCAATATCAAATCTAATTTGTGAAGGAAAAAAATGTGTAAAGATGGACAGGTGTCAATGTCCCATAGGGTTATGTCTATGGAGGCATCCTCTATAAATAGAGGACAATTCTAGCATATCCAATCAAGTTCGTCACATCTCTTCAGAAGTACGGTAAGAGCTTGCATGACATCGGAAGGGACACCGCACACCTCCACCATCCTAAGCGACAAGATTTGGGAAAACCTGAGCCTTTGAAAAGGTGAAATCTTCCTGTTTTAGGTTCTGAAAAATCATAGTGATAGTAAAAAAAATCGAAATAGCAGGCCTTTCAGTCAGATTTTTTTTTATCGGCTAGAGAATGGGAACTGTCTTGCGACAAATCCTATTGAGCATGTCCTCAGGTTGGAAGCCTGACTTACAACACTTTGAACTTTTGATTTTACTATTCAAATGACTTTCCAGAGGTACTACTAAGCGAATTTCAAATTTTCATCTCTCAACAACATGATCTCAAGTTTTCTCAAATCCAGTCGCAATGGATCGTACGGTGCGAAGTGACCTCCGGACGCCGATTGTTCTTCGCATTTTGCAGTGAAGCAGTATATTCTTTTCTCAATATTATTTATTGTTATTTCTCTTTATTATGGACAAGTCCAATGTCGTACTATTTAGTCATTTGTTTTTCCATATCTTACCGAGTATCCCGGAATTGAGAACATAAATTGGCGTAAAAAAGAATGATTTATCTTGATATTTAGTCTGATCAACACTCGACTCAGGCTAGCAACATTATTCGTCGGATGTTCATTACAATCTCGTATTTATAAACTTCATCTTCTTTGTATTTTGTTTGTGTTGAAATGAAATAAATCTAGAAAAACCACAAAACCAAGATGCAAGCTCTTCTTGTTCTCCTCTTCGTTGCCGTGGCTCAGTGCCGCCTTGCGCCTTTCCACCGAGTTGAACCTAACATTCCTGGCCAGTACATCGTCGTTCTTGAGGTAAGATCATTGTCATATTAATTGAATCGACTGATTTATATAGTTTTGTCAATGAATTTAACTACATTGAAGCTCCATGTAACTTTATGTTGACGATGGAAAACCTACTGCTGCAGTTATTTTAGGGCAGGCGGATTTTTTTTCTCCACCAAAGTAATTGTCGTCAGATTCATACAAGGATCAGTTAATTGATGATACTACTACTTGCTATTGCTAAAACTTCAACGTTCCTGCTAGATAAATATATTTTTGGCTTTAAAAGAATGCAGTGCAGAAATAATGGACCTGGCCTCCCCACTGCACAAATAGAGGACCTAAGTGCTAACGTCATATTCGCTCATCGTCCATGTTATTGGTTCCGAACAACAGAGTCTGCGCACGAGGTCCAACTCGAAATCAATCAAGCAACGGGCTGGAGAGAGAAAATTCAGTGTTTGGGGCTGGTGTGATCACCATGCCATTGTTTAGCACAAAATTGTTTGAAACCAGCAACATTGACAACTTGGCCAGAATGACGTCAGACTTCGGTACTCTATTTTTCTGCTGACGTATTGTAATGGACCTCTTCACCAATGTATTTCAATTCATGCATGTTTCTCTCCTGATCCCTGGTTATCAACCATTCCAGCCACCTGCTTTGCACTATGGCATCTCTATAGATGGAATCCACTTTGCACATATTGGTTGTTACTATGTCGGGCAAGCCTCTAACAAGCTTTTTAGTTGTCAAGAGAAAATTTTGTTCAAATGTTATTAATAAAATCAGTAAACAGTTTTATTTTCAAAGCTAACTTTCTTAGCTGAATTGGGGTCGCTTTGTGCATAGTTATTATTAATGTCATACATTTTGTTTGCAGGATGGCATCAATGTCGGTAGCTTCGCTGCCACCATGCAGACAGGGACCGTCCGCAAGACCCTGACCGGCCTCATCAATGGAGTCGTTCTCACCCTCGATGGCGATTTGCTTGAAAAGGTGAGCCAACAATTATGCTAGAAAGTTTTATAATCATCTTGATGATATGAATGATAGTTCACCTCTGTGTGTGTGTGTGTGTGTGTGTATCAATATAAACATATACAGTCAAACCTGCCTTAGTGGCCACCTCTCTATAAAAGCTACCTGTGTATAGTATAGTGGCCATGCATTGAGAAATGAGAGAGAATATTATAAGACTAAAGGACGTAGCTGTTATCACCAGTTGTTTATTGTATCCATGTTTTCGGCATTATAGCCTATATACAATGCGTCCAAGAAAAACTGAACCAAGCCAGAAAATAAAGGTCAATTCCAAGAAAATTATGAGCTCCATAAAAGTGATTATTTGCTTTTCATATAGTAGAAGTGATGTGCTTCAAATTTATACATTGAGTACATTAATCCAGACACACCCCACTGAGCAACTGTTAGTATCAAATATCCCCTAATCTCGCATATAGGCTATACGCTGATGACACTGCCCTCTTTTGTTCTCATTCTGAGCTTGATTCATTTGTGAATAAAATAAACAATGAACTCCAAAAGGTGTCAGTTTGGTTTAAGCGCAATTAGTTATCTCTAAATATTATGTTTTTAATGTCAAACGTTTTGATACAGCGCATGCAGGAATCGGTTTTTTTTTTCTTTTTCCGATGGACTACCTTTATCTTGAGAAACAAATTCAAAGTTTCTTGGAGTTAATATTGACAAAAAACCTAAGTTGGAAACAGCACATAAAGATATCAATATAACCATATCACGAGCTGTCAGTATTTTATTGAAACTTAAGAATATTCTACAAAATGGTCAACTCTTTATGCTGTATAATATTTGAATCCTCCACCACATATCATATTGCAATATGATTTGGGTAAATTAAAGTTTGTAACTTTGGAAAAAGACCATGGTGAGAAATTAATCAATCAATCTAATAAGAACCTCAACTATCCTTTATTTTATGATGGTGTCCATAACATTGTACTCATTATTGAACAGTATCATGTGACAACGATCCTCTCATTTAGTGTTAGAGTTTATGTTTCCTCAGGACACATTCCATCATGTCCGCGTGTAATATTAACGTTTTAAACCATGTTCATTGTGTCACCCGAATCGAGCACGAATGGATTTTGACATGCCATTTTCAAAATCATGTTGCTTAGCGAAGCGTGTACAAGTTAATGCCATCAATGTATCAGTTTAAAGAATATTACTTTGTATATGAATACATTTTGAAATGTGCTAACAGTCTAATGACATAGACAATCCGAACACGATTTATAAAGGCAACAGGTGGTTTCTTAAAACTTCTTGAGATTTGTTTTCATATATCAGCGACATCCCGCCGTCAGTATTGACATATTAATATTATCACTGTTCTTATATAAAATCTTAAATTCACAATGTAATTTATAATTTAACGTAATGTTCATTAATCATAAAAAATAATTTATGTTAAACATTGGGCTCCAATCAGGTCATCTATAACAATGCAATTTCCTATCTGTTCTTTAATTAACTCCACATGATTGTTATACTCTGTTATAATCATTAATTTCTAACAATTATATCTTAATCTTATAAATTTACTTTGTTACCTTGATTAATGGAATGTATTCATCTACCTATTTATAATGCGTGTTTATACCTTGTTAAAGATGTAACACTTTCCAGAATTCGACTAATTACAAGTAAGTATTCATTTTTTATGTAACCACGCAATGTATATTACTTTTTTTCACTGAACATTATTTTGGTCTAAAGGTACGTGGTCTGAATGGCATCCGTTACATTGAGGAAGATGGGCTGGCTACTATGCTTGGTAGCCGAAACGGTGGTAATTACTGGGGGCTTGACCGTATCGATGAGCGTTATCTACCTCTTGATGGCAACATCAACTTTAGCGGTAAGCACAATCAATAGGGGACATCCAAGTACATTGTCATTATCATTATATGCTAGCAAGTACAAAATTAAGTTTCAAATGTAAAGGACATCGATGCGCGCACTAGCTGAGACTAGACGCGCACTGTACTGTTTGGTTTCCGACCTCCTTGACATTTCGACACCTGACATTTTGATTGGGTTTCTATCTTTTTTTCTGGAATCTAATTTCATATTGCTGACCCGTTTCGTAAAAACAAATAATTCATGTTTTGAAGCTCGTGCATTAGTGATATGCATTGCACTCGATTAAGTAACAGTGAGCCGGATAATTAACTCGACAAGCCTCGTTAATTATCCGATTGTGACTTAACCTGCTTGCATTACATATTCAGTGATGCACTCACAAACATGAACTCATTATCCGTAAACCCTTGGGATTTAAAATAAAAATAAGGTTATTGGTACACTTAGTTAAAGTCAGGCAAATGGGGAGGCGCTCATTTTTCCGACGGTTCGTAATTCCAAACCACAAATCTCCCATACCCGAAGAACATAATTCCGTTTATCCAACGTTTCGTAATTCCGACAAATAGGGTTTATCATTCAGAAAATCAATTAGGCTTCGTTATTCCAAAGGTTTGTTATTCCGAAAAACGATATGACCCTATTCTCGGAATTATAAACCTTATTTCATTTTTATTTTCGGTTCTACGATTCTTCGGTTCTCGGATTGTGAACCTTCGGAAAAACGACACTTAACCTGCATATAATCTCTAGTTCAACGAATATTTCAATGATTTTGTTTATCCACTACAGGTACTGGATCAGGAGCAAATGTTTTCGTTCTCGATACCGGAATCACTTACTCGCATGAGGACTTCAACAATAATCGTGCCCAAGAATTCTGGGATTACGATTCTAGTGGAGATGTACGTGACTTTTAACACTTTCGAGACAGTTTTTTTGTTTGTTTTTATTTCCATAATAGTAGGCCTAATAGCATGGTAAATTATGAATAGATATAACTATGGCGACTAGCCCATTTCACTTGTATTTTCATATTGCCACTGCTCTTTTCGTATGTTGATAAATGAGTACACACGTGAATAGCCATTGTAATAAAACGGGGAAAATATCCAAATCATAATTACATACACATAGTAATATACAAAAAAATCCTGGAAAAAATATAACAAAAAGAAATAACATGTTACATAAAAATATAAGGGATTATCGACATAAGCTAATTCAGAGCTAATATATGTAGAGGATGATGCGTAGAAAGGGCAACAATATCTGCATGCAACGTGTCCTTTTCTTGATGCATGGCCATATTGCGTTTCATACCAGGAACTTTAGATTAAATAAGCCTCGAGATCTTTAAATTGGCAACATATTTATCAATATATCAATATATATCATTTTTTTATAAATCAAAATTAAAGACATATTCTCTTCAGACATATTAGTCCACGCTATTTTATTCAGAGTAATCTGGCTATAAAAGAAGGAAAAAACGTTGCCAATTTAAGAACATGCGATTAATTTTGAAATCTCTCTCTTCTCTTTTTCCTTTCTCTCTCTCTCTCTCTCTCTCTGTTATATATCATAAGGGTTCTGATTGCCAAGGTCACGGAACTCACTGTGCCGGAACAGTCGGAGGACAATATAGTGGTGTTGCCACTAATACCAACATCTACAGCGTTCGTGTGTTGTCCTGCACGGGATCTGGTTCTTATTCTAACATCATAGCTGGTAGGCTTATACATCGTAACCAATCTTAACCAATGATATTTGAAGTATCAAATGGGATTCTTTGACCAGTCTTAAATTCACAGGGATTATCAACAATGATATTAACAATAGATATTATAATAACAAGGATGGTAATGATAATAATAATATTCATAATACTTATCATTACCATTACTACTTATACTACTAAAAATTATAATTATAATTATAATATTAATAATAATATTCATAATAATTATAAGTTATAACTAATAATCATGATAATATTTGTTGATAATAATAACAATTACAACGATAATGATAAAAGTAGCAAAATTAATGATGATGATAGTTTAAAAGAAATAACGATATTAATCATGATAACAATCATGATAATACTATTAATAAAAATATGAATAATAACTATAATAATGATAGTAATGATATTTATGCTAATAATATAAATGATATAACGTTATGTTATCATAATGATAATAATAATAATGATAAACATAATAATGATAATTACGATAATAATGATAATAACAGATAATAATATTCATGAATAAATAAAGAAGTACAAAAAATAACATTATTCTGGGTTAATAGGTCTACATGGCTTTTTTCTTCTTTTTTGCAAATAATTTTCACGCTGGAATACCAATGACCTTTCCTAGTCTCCCAAATGTTGTTAGAGGGGTGCAATATTTTTTTACTGCCTTTGACCTTCTTTCCTATGAGTCAGGTCAATATAGGGTTTGACAAAAAAAAATTGCAACATCAGGTTTATCAAAGGTTCCCGGTAGTGTTTGACACCAGAAACAACATACAAAATTTCTTCAAAAATCGGACCCCCGAAAGCGGTTATTTTACAAAATGACATCCAAGATGGCCGCCAATACCTTTAAATAGCCATTAGTCATGGTATATTCGTCTTAGAGATGTGATTTTCGTGTCTATACCTAAGATTTGGGGCTTCGAGGTATCCATTCATACCACTTACAATGGGTTATGTTCACCAAGAAACCTGGAAATTCAAGTTGGCGTCTAAAATGGCCACCAGCCTCTATAAATGACCGACAATGATTTCCTGTTTACAGTAAAGCTGTAATTAGCAAGATTTAAAGTATGTGTTAAATATCAGAATATTCATTGGCATGCTTTGAATGATTAGAAAGGTTAAGAGTAGCCTCATACTCAAAACAATAGCAAAGAATTTTAAGGCCGCCGTTTTGAAATCCAAGATGGCCACCAGAAACTGAAATTAACCATATATCGTGATATATCTATTTTAGAAATGAAATTATGATATCAATACCTAGGTCTCGGGGGTCGACAAATTCATGTAGACTGTTTAAAATGTGTTTTGGCCATCAACAAAACTGTAAATCAAAGATGGCGTCCAAAATACATGGCACAAGACCGATCCTTGCGTAGGATGGCATAGAAAGTAATAAATATTTTGCACTAGGTTGTATTTAACACCTGTTATAACTTGTTTCATATTGGACAAGTATTATGACAATGTGACAATGATTATTTAAAACAAACAATTTAGTACCACCGGTCTCCAGTGTGCTTCAGACACTATAAAATCTTACTCTCCTCCCCGCCCCCGCCCCCGCCTCGTGTGATATCTGGTGGAAACAAAATCCATTAATTAATTGCAAGGCATTCGGGAAGAGCTTACAGGAGGCATATTGATAATGATGAGGCTACTCCGAGTAAATCAAACCATTATCATTGTCAATCTATTCAAATCTTTGATGTGCTTAGATTTCCTGGAGAATATTGCGTTTGACGATTGAAAAGCTTTCTCAAAGCCACGTATTTTACTAAGATTTACAGAAGAAACAGTTCTTCTCTTTCCAGGGGAACGAGAGAGAGAGAGAGAGAGGGGGAATACCTTTTTTTTTAAATCCACGAACAGTTAAATTTTCGCGGATCCCTTAAAACTACCCCCTTTTTTCTACGCGTAATTTTGAATTGTCATTCATAGCCTGTACTTAAAGTCAACATTAAGTGATACCACTTGGGCCTTTTCTCTTCGACTTCTAAAGGTGTGAATGCTGTGGCAGATTCCAGCAAGTCCCGAAAGATTGCTTCCATGTCCCTTGGCGGAGGTTATTCGTGGTCTCTCAATAACGCCATTGAAAGTGCCTATGATGCAGGTGTTGTTGTCGTTGCAGCAGCCGGTAACAGCGACGACGATGCCTGTGATTACTCTCCAGCTTCTGCCTCGGATGTAAGTTATATAATTTCTTTCATATTTCTCCTTTGCTTGATTTTGCATTATTCCTAATAATCAAAATCTTTTTAAAAAATCTAAGCTGAATGTGCACAAACAATGTCATTGCATATAAGAAAATGCGGTAGTGCATTTTTGGCATTGCAAAAACAAAGATGCCCACGTCTGTGCACTCATTCAGTTTAGACGCAGTTCTTGATTTGAAAGGTAACATCTCTGCTGAAGATAGACCTTTTCTCAATATTTTTAGTTTTTCGCTTTTTTGTACGAATACGTAGGTAATGCAATAATACGGACTTAAAGTGTGTGTCCGTCACGTATTTTGTATGCCTGTTATCAGGATCGCTCTATGGACCGGCTTACAAATAAATTTTCAAATATATAGATGTTCCTTTCCTTGGGACCTAGTGACGAGTTATTCCATTAACCTGTTATTGATGAATGAACTATAATACTTGGAATCAAGTCTGCAAAAATTAATTGTTGTTATGTCGGGCAAGTCATGGGCAAGCTTTCAAAATCTCAAGAACAACCTTTTTTATAAGTATGTCTAAAATGTGTGAATATGTTAGTACGCCTATATCTATTAAGAGTTTACCCAGACTTGAGCGGTCAAGCCATTTGGCCATTATCCTTTATTTTGATATTTCATATGAAGTTCTAATTTCTTGTTTGTTAGCAGTGCCTCTTTTCAGTTGGTTTCTTGTTTAATTCAAACTTTTTTGTTGTTCTCCAACTTAAACAAAAATCGTATCATATATACGTTAGTTGCTCTGATTTGTATTGTAGTAATGTTCACTTTGATGCATATTGTAAAAAGTTCCTTGTTTGTATTTTATTTTTGTTTATATCATTTTGTTGTACATCACAAGGCTTCATAGAAAAATGAATGAATTACCCTGGTTTTTATAGGTGAAATAAATAACTAACTATAAATAAAAGAATAATAAAGTAACCAATCCTGTAATCCGTCACATGCAGGCTATCACGGTTGGCGCAACCGATATAGACGACTCCATGGCATCTTTCTCAAACTACGGCTCATGCCTGGACATCTTTGCCCCTGGCGTCGACATTAACAGCGCTAAATATGGCACATCAAGCAGCTACGTAGAATATAGTGGTACCAGCATGGCATGCCCTCATGTTGCGGGTAAGGATTTATTTTCTTAATTACAGTAATTGTAAATAATTATCAATTACTAATAAATACTAGTAGAAAAAATAGCTGCTAATAGCCTGGTTACTAGTAGTAACATTACAACGTCTGCACTTTAAAACAATCTGAGAGCACTGGCCTATTAATTATCGAATACTAGATTATGAATGATACTAAAAAATATTGACAATATAGTCTCATTTCTGGCACGTCATCATCATCATGATTCATAATTGAGTATTATAAGCTGTATATAGACCATAATATAACTATCGAAATGTCTCCTTAAGATTCCAATGCATATTTGTCTTCAAATATTATTTCATTTTGGAAATGCCAATTTCTGACATTTATGACATCTAATCTGGCTGTGTCCCCCCCCCCTTTTTTTGTTTTGTTTTAAATAATAAATAAACAGGCGCCGCTGCAGTCATTCTCGGAAACAACTCCGGCTACTCTCCTTCTCAAGTGGCATCTAAGTTGATCAGCGATGCTACTTCGAACGAAATCTCTAACCCTGGTTCAGGAAGCCCAAACCTTTTGCTGTACGTCGCATAGACCCTTCAGTAAAATGTTCCATCTCCTTCCACTAACTCGTATTTGTGCTTTATTCAAAACGACCTTAATCTTTTCTTTTCAACTCTTAGTGGACTTTTAACAAAAAGAGTGGGTGGGGTCCTCAAAATAATCGACATACTAATACCTGGTACAGTCCTTTGGTAGACTTCGGCATGAAAGTGATTTCGACAGCTAAAAATAAACCTCTTTTTTGAGGCGTGGGGATGAGTGTCTAACCTGAAACTTACAATTTTAAAATATTATTGAATGATAGACGCAAATTAGAGACATCCACTATACAAACAGTTGTGATTGATGATAATAAAAAAATCAGAGTTCTCTGTAACAGAACGATATGGTAATATATATCTTGGGAAGTCATGATTTTGCGAGGCACCGGTGTATAAGGAGATGATGGAATAATGAAAATAAAAGAGCATCAAGCATAATCATGTTTTGAGTCCATACTTTAATGTTGTTTGGTTTATGGCAATGAAGTAACGAGAGTGAAATATCGAACAAATTAGAGAGCGAGATTATATATCAGACTTTTCTCAAATACCCGAGAACAATAATCATACATAATTTTGATTAAAGGTACAAAAGTATGCGATAACGAAACTATAACACACTATGTATATGATTTGAGGTCCTGTGTGAGAGAGGGAGAGAGAGAGAGAAAGATAATAGAGAGATTGATAGATACAGGGGCGTCTCTAGAGAGGGTTTGTGAGGGTGTAACATCTCCCCGACATAAAACTCCTTTCGGAAAATGCGCCACCTCTGTAAAAAAAAGATGAGGATTTTTTTTATTAAAGGAGGCGAGAATGTAAAGGAGAAGGGAGACGAAGAAAAGAGAAAGGAAAGTGAAATTGGGAGGGAAAAGGAAAGAAATTAAAAAACAAAGGGAAAGGAAATAAGGTAATGCATAAAAACAATTGTAAAGAGAGAGAGAGAGGGTGAAAAGGGAAAGGTGAATTAAAAGTGAATGAAGGAATGGAGAGAGGAAAGAAGTGAAGAAAAAAGGCCAAGAAAGATCTAGAAAGGAGACGATGAGGAAAGAAATGGAATTGGGGAAGAGGGATATGAGATGAAAGAGATAAGGGATGAAGAGGAAAGCGTTAGAAGAACGATAGCGAAAAAGAATGAATTCGAAGCGGTAGAGAAAGAATAAATTTAGAAGGAGAGGGGGAATAAAAGAAAGAGAGATGAGAAAAACGAGGAACAATGGCGCCCAAGTAAAATTATTACGAAAGAAGCAAAAAAATCCACGCCCAAACGAACATGAAAAACAAAAGTAAATGAAAAGTAATGTAAAGAAGAAAAACTAAAAAAGAAAGGCAATGAGAAAGAAAGTTTTTAAAAAACCTGCCGTCTCAAATTCTTTCATACAAGGGTGATATTTCTTACATTGGGCTTATTAATGAATATAACTAAATGCGTTCTATCAAGTTAGTTTATAGATGAAAAAATATATTATATGATTACAGGAGAACTCCTTTAAATTAGATCTAAATTACTAAATTTTCTTGGTATCTCCCATCTGGTAGACTATTGTCTAATACGCCAGGAAGCCTCCTTTTAAGCTTATGCAATATCATGAAAATGTTAACTACACTGAAAAAAAAATTTCTGCCAGTTGGGGCGAATATTACGTCAGGGAATCTTGAAACATAGAAACCAACAAACAATAAAATGTGCAAGGAAGTGATAGCTTAAGGCTATATAGGGCACTAAATAGAGGCACAACACAAATAATAATGTTTAACGCTGCCTATCCCAATAAGAGAAAAAAGTGGCTGGTAAGCTCTGACTTCTGATGAAAAGTGCTTTAAAATGCACAGTTCCAAACAATAAAAAACGTGAACTTTTCAAACTCGGTCACTACACGACCTCGAAAAAAAAAAGAAATGAGTCATAATCTAAAGTTACCGAGGGCGTCGTGAAAAAGGAAAGGCACAAATAGGGACATCCACTATACAAACAGTTATGTGTGATGATAGGGAATATTTTTTTAATTCTTATTTTCTTCTCCCGAGTACCCGATTTAAAGGCCATGATCAACGATTTCGATTTACTATTGATTTGGATATGTCTTTAAAAGTATGTTCAAATATTATGATGATTATTGCAATATCTACCATGGTCGGATCGCAGTCGAATCGTATATTGTGCGGTGATTTATAAAAGTACAATTAAATAATTTAGCAACGCCCCCGGATAGATAGATAAATATACAGATATATAGATAGAATTAGATAGAAAGATTAATGCATATATGTTGAAGAAATATTTTACTGGAGCAATTATGATGGTAGATTCAACTAAAGCATTTGACTAACACCATTTATGAGTGTTATGCTAATGTAGTTATGTCAAGTACTCAAAGGAAAGGACTCATTACATTGTTATATAAGAAAGGAGACTGTTAAAGCTTGAAAAACTGGAGGCCTATAACACTCCTGAACTGTGATTACAAAGTCATAGTAGCTATTTTAGCACGTAGGTTACAAAAAGTTATTAAACAAATTATTGACCCAAACCCAACTGGGTATACTAAAGGTCGTTTAGCGGTTCATAATGTTCGATTAACAAAAAAGCAAATATGTGGAAGAAAAAAGTTACTGGAGCAATTATGATGGTAGATTCAACTAAAGAACTTGATGTCGTTGCTTTTGTAAATAACAGTTAGAAAAATTTAACTTTGGTCCGTCTTTTCGACAGTTCTTTATGTCAGCTCTTGGTACTGTGTTTACCTGGCTAATGACAGATTTGATCCTGGTGTAATGATTTGGGCACCGTTGCATAAAACTTACCATTGATGGTAACTTTGCCATCAATGGCAACTGCCAATGTAACAGGGCTCAACAGCCAATCAAAATCAAGGTTTCCATGGTAGTTACCATTGATGGCAAAGTTACCATCAATGGTAAGTTTTTGCAACGGGGCCATGGTCATGCGTACCCCAACAAAAAAGCAAATTGACACATAATTATGATTCCTACGTTCTTTATTTGACCTCTATGCTCTTAAAAGAAATTAAAAATATTATACATTGATACAAAGATAACAGTATTTAAACAAATAAATGGATGACATACTTATTCCCTATTCATAAGTTCCTAATTATTGCTGCCACAATTAAGATTTTTTACTCAAAACATGTTACAAATAAAGTAATATTAAAATGAGAATTCTTCTCAAATTGTTATAATCCGTCCACCCTTTAAATGTGCATTATGAACAAAATAGATTAATAAACATCATGAAACAGTTTGCCTATAATCACTTGTGAATCTCACTGCTGACTCTCACAAAAATAATCAAACTACATGTATATGCTGTATTTTATCAATGGTATTTATGCTCAAAAGTTATATACATTTTTATAATACTTGCACTTTTTAAATGTGCATTATAAACAAAATAGTTTAATTTACATCATGAAACAGTTTGCCTTAAATCACTTGTGAATCTCACTGCTGACTCTCACAAAAATAATCAAACTTTATGCTGTATTTTATCATACTTCATCAATGGTATTTATGCTCAAAAGTTATATAAATTGGCACACGGTTCTTTGTGAATAAGGTTGAATATGCATTCACCTTGTATTAAATAGAAGGTAAACCTCAGTCAACACCTAGATTATTTCCTTAATAATACTCAACGAACGTATCTGGTAGACTTCCCAGAAATAACAAGTAATAAAGGAATAATTTTTATATATTTTCTTAGATTATGAAAATAAATACATTTGAAATATCCTCTTCTATGCATCTTCAAACTAGAGTTCTTGCTAAAATAATTTATTATGTTTCCTTTTGTGATATTTTGTTCCTGTATTTAAAAAAATTAAACTGAGTCAATACATACTTAACTTCCTTAGTGCATGAAATAGGTTTCATGATATGCATATCCACATATTTTGCTTTCAACTCATTATACCTATATTTTATGGTAAATGAAGTTAAATTCCTTAAATTAATCCCCCCAAAAATATTTTAAACATACAGTTGATGTGAGTGCGTTGAGTCATGGAGGCTTCTCCTGGCCTGAAATGCTGGAGCTGTAGTTCAGAAAAGCGCTGTTAGGCCTGCATTACCTAACATGAACAGCACATACACAAGGGGTGTGCCTTCCCCGTGGTGCCTTCAACAACTGCCTCTCAATCTCTTACACCACAGCTTCCGATCTCGCACCCCAAGCTTTCTAACTCACACACCATAACTTCCACCTGTGTGAAGCATTCAGTGCAGTCCGATCTCCCTCACCCAAGCTTTCAGGCTCGCACACCATAACTAAACCTGCGTGAATCATTCAGTACAGCATTCAATATAGCATTCAAAGTAAACCATTTCAGGTGGGCACTGCAGTTGCATCCTCTCTGAGCCATTATATGCATGGATGTTTTTTTTGTTTGGGGGGGGGGGTAAAACCAATCACATTGTGACACTTTAAAAGAACATTTCAAGTTCAGTCATTGTAAAGGGATGGATATCAGAAACGTTCCCAGTCAAGAGAGGGATACGATAAGGATGCTCCTTCTTAGCATTTTGGCAGCTGAATTCATAACTTATAGAGTAAGCAAAAATGATACCCTTCAGAAATTGGATTTTAAAGGTTCCAACTCTACACTTAAACTTTTTACAATATGCTGACGACACTTTTTTCTTTGTTAAAAAAAATACTCTAGAGCATATCATAGATGAATTGTCTTATTTGGAAAGACTCAAGCCCGAAATTAAATAAAGAGAAAACTGTTCACTTTTGGATTGGAGATGTCGAGAAAGTGTGGTCTTTCTCCGACCTTGATCTTAATAGGTCAACAGAACTTGTACAGTACTTAGGATATGTTATATCTGCAGACTTATACTATGCTGCAAAATTGAGTTGGGAAAATAAATTGACCAAACTACAGAAAATCCTAGACAACTGGAGAAGCAGAAAGCTTACATTATTCGGACAAAATCACTGTTGTTAAATCACTTGCCTTAAGTAAAATAGTTCACTTATTGATAGTAGACACGATTCTACCAAAGTGTCTGAAGAAATTAAATCGATCAGTATTCATTTTTATTTGGAATTCCAAAATCGACAAGGTTAAAAGGTCCATCCTTACTAAAGATTATAGCCAAGAAGGATTACGTATGATTAACACTGAGAAACAGATTGAGTTTTGTTACAGATGGCTCGATAGATTAATTGATGACAGTAAGGGTGCATGGAAAGATATGTATAATTATTGTTTTGATTCTCTCGGTGGCGTAAATCTTCTGTTAAACTGTAACTATGACCATAAATTATTCGCTGTCCAGGGAGGTGTTTCACAAAGACTAAGATCAACTTTGAACTTAACTATGGCAGGCCGTTCATGCCCCTAGTTCCTCTATTCATTCCTGGCATTGGTTTCTAAAGAGACGTAGAAATCGTGGTTACAAATCGACAAAATTTACATTTTTTGATAGTTTATTATTGAAGGAAAAATATTATCTAAAGATCATAATTGAGAGACCAATGGTGAGAGCAACCAATGGCATGAACGGCCTGCCATAGTTTAATCCAACTTAAAGTCGATCTTAGTCTTTGTGAAACACCCCCAGAAATGGCAACTTCCCGATTTCTACTTTAAAATATTCCTAGCCTGGAATTATGTGAAAGGTTATACTTGTAGTGAAAATTATCCTGTATCAGATACATTTTTTTTTGATGCAAATAATATGGCGTAACAAATTAAGAAGGGGCTTTCACATATACACTCCGAGTAAAAACAGACATTTTGGGAATACGCGCTAGCCTGGCCATTTCTGTGATAAATACCATGGAAGCGACTGATATTAGAGACTAGCAGCCTACATGAGGGGTGCATTATACAAGGATTATACACATGAACATCAGCGAGCAACCAGTGACATTGACAATGTATTATCATGTCACCCACATTGGGGTATTGGAGAAGTTTACAATCAGTTTGAATTTGTCAATTTAACACTGCACAATATATCTCTCCCTCTTTGGTTTATTAGTAACCACCCTCACCCCCTCCCCCTGTAAATGGAAGCAATTGAAAAAGAAAGATACTGGCACCAGTAAATTGGTATTCGAATTAATGAATTACTGAACATGTTCTCGACATCAATTTAATAATTTGATATAAGACAAAAAAGAGAAACATGAAGATAATATTGAACTCATAACATGTTATGTGCACATACTTAAATTAATAACTACTTAAATTCCATTTACACATATGAGTAAAGGGATTGTTAATTTAAATAAAAGACTGGCTGCCTTTGTCCTCTACAAATACATTAATGAAGCATCTACAGACAACTAAAGTTAAACATATAATATTTATATATGTATATGTATGTGTAGGATTTACCACCAGCGCACTTTAACGAGTATTATGGCAAAACTGGCCAGGATAGCGTGTAGAAAGAATTTGTGCTGCCCGGCCGGCTCCCGTACAGTTCCTAAGGGCGCCGGGACATTTTTTACCAGCCGTACGGGTCCCATAGTGCTGAGTTTGCCCTCACGATGTTTTTCTGGGAATGTCAGAGGACACATAGTTCATTGCACCGCACGGCACCCAGCCGGGCACCTGGATGACCCCGGCCGGGCCCCGGGAGCCATGGGGTGCACATGTTCAACGGACGGACCCCGTAAGATAACCGGCCGGCACCCGGTCGGCACCCGGCAGGCACCCTTATGTGACTCTCACACTCTGCCGTGTAGGCCTACCGTGTGCCACCGTGCGCGAAAATGTCTGCGGACGGTGGAGAACGGCGAGGGCACACGGTGGTTCGTTATCAAAGCGGGCAACACGTTAATAGGGCGTTGGCGCTTATTTACACCCGTGGGACCCGGCGAAAGTTTTGGGCATGTTCAAAACTTTGGCCGTCTGGCACCGGCCGCAAGTAAGCGGCAAGAGGACGGTGTTGAACGGTATGAGGACGGTATGAATACGTTGTGAAAACGGTCACACTGTATGAACACGTTCACAACACGCTCATAACCCGTTACAGAACGGTGATGAACGGGCAAAAAAAATGGCAGTCGTGTCATGACGTCAGCAGTCCGGGGACTCGCTCACAGGACGCTCCGAGCGGTGAGGGACGCTAAGTGACTGGTAGGTGGCTGCTACGAACCCGGTGCACACGTTCGAGACCCGGTATGGGCCCGGTATGGAAACGGCCAAAATTTTCAACAAAAGTCAATCTGGGCGGTGAAGACGGTAGAAGCACGTTCAACACCCGGTATGCGCCCGGTGAGAACGGTCAGAAGATGGCAACGAAACGGTGAAAAGATTAATTTTATGTTTTTTTTTTTTTGCGGCCGGGGACAAGTTCGCTCAAAACCCAACGTTCTGGACTCTGTTGTTTTTTAATAGCCCGGCAGGTGGACGGTAGGCCTACACGGCAGAGTGTGAGAGCTCCATTACGGGCGCCTTGCATTTTCACTCGACCAATTTTCGCCGGGAACCTCCCGGGCGCCGCAGAATATGTGACAACACATGCCGTAAAAATGAAAATCGGAAGGGCCCCGTATGGTCTCTAAAATCGAGTATATGTGACGTAGGCATAAGAGAGTTCCATTTTAAATTGCTGTACAATATACTACCTTTTGAAAACAATCTTTACAAATGGAGATTAGCAGACGACGGATACTTCCCCCAGTGCCACGTCATAGAGGACATAGTGCATGTGTTTATTGAATGTGAACAGAACAAATATTTATTTGATTTTATCAAACATGTTGTGAAGTACACTTTTAATATTGATTTTTGTATGGATATCTATTGTTTACTTAAGATTAATATTGACCGAAGATACACGTTTTAATAACGATCGCATTCTGGTGTAAATACAAAATGTTGGTCTTCCGGAATAACTATGGTTTTACTGAAAACTGTTTCAGACTAAAATACGTATTTGAGAGAGAAATATAAAAATAATTGTTGTAAATTAGGAGCTAAAAAAACAGACAAAAGGCTGGCAGATAAACTGTTAAAAGCACTTAAGATGAAAAAGAGCAAAATGTTGTACAGTTGAGAAAATTGATTACATTGTACTTCAATTATATTTGTTATCACAACTATATTTTGATGCTTGAATGTCAAAAACCCACCTCATTTGAGGCATACACACTGAAACAAATCATCACCACCACCACCACCATGCATCGCCGCTACTTCAAGCACCACAACCACCTCCAACACCCCCACCAGCACTACCATCATCATCATCATCATCATCACTATTCATATCTACTATCGATTCGATGCATCACTTTCGACGTGGCATGTTGCAACAAGAGTTTAATACTGGATTCAGTATATTATGTAATTAAATACCTTAACAACCATTATCGTGAATATACGAGTGTACACGAAGTTTGCGGAGAAGGAGAAGGAGGCAAGAGGAATGAAAACTTTTAGAGATATTCGCGAATGGTATGAGAAAAAAGTTTGTTATCCTCAATAGCTTTAGCGTGAGAAATTGAGAAGATGTTATGAAAACAAACATATCAATCTTATGTAGTTAATATGCAGCCACTAGACGATGCGCGTCTTTTTATTTTTTGTAACCGAAAATATAACGGAGGAGATAGTTATTTAGACTACATGACATGATAACACCATTTTGTTAGAATCATAGGAAATCGAGGGGAACTTTAGGCTAAACCTGTATTTATGCTAATTATTTGCCTACCCCAACTACATAAACGTGTTATAGTGCGTTACGCCCAAAATAATAATTTGTGCTTAATGTATTATAAAAAACGCCCTGTCAGGTGTTAACTTTCACAAATTCTTTCTAGAAGTTTGTTTATCTAGTTCCATATTGATATTTAATTGAGATTAACTGCTTAATTTATGTAAAGATTTTTTTAAAATCTATAAAATGATAAACATGATATAAAAAGAGTAAACAATGATTATTTCAAATCAATAAAAGTAATGTTTTAGGTTCGGAATTGTTTTATGATGGAATCCTTGCTTCACTTCGTGTGATCCAGATATCAGTTAAATAAGTCGGTCATAAATATATTGATAATTTAAACTAATTGAATCATATATATGAGTGATTCTATAACTATGTTCATAAAGAATAGGGCAAGAATATGAAAACATGTCGATACTGTATCATGTATGAACAAGAAGGGGGTTTTGAAAAATATTTTATGAATGCCATGAATAGTTTAATATGCTACGATTACGTTTATTTCATATCTATACTCTTTGTTTATTTGTATCGCTTTAACAACAACTTTTACTGTCCAATATAGATGTAATTTTCATTACATATTGTGAATCTAATTGAATTTGGGAAAAGAAAAGACATTTCATGTTTCATGATGTTCATTAATGCAACCTCAACTATATCATTGTAATAGCCCTAATGTCACCTGACTATTCTGTTATCTACTCTGTGCAAATACTCGCTAAAGGAACACAGAGACGTTGAACGTACCTGGCACGTTTTGTCTCGACGGGGAAGGGGGTCTGTTTAGACGACCGATGAAACAGGTAGAAAATGTCTGCTTCCTCCTTCATAGTCGTCGTAATCATCATCATCATCATCATCATCATCAACATCATCACAATCAGCTTCATCATCATCATCACTCTTATCATCACATGCTCGTCACTATCATCACCACTACTATCCCCATCATATACGCCACAATCATTGTCATCGTCATCAATATCATCATCATCATTACCAACAACAACAACAACCTCATTTCCAACACTACCACCAAAATCACACAGAAAAAGGGTGATAAGTGAAAGAAATGACGTGTAAACGTGGCACGTTTTTGTTTCAACAGGGAAAGGGGGGCACAAAACGGCAATCTTGGATGTTATTTTGTTTTTTAAATATTTTGACACCCATTAAAAAGACAACTACGAATTCCTCTTTTGTCATCATCATCATCACTTGTATCACCCCCCATCTTCGTCAACATCATTCCCCCACCACCACCAAAATGCATCAAAACTACTTCAAACACCACAACCACCTCCAACATCACCACCATCACTACCATCATTATCATCATCATCAACATCATCACAATTCACATCTACAACCGATTCGATGCATCATTTTCGATGTGGCACGTGGCAACAAGAGTTACTGACTTCAGTTTATTGTGTAATTAAGTACCTTAACACGCATTAGCATGTGTACATGAAGTTTGCAGGAGAAGGAGAAGGAGTTAAGAGGAATGGAAAACTCTTAGAGATATTCGCGAATGGTACGAAAAGTTACGTTTGCTATCCTCAATAGCTTTAGCGTGAGAAATTGAGAAGATGTTATGAAAACAAACATATCAATCTTATATAGTTAATATGCAGCCACGAGACAATGCGTGTCTTTGTATTTTTTGTAACCGAGTATAACTTCATATCAATAATGGTCCTTTTGATTTACATTAAAATTATGAGGAATGGAAACTTTTAGAGACATTCGCGAATGGTACGAGACGGAAAGTTTGTTATCATCAATAGCTTTAGCGTGAGAAATTGAGAAGATGTTAGAAAACAAACATATTAATCTTATATATTGTTAATATGCAGCCACAGTCCTTTTGATATACGTTCAAATTATGATGCAATATCAAATCTAATTTATGAAGAAAAAAACATGTGCAAAGATGGACAGGTGTCAATGTCCCATAGGGTTATGTCTATGGAGGCATCCTCTATAAATAGAGGACAATTCTAGCATATCCATCAAGTTCGTCACATCTCTTCAGAAGTACGGTAAGAGCTAGCAGGACATCGGAAGGAACACCGCACACCTTCACCATCCTAATCGACAAGATTTGGGAAGACCTGAGCATTTGAAAAGGTGAAATTTTCCTGAGTGAGGTTCTGAAAAATCATAGTGATAGTAAAAATCGAAATAGCAGAGTATTGTAGGCCTTTCAGTCAGATGTTTGTTTACCGTCTAGAGAATGGGAACTTTCTTGCGACAGATTCTATTGAGCATGTCGTCAGATTGAAAGCCTGACTTACAAAACTTTGAAATATTGATTTCACTATTCAAATGACTTTCCGGAGCTACTTCTAAGCGAATTTCAAATTTTCATCTCTCAACAAAATTACCTCAAAATTTCTCAAATCCAGTCGCCAAGGATCGTACGGTGTGAAGTGACCTCCGGACGATTGTTCTAGCCATTTTGCAGTGAGGTAGTATATTCTTTTCTCAATATTATTTATTGTTATTTCTCTATATTATGGACAAGTCCAAACTAGTCGACATATTTAGTCATTTGTTCTCCCATATTTTACCGGGTATCCCGGAATTGATAACATAAATTGGCTTTAAAAGAATAATTATCTTGATATTAATTTTAGTCTGATCCAAACTCGAGTCAGGCTTGCAACATTATTCGTCGGATGTTCATTTCAATCTCGTATTTATAAACTTCATCTTTCTTGTATTTTGTTTGTGTTGAAATGAAATAAATCTAGACAAACCACTAAACCAAGATGCAAGCTCTCCTTGTTCTCCTCTTCGCTGCCGTGGCTCAGTGCAGCCTTGCGCCTTTCCACCGAGTTGAACCTAACATTCCTGGCCAGTACATCGTTGTTCTTGAGGTAAGATCATTGTCATATTAATTGAATCGACTGATTTCCATAGTTTTGTCAAAGAATAAAACTACATTGAAGCTCCAGGTAACTTTGTTTTAACGGTGGAAAACCTCTCGTTGCAGTTATTTTAGGGCAGGTGGATTTTTTCCCACCAAAGTAATTGTCAGATTCATACAAGGATTAGTTAATTGATAATACTACTACTTGCTATTGCGATTACTTTGACGTTCCTGCAAGATAAAGAGATTTTAGGCTTCAAAATAATTCATTACATAAATAATGGACCTGGCTTCCCCACTGCACAAACAGAGGAACTAAGTGCTAACGTCATATTCGATCATCGTCCATGTTACTGGTTCCAAACGACAGAGTCTGCGCAAAAAGTCCTCCGTGAAATCGTTCAAGCAACAGGCTTTTTGAGAGCAAATTCAGTGTTTGGGGCTGGTGTGATCACAATGCCACTGTTTACTACAAGTACTCTATTTTTCCGCTGACGTATTGCAATATACCTCTTTACCAATGTATTTCAATTTATGCATGTTTCTCTCCTTAACCCTGGTTATCAACCATGTCATCCACCTGCTATGCAGTATGGCATCTCTATAAATGGAATCCACTTTGCATACAGTGGTTGTTACTATGTCGGGCAAGCCTCTAACACGTTTTTCAGTTGTCAGGAGAAAAATTTGTTCAAATGTTATTCATAAAATCAGTAAACAGTTTTATTTTCAAAGCTCACTTTCATAGCTGATTTAGGGTCGCTTTGTTCATAATTATTATTATTGTTATAATCCTTTTTGCAGGATGGCATCAATGTCGGTAGTTTCGCGGCCACCATGCAGACAGGGACCGTCCGCAAAACCCTCACCGGTCTCATCAATGGACTCGTTCTCACCCTCGATGGCGATTTGCTTGAAAAGGTGAGCAAAACATTATGCTATAAAAAGTTTTATGATCATCTTTATGATATGATTCACCTGTATGTGTTTGTGTGTTTGTGTGCGTGCGTGTGTGTGTGTAGCAATATTAACGTATACAGTCAAATATGCCTTAGTGGCCACCTCTCTATAAAAGCTACCTGTGTATGGTGGCCATGCATTGAGAATTGAGAGAGAAAGATTATAAGACTATAGGACGTTGCTCAGGTTGCTGTTATCACCAGTGTTATCGTGTGATGATGTGCATTTAAATAAGCAGCTATTAAAAATAGGGGAGAATACCCATTTCCGGGAAGACAGGGGCGTACGAACCCAAATTTTCCCAAACTCATTACAAATATCCCTCGAGCAATGAAAAAAGTGCCCCTTTACTGATTAAAAATGGTGCCAATCCTGAGAGGCAAATAAGATAGTTTGATGGTTTTTGTTCAGCCTGATGTGCACATTTGATCATATCTTTCCTAATTATCAAAAGGTAAGGACCCCCTTACTTTAATTCTTGTGGAAATATCACCGGACTGTCTGCTTTACTCCTTTGAATATTTACAATTCTGGAAAATGCTAAAACTACTGTTCATAACAATTGCAGACCTAATCAAGTAAAAAATTATGCACTTTACAACCGGTGCAATAGATAGTACCCCAAACAACCACCTTGAATTATTTTATGATAGTTTAGAAACATACTTAAACATACTATCTCTAGAAAATAATTTAATATACTTAAAATGTTAAATTTAATTTAATTTAATATACTTATATCTTCCCTAAAAAACAGCAATGTTTCCAACTTTTCCTGATTTATCATCTTCCCATGCATTAAAACCACTAATGAAAAACCAACTAGAATAAACACATCTTCCGCTACTTTAATCGACGATATTTACACGAAAAATCACAATGTCCTCATTCATTCAAAAATAAGATCATCTTCCAATACTTTCAATTTATTACAAAACGCGTTTTCAAATCAAGAATGCTGAAAATTTCTTTCCCAGAAAGGCATTAAAAACCATGGATGACTAAAGCAATAATGACATCTATCAAGAAAATAAATCAACTTAAACTATCTATTCGCAGTCCGTCGACTTGGAACATCAATCATTTCGGGTTTAAGTAAGGCAATGTGTTAACAACTAGAAACAAAGTTAAAGGCATTATGAAATCCACATGTAATATATTAAATAAAATTATTGGGAAAACAAATTACTCAAACACCACTCAATCTTTGAGAATTGCTGTGAAAACTCTTTATTAATATTGGCCCGAAACTGTCTGCCAAAATCGAGAGCAATAACACACAATTTAAGCGATTTCTTTCTAATCCATTTGAAGATAGAATACTGATACTTCTGAAATCATTCGCATAGCTAAACCATTAAAGCCTAGCAACTCATCTAATTACGACGAAATTAGTACGAATCTCCTTAAGAAAATTATTGACTTAATAAGTACTCCACTTGAATATATATTTTTGATCTATCTATATTCTCTGGAATTCGTTCTTATTCGCCTCCTTTCTTCTCCTCTCCACATCTCCTCTCTTTTTCTTTACTCTTCTCATATGCAGCAATATTTTCTATTCTTCCATTTCTTTCTTTCCTTGCTTTATTTTCTGTTGTCTTATATATTTTTCTATTATTATACATTTATGTCTTATCTGTCAGTCGTCATTGTCTCTTTTGACCTTTCCAATGTTCACTATATAAGTGTCGTAACAAGTTTTTCAAATTACGGATTTATAATTGTATTATTATTCTGCCACTTTTTGGTAATCTATGTGTATATATACAGGTGTATATATATTTCTTGTTCTTTTCCTTTCAAGTCAATATATTTACATTATTAATTATGTTTGTCATTATTTTGAGGGATTCACATTTTACAAGCTCTGCTTTTCAGTGGATCCCTCCATTTCCACAGGGTTATCTTGAAAAAAATTAAAAACCATTGTACTGGAAATTTATGTATACTTTCTATTTCACAACTCTAAACCATGTAAAATGTTTTATATTATTGAATATTGAATTGTATACTGATTTCTTGTCAAAATTACTGTTCTGTTGGAAATGAAAAAAAAAAACTGAAACTGAAACTGAAACTGAAAAATGATCTTACCTTAGTAAGTACTTCCATCCAATATCATTATAACCGAGTATTTCTAAAGTTATTGAAAAATTGTTGTGCAATCAACTATATGCATTTCAAACTAAATACAACCTTTATATCCTAACAAGTGTAGCTTTAGAAAAACAATCACTCCACTGATCTTGCTTTGGCCCAATTATATGATGAAATTATGAATACTCTAAATAAGAATGAACATATCATTGGTGTATTTCTGGACAAGAGTAAGGCCTTTGATACTTTAGATCACATGATTTAAGTTTAACAAGTTACAACATTATGCTATCAGAAGTACCGCACTCTCCTGGTTTCATATTACTTATCTAATATACATGAATTCGTAGTATACAACTCTAAAACCTGATACTATCAAAAAGCATAACATGCGGCGTACCCCAAGAATCCATCCTGGGCCCACTTCTATTTCTCATTTACATCAATGATTTTCGAACTCCTCCACTAACCTCACATATAGGCTATAAGCCGATGACACTGCCCTCTTTTGTTTTCATTCTGAGCTTGATTTATTGGTGAATAAAATAAACAATGAACTCCAAAAGGTGTCAGCGTGGTTTAAGAGCAATAAATTATCTCTAAATGTACTTTTTTTAAATGTCATACATTTTAATGAAACGCATGCAGGAATCGATTTTTTTTTTTTTTAATATAGATTTTGATCGATGGACGACATTTATCTTGAGAAACACGTTTAAAGTTTCTCGGAGTTACTATTGACAACAAAACTAAGTCGGAAATAACACATAAAGATATCAAAACAACCATTTCACGAGCTGTCAGCATTTTGTTTAAACTTAAGAATATCCTACAAAATGATATACTCTTTATGGTGTATAATATTCTAATCCTCCACCAGATATCATATTGCAATATTATTTGGGTAAATTCTGCAAAATACAAGACTTATCAAATGTTTGTACCAACGCTTTTTAACCATGATGAGAAATAAATAAATATATCAATCAATCAAATAAGAATCTCAACTATCCTTTATGATGTCATGGTGATGTCCATAACATTGCCCTCATTATTAAACAGTATCACGTGACAACGATCCTCTCATTTAGTGTTAGAGTTTATCTTTCCCTCAGGATACATTCGGTCATGTCCGCGTGTGATACTAACGTTTTAAACCATGTTCATTGTGTCACCCGAATCGAGCACAAATGGGTTTTGACATGCCATTTTCAAAATCATGTTGCTCAGTGAAGCGTGTACTGGTTAATGCCATCAGTGTATCATTAAAGCATATTACTTTGTATATAAATACCTTTTGAAATGTGCTAACAGTCTAATGACATATACAATCCGAACACGATTTTTATAGGGAACAGGTGGTTTCTTAAAAGTTCTTGAGATTTTTGTTCATATATCAGCTACATCCCGCCGTCAGTATTGACATATATTAATATTATCATCGTTCTTATATCAAATCTTTAATTCACAATGTAATTTCCAAGTTAACGTAATGTTCATTAATAAATACAAAAAATTATGTTCCACATTTGGCTCCAATCCGGTCATCTTATATATATAACAATGCAATTTCCTGTCCTTTAATTAACTCCACATGATTGTCTGTCATAGTCATTACTTTCTAACAATTATCTCTTAATCTTATAGATTTACTGTGTTACCTTGATTAATGGGATGTATTCATATATCTATTTGTGATGCGTGTTTATACCTTGTTTAAGATGTAACACTTTCGAGAGTTCGACTAATTACAAGTATATAAGTATTAATTTGTTATGTAACCACGCAATGTATATTACTTTTTTCACTGAACATTATTTTGGTCTAAAGGTACGTGGTCTGAATGGCATCCGTTACATTGAGGAAGATGGGCTGGCTACTATGCTTGGTAGCCGAAACGGTGGTAATTACTGGGGGCTTGACCGTACCGATGAGCGTTATCTACCTCTTGATGGCAACATCAACTTTAGCGGTAAGCACAATCAATAGGGGTCATCCAAGTACATTGTCATTATCATGAGACCAACATAACAAAGAAAATCATAGGGAATTTTTAGTTTTTATCAAAAATATGTCGGTCTCGTGGGCTGTTGGTCTCATGCGCTGTCGGTCTTGTGGGCTGTGGTCAATCCATGATGAGCCATATAGAATACCGAAGTGCTAATGTCATATTTGCTCGACGTCCAGGCTACTGGTTCCAAACAACAGAGCCTGCGTACGAGGTTCACCGCGAAATCATTTAAGTAATGGGGTGGAGCAGGGCAAATCCCAACAAAAAGTGAAAACCCACGGCTAAAAAGTGATGGGCCTATATATTTTAACGCACAGCTAATTTGTGCGTATATGCTAGCGAGTACAAATTATGTTTTAAATGTAAAGGACATCGATGCACGCACTGAGACTAGACGACGACGATCCTATTGCGCCACACCGCCCCCTTTTAATAATGTCTTTCAGTAAAGCTAATGGAGACCTCCTTGACAGTGCGACACTTGGTATTTTTTATCGGGTTTCTTCCTTTATTCTGGAATCTAATTTCCTATTGCTGGCCCGTTTCGTAAAAACAAATAATTCATGTTTTGAAGCTCGTGCAGTAGTTGTTATGCATTGCACTCGATCAAGGCACAATGAGCCGTATAATGAACTCGACTTGCAGTACATATTCAGTGATGCACTAGCAAACATGAACTCATTATCCGTAAGCCCTTGGGATTTAAAAAAAAATAAGGTTATTGGACAGTACACTTAATGGGGAGGCGCTCATTTTTCCGAAGGTTTGTAATTCCGAACCACAAATTTCCCATACCCGGAGTACATAATTCTGTTTATCCCACGTTTCGTAATTCCGACAAATAGGGTTTATTATTCAGAAAATCAAATAGGATTCATTATTCCAAAGGTTTGTAATTCCGAAAAACGATATGACCCTATTTTCGGAATTATAAACCATATTTCATTTTAATTTTCGGAACTACGATTCTTCGGAATTGTAAACCTTCGGAAAAACGACACTTAACCTGCATATAATCTCTAGTTCAACGAATATTTCAATGATTTTCTTTATCCACTACAGGTACTGGATCAGGAGCAAATGTTTTCGTTCTCGATACCGGAATCACCTACTCGCATGAGGACTTCAACAATAATCGTGCCCAAGAATTCTGGGATTACAATGGTGGAGATGTACGTGACTTTTAACACCTTCGAGACAGTTTGTTTGTTTGTTTTTACTTCCATAACAGTAGGCCTAATAACATGGTAAATTATAAATAGATATAACCATGGCGGATAGCCCATTTCACTTGCATTTACATATTGCCACAGCTTTTTTCGTGGGGTCCTGTGAACATGATAAATAAGCACACACATGAATTGCCATTGTAATAAAACGGGGAAAATCAAGAATCAAAATCAAAAACATACACATAGGGATATACAAAAAAATCCTGGAAAAAATATAACAAAAGAAAGAACATGTTTACAACAAAATATAAGGAATTATCGACATAAGCTAGTACATTAGATTTAAAATCAATGAACTGTGGAAATAGTACTCAAATGAAATGGCAGTTGATGATACTAATTACACATCAAAGTCCCCAGTTCAAATATTGTGGTTTGGCTCTATAACTTTTAATTCAGACCTAATATATGTAGAGGCTGATGCGTAGAAAAGGAAACAATATCTGCATGCAATGTGTCCTTTTTTGTTATGCATGGCCATATTGCGTTTCATACCAGGAACTTTAGATTAAATAAGCCTTGAGATTTTTAAATTGGCAACATATTTATCAATATTTCACTATATATCATTTTTTTTATAAATCAAAATTGAAGACATATTCTCCAGACATATTAGTCTACACTATTTTATTCAGAATAATCTGGCATTAAAAGAAAAAAACGTTGTTGCCAATTTAAGAACATGGGATTAATTTTCTCTCTCTCTCTCTCTCTCTATCTCCCTCTATCTTCCTCTGTTATATATCATAAGGGTTCTGATTGCCAAGGTCACGGAACTCACTGTGCCGGAACAGTCGGAGGACAATATAGTGGTGTTGCCACTAATACCAACATCTACAGCGTTCGTGTGTTGTCCTGCTGGGGATCTGGTTCTAATTCTAACATCATAGCTGGTAGGCTTAATATATATCGTAACCAATCTTAAACCAATAATATTTGAAGTATCAAATGGGATTCTTTGCTCACCATATTTTGTCTTATAGGAATTATTAAAAATGATATTAATAGTAATAATAATAACAATGAAATTGATAATAATAATACAATTTATAATACTTATTACTACCACTACTTCTACTACTACTTATGATAATAATAACAATAATAATAACAATAATTATAAGTTATAAGTAATAATCTTGATAATATTTTTTATTATGATAATTATAATTACAATAATAATGATTATAGTAACAAAATTAATGATAATGATGGTTAAAATTAATTACAATATTAATAATACTGCTAATAAGTACATGTATCGGCTTGCATGGTGATGTAAATATACAGTCGGCTTGCGGTTGCACCATGAGAGAGGGGAGGATTGGGGAGTCCTGAAAGGACTCTCGGTAATCTTTCTTGGGTGTGTGTAGTCAAAAGGGACTGTTGTTAGTCTTGAAAAGATTAACAGCACATAGCGCCGGTGTGAGAGGTTGGGTGGTAAAAACGTCGAGCCAATGTATAAATATTAATAATGATAACAATAAATATAATACTATTAATAATAATATGTATAATAATTATAATTGTAATGATAATAATTATATTTATGATAATAATATAAATGATATAACGTTATGTTATAATAATGATAATAATAATAATAATCATAATGATTATAATAATAATATTAGTAAGAATAGTAATGATAATAATGATAATAGATAATAATAACAGATTATAAGATTGATGAATAAATAACAAATTTAACAAATAATATTATTCTGGGTTTATAGGCCGATAGGGGCTTTTCTTTTTTTTGGGGGGGGCAAATGATTTTCACGCTGGAATTCCATTGACCTTTCCTAGTCTCCCAAATGTTGGTAGAAGGGTGCATATTTTTGTTTACTCATTAGTGGGGAGGCGGCCATTTCGAGCCCTGGTAGGTAATTGGTATGAAGCTGGCAAATAGCTTCTCAAGGTACTGCCTTTGACCTTCTTTCCTATGAGTCAGGTCAATATAGGGTTAGACCAAAAATTGCAACATAAAGTTTTCAAAGGTTCCCGGTAGTGTTTGACATCAGAAACAACATACTAAAATTCTTAAAAATCGGACCCCGGAAAGCGGTTATTTTACAAAATGACATCCAAGATGGCCGCCAATACCTTTAAATAGCCATTAGTCATGGTATATCCGTCTTACAGATGTGATTTTGGTGTCTATACCTAAGATCTGGGGCTTCGAGGTATCCATTCATACCACTTACAATGGATTATGTCCACCAAGAAACTTGGAAATCCAAGATGGCGTCAAAATGGCCACAAGCCTCCCAAATGACCGAAAATGATTTAGTGTTTACAGTAAAGCTGTAATTAGCAAGATTTAAAGTATGTGTTAAATATCAGAATATTCATTGGCATGCTTTGACTTATCATAAAGGTTAAGAGTAGCCTCATACTCAAAACAATAGCAAAGAAGGCCGCCGTTTTGTAATCCGAGATGGCCACCGGAAACTGAAATTAACCATATATCGTGATATATCCATTTCAGAGATGTAATTATGGTATCTATACCTAGGTTTCGGGGGTCGACAAATTCATGTACATGTAGACTGTTTAAAATGTGTCATGGCCACCAAAAAAACTGTAAATCAAAGATGGCGTCCAAAATACATGGCATAAGACCGATCCTTGAGTAGGATGGCATAGAAAGTGATTAAAATTTTGCACTAGGTCGTATTTAACACCTGTTATAACTCTATTCATATTAGAGAAGTTATATGACAATGTGACAATGAATGAACGTTTCTCCCGTGAAACCCCATCCAGTGGAATATTCAGCTTAGGCTGGTGCACCCATCCTCATAATTTATACAAAGAAGAGATTATTTAAAACAAACACTTTAGTAGCACCGGTCTCCAATGTGCTTCAGACACTGCGAAGATCCTCGCCCCCACCACCTCGTGTGAATACCTGGTGGAAACAAAATCCATTAATTTATGAAGAAGAGCATACAGCAGGCAAATTGATACTGATGAGGCTACCCTGAGTAAATCTGGCGCTGCTCAGTGGCTGCCGGGCTCACGATCAATTGGGCACAAAGAATTTCCATTTTCGGTTGAATAAAATTTGGAGTGGACTATAAAAGATTATTATTATTATTAAATCAAACCATTATAATTGTCAATCTATTCGAATTCGATGTGCTTAGATTTCCTGGAGAATATTGCGTTTGACGATTGAAAAGCTTTCTCAAAGCCACGTATTTTAATACGATTTACAGAAGAAACAGTTCAGAGAGAGAGCGCGAGAGAGAGGAGGAACATACCTTAAAAAATCTACGGAAAGTTAAATCTTCGCGGATCCCTTAAAACTGCCCCTTTTTTCTACGCGAAATTTTGAATTATCATGCGTCATACTCAAAGTCACCACTTGCGCTTTTTCTCTCCGACTTCTAAAGGTCTCAGTGCTGTAGCGGAATCCGGACTATCCCGAAAGATTGCTTCCATGTCCATTGGCGGAGGTTATTCGTGGTCTCTCAATAACGCCGTTGAAAGTGCCTATGATGCAGGTGTTGTTGTCGTTGCAGCAGCCGGTAACAGCGACGACGATGCCTGCGATTACTCCCCAGCTTCTGCCTCGGACGTAAGTCATATCATCCTATAATTCTCCAGCGCTTGATTTTGCATATTTCCTAATGATCTAAATAGTAAATTCGAATAAAAATAATTCTACGCTGAATGTGGCAGAACAAGGTCATTTTCATATAAGAAAATGCGGCCGTGCATTTTTGGCATTGCAAAAATAAAGATGCCAATATCGCCGCACTCATTAACTTTAGACGCAGTTCTTGATTTTTCTTAAAAGAAAGATAACATTTCGATACTTGTGCATAAAATTGCTGATAATAGACCTTTTCTCTTTATTTTTTGTTTTACTCTTTTTTTGCACGAATACCTATGTATTGCACTATTGCTATAAGAGAGGCGATAAGATTATGTTCGCCACGTATTTTGTATGCCTGATATCAGAATCACTCAATGGACTGGTTTCTTTCTTAGGGACCTAATGACGATTTATTCCTTTCAGGGCCCGCGGAACGCGGGCTCGGGGGCTGACCCCCCCACACTTTTTTGAAAAAGTTTGTTAAAGAGAAATAGACAGAAAGACGCTATATCTTTAATGGTTAAATTGTAATAATCATACTTAATGGCGATCCTGGAAACGGAAAACTACTAATATCAATGAGCATCGTAGACACAAGGCAATATTGAGGGTCCGTCCCAACTAAGACCCCGGAAAACTTTTAAAAACTCAAGTAAAAAACACGGAGGCATCGTCAAGCATGTCGGCAAAGCCCGAATTCGGTAGTTTTTTATTCAAAAATCAGTTCCGTTAAAGCGATCATAAAAGCCTTATTTGTTCAGAAATTTAGACATTTTTATCGCCAGAATCTGTCAAAAATACTCCATTCAGTTATACAGGTACCCAGAAGTTTTCAATCTGCGCATATAGGATAATATACTTTGGACTGCTTGGAAATGGCAAATTTACCCGATCTGAACTTGATATAAACTGACTATGGACGGGGTACAGACGAGATGGACGTATTGAGGACTGTTTATGAACGAACTAGGATCGTATTAAAGACATTATTTACACATTCTACCCCGACCACAACCCGTTTTACGATTTTCTAGGACGGTTGCAGAACGTAAGGAGAACTAGTTTGGTGTGATGGGGGCTTTAGCAGTGCCTCTTTTTAGTTGGTTTCTTGTTCAATTCCATTTATTTTTGTTCTCCAACTTTAAAAAAAATCATAATGAACAATAACGTTAGTTGCTCTGATTTGTGTTGTATTAATCTTCTCATTGATGCATATTGTAAAATGTTAATTGTTTGTATATTATTTTTGTTTATATCATTTTGTTGAACATCACAGGGCTTCATAGAAAAATGAATGAATTACCCTGGTTTTTATAGGTGAAATAAATAACTAACTATAAATAAAAGAATAATAAAGTAACCAATCCTGTAATCCGTCACATGCAGGCTATCACGGTTGGCGCAACCGATATAGACGACTCCATGGCATCTTTCTCAAACTACGGCTCATGCCTGGACATCTTTGCCCCTGGCGTCGACATTAACAGCGCTAAATATGGCACATCAAGCAGCTACGTAGAATATAGTGGTACCAGCATGGCATGCCCTCATGTTGCGGGTAAGGATTTATTTTCTTAATTACAGTAATTGTAAATAATTATCAATTACTAATAAATACTAGTAGAAAAAATAGCTGCTAATAGCCTGGTTACTAGTAGTAACATTACAACGTCTGCACTTTAAAACAATCTGAGAGCACTGGCCTATTAATTATCGAATACTAGATTATGAATGATACTAAAAAATATTGACAATATAGCCTCATTTCTGGCACGTCATCATCATGATCATGATTCATAATTGAGTATTATAAGCTGTATATAGACCATAATATAACTATCGAAATGTCTCCTTAAGATTCCAATGCATACTTGTCTTCAAATATTATTTCATTTTGGAAATGCCAATTTCTGACATTTATGACATCTAATCTGGCTGTGTCACCCCCCCCCCTTTTTTTTTTTTTTTTTTGAATAATAAATAAACAGGCGCCGCTGCAGTCATTCTCGGAAACAACTCCGGCTACTCTCCTTCTCAAGTGGCATCTAAGTTGATCAGCGATGCTACTTCGAACGTAATCTCTAACCCTGGTTCAGGAAGCCCAAACCTTTTGCTGTACGTCGCATAGACCCTTCAGTAAAATGTTCCATCTCCTTCCACTAACTCGTATTTGTGCTTTATTCAAAACGACCTTAATCTTTTCTTTTCAACTCTTAGTGGACTTTTAACAAAAAGAGTGGGTGGGGTCCTCAAAATAATCGACATACTAATACCTGGTACAGTCCTTTGGTAGACTTCGGCATGAAAGTGATTTCGACAGCTAAAAATAAACCTCTTTTTTGAGGCGTGGGGATGAGTGTCTAACCTGAAACTTACAATTTTAAAATATTATTGAATGATAGACGCAAATTAGAGACATCCACTATACAAACAGTTGTGATTGATGATAATAAAAAATCAGAGTTCTCTGTAACAGAACGATATGGTAATATATATCTTGGGAAGTCATGATTTTGCGAGGCACCGGTGTATAAGGAGATGATGGAATAATGAAAATAAAAGAGCATCAAGCATAATCATGTTTTGAGTCCATACTTTAATGTTGTTTGGTTTATGGCAATGAAGTAACGAGAGTGAAATATCGAACAAATTAGAGAGCGAGATTATATATCAGACTTTTCTCAAATACCCGAGAACAATAATCATACATAATTTTGATTAAAGGTACAAAAGTATGCGATAACGAAACTATAACACACTATGTATATGATTTGAGGTCCTGTGTGAGAGAGGGAGAGAGAGAGAGAAAGATAACAGAGAGATTGATAGATAGATACAGGGGCGTCTCTAGAGAGGGTTTGTGAGGGTGTAACATCTCCCCGACATAAAACTCCTTTCGGAAAATGCGCCACCTCTGTAAGAAAGATGAGGATTTTTTTAATAAAAGGAGGCGAGAATGTAAAGTAAAGGAGAAGGGAGACGAAGAAAAGAGAAAGGAAAGTGAAATTGGGAGGGAAAGGAAAGAAATTAAAAAACAAAGGGAAAGGAAATAAGGTAATGCATAAAAATAATTGTAAGGAGAGAGAGAGAGAGAGAGGGTGAAAAGGGGAAGGTGAATTAAAAGTGAATGAAGGAATGGAGAGAGGAAAGAAGTGAAGAAAAAAAGGCCAAGAAAGATCTAGAAAGGAGACGATGAGGAAAGAAATGGAATTGGGGAAGAGGGATATGAGATGAAAGAGATAAGGGATGAAGAGGAAAGCGTTAGAAGAACGATAGCGAAAAAGAATGAATTCGAAGGGGTGGAGAAAGAATAAATTTAGAAGGAGAGGGGGAATAAAAGAAAGAGAGATGAGAAAAACGAGGAACAATGGCGCCCAAGTAAAATTATTACCAACAAAATATCATATCCAGGACTCAGACAACACTGGAGCACTTGTGGAAGGAGAGGGGGCAACCCCGAAAAAAAAATCCAAACGAACATGGAAAAAAAAGTAAAGAAGAAAAACTAAATAAGAAAGGCAATGAGAAAGAAAGTTTTACAAAAAACCTGCCTGTTCAAATTCTTTTGTACAAGGGTGATATTTTGTCCATTGGGGCTAATAAATGAATATAACTAAATGCGTTCTATCAAGTTAGCCTATAGATGGAAAAATATATTTTATGATTACAGGAGAATTCCTTTAAATTAGATCTTAATGGCTAATTTTCTTGGTAGACTATTGTCTAATACGCCAGAAAGCCTCCTTTTAAGCTTATGCAATATCATAAAAGTGTTTACTACACTGAAAAAAGAATTCTGCCAGTTAGGGCGAATATCACTTCAGGGAATCTTGAAAAATAGAGACCAACAAACAAACGATAAAATATGCAAGGAAGTGATAGGTTAAGGCTATATAGGGTAATAAATAGAGGCACAACACAGATAATAGTGTTTAACGCTGCCTATCTCAATAAGAGAAGAAAGTGGCTGGTAAGCTCTGACTTCTGATGAAAAGTGCTTTAAAATGCACAGTTCCAAACTATAAAACAAACGTGAACTTTTCAAAGTCGGTCGCTACACAACCTCGCAAAAGAAGAAACGAGTCATAATCTAAAGATACCGAGGGCGTCGTGAAAAAAGGAAAGGCACAAATGGGGATATCCACAATACAAACAGTTATGTGTGATGACAGGAAATATTTTTAAAAATGATTTTGTTTTTCTTCTCCCGAGTAGCCGATTTAAAGGCCATGATCAACGATTTCGATTTACTATTGATTTGGATATGTCTTGAAAGTATGTTCATATATTATGATGATTATTGCAATATCTACCAAGGTCGGATCGCAGTCAAATCGTATATTGTGCGGGGATTTATAAAAGTACAATTAAATAATCTAGCAACGCCCCCGGATAGATAGATAAATATACAGATAGATAGATAGAAATAGATAGAAAGGTTATTACATATATATGTTGGAGAAATATTTTACTGGAGCGATTATGATGGTAGATTCAACTAAAGCATTTGACTAACACCATTAATGAATGTTATGCTAATGTAGCTATGTCAATAACTCAAAGGAAAGGTTGTTATATAAGAAAGGAGACCGTTTAAGCTTGAAAAACTGGAGGCCTATAACACTCCTGAACCTCTTAATGAAATAAGTTTATTTCAGTATAATAAAGATTACCATCAATATCATACCCGTTCCCACTCTAAATTCCATTATCCATTAGCACTCAATCAGTCAAATCTTAATGCATGTAAATCTGTTGGTCCTCGAATATGGAACTCCCTCTCTTCTGATGTATCTTCCAGCAGTAATGTTACTTCATTTAAAACCAAACTCAAACGTTCAATAATAATTACCTATGTCAAATAAACATGTAATTTCATCTCTCCTCCCTACGTTTTCTTACTTCACCTTTTCCTATTTCCCTTTACCTGTATGTTTAGTGTTTAATGTTTAAATGTGTTTTTTGTGTATTAAGTTTGTTTTGTGTCTCATGTTTATTCTATGTTAAACATAGAATAAACATGAGACACAAAATAAACTTTATTTCTTTATGTATTGGATGCCCCATTAATCAGGCCTTGGCTTTTAGGGGCACCCTGACCGTTTATACTGCATTTATCATTTTCATGCATTATTTGTATATTTATTTTTGATTTTAAATGGTTTAATAAAACAAATTGAATTTAATTTATTTGGACTGTGATTACAAAGTCATAGTAGCTATTTTAGCACGTATGTTACAAAAATTTATTAAACAAATTATTGACCCAAACCAACCCGGGTATACTAAAGGTCGTTCAGCGGCTCACAATGTTCGATTAACAAAAGACATGATTGCAAATATGTTGAAGAAAAATGTTACTGGAGCAATTATGATGGTAGATTCAACTAAAGCTTTTGTAAATAACGGTTTAGAAAAATGTAACTTTGGTCCGTCTTTTCGACAGTTCTTTATGTCAGCTCTTGGTACTGTGTTTACCTGGCTAACGACAGATTTGATCCTGGTGTAATGATATGGGTCCCGTTGCATAAAACTTACCATTGATGGTAACTTTGCCATCAATGGCAACTACCATGGTAACAGGGTAACAGGGCTCAACAGCCAATCAAAATCAAGGTTTCCATGGTAGTTACCATTGATGGCAAAGTTACCATCAATGGTATGTTTTGTGCAACGGGGCCATGGAACATACTTAAGGATATTCCCATACACATATTAATAAATCAATTCCTAAGTTCCTAATTATTGCTGCCACAATTACGATTTTTTTTTTAATGCTCAAAACATGTTACAAATAAAGTTATATTAAAATGAGAATTCTTCTCAAGCTGTTATAATCCGTGCACCCTTTAAATGTGCATTATGAACAAAATAGATTAATGTACATCATGCAACAGTTTGCACGAAATCACTTGTGAATCTCACTGCTGACTCTCACAAAAATAATCAAACTATATGCTGTATTTAATCATACTTCATCAATGGTATTTATGCTCAAAAGTTATATAAATTGGCACATGGTTCTTTGTGAATAAGGTTGAATATGTATTCACCTTGTATTAAATAGAATGTAAACCTCAGTCAACACCTAGATTATCTCCTTAATAATACTAAACGAACGTATCTGGTAGATTTCCCAGAGATAACAAGTAATAAAGGAATATTTTCTAGATCAGCACATGCACAAGGAGTGTGCATTCTTATGTGTGCCTCCAACAACTGCCTCTCAATCTCTTACACCACAGCGTCCAGTCTCCCACACCCAATCTTTCTAACTCACACACCATAACTTTCACCTGTGTGAAGCATTCAGTGCAGTCCGATCTCCCACACCCAAGCTTTCTAACTCACACACCATAACTTTCACCTATGTGAAGCATACAGTGCAGTCCGATCTCCCACACCCAAGCTTTCAAGCTCACACACAATAACATCCACCTGTGTGAAGCATACAGTGCAGTCCGATCTCCCACACCCAAGCTTTCAAGCTCACACACCATAACATCCACCTGTGTGAAGCATTAAGTGCAGTCCGATCTCCCACACCCAAGCTTTCTAACTCACACACCATAACTTCCACCTGTGTGAAGCATTAAGTGCAGTCCGATCTCACACACCCAAGCTTTCTAACTCACACACCCTAACTTCCACCTGTGTGAAGCATTAAGTGCAGTCCGATCTCCCACACCAAAGCTTTCAAACTCACACACCATAACTTTCACCTGTGTGAAGCATTCAGTGCAGTCCGATCTCCCACACCCAAGCTTTCTAACTCACACACCATAACTTTCACCTGTGTGAAGCATTCAGTGCAGTCCGATCTCCCACACCCAAGCTTTCTAACTCACACACTTAACTTCCACCTGTGTGAAGCATTAAGTGCAGTCCGATCTCCCACACCAAAGCTTTCTAACTCACACACCATAACTTTCACCTGTGTGAAGCATTCAGTGCAGTCCGATCTCCCACACCCAAGCTTTCTAACTCACACACCTTAACTTCCACCTGTGTGAAGCATTAAGTGCAGTCCGATCTCCCACACCAAAGCTTTCTAACTCACACACCATAACTTCCACCTGTGTGAAGCATTCAGTGCAGTCCGATCTCCCACACCAAAGCTTTCAAGCTCACACACCATAACTTCCACCTGTGTGAAGCATTCAGTGCAGTCCGATCTCCCACACCCAAGCTTTCTAACTCACACACCATAACTTCCACCTGTGTGAAGCATTCAGTGCAGTCCGATCTCCCACACCCAAGCTTTCTAACTCACACACCATAACTTCCACCTGTGTGAAGCATTCAGTGCAGCATTCAATAAAGCATTCAAAGTAAACCATTTAAGGTGGGCACTGCAGCCTACCTGCTTTCCTCTCTGAGCCATTCTATGCATGGATTATTTGTTTTAGGGGGTAAAACTATTCACATTGTGACACTTTAGTTCAATGAATGTACAAAGATATATGAAAAACGTTCCCAGTCAAGAGAGAGATACGACAAGGATGCCCCCTCTCAGCATTACTGTTCATTTTTGGCAGCTGAATTCATATCTAATAGAGTAAAGAAAAATAATACCATGCAGAAATTTGATTTTAAAGGCTGCAACTTTACACTTAAACTTTTACAATATGCTGACGACACCTTATTCAATGTTTAAAAAAAAAAATCTCTAGAGAATATAATAGATGAATTGTCTTATTTAGGAAAAGTCGCAAGCCCGAAATTAAATAAAGAGAAAAATGCTCTCTTCTGGATTGGAGATGACAAGAAAAGGTGGTCTCTCTCCGACCTTGATCTTAGTAGGTCAACATAATCTGTACAGTACTTAAGATACTATATATCCGCAGACTTATACTATGTTACAAAATTGAGTTGGGAAAATAAATTGACCAAACCACAGAAACTCCTGGACATCTGGAGAAGCAGAAAGCTCATGTTAATTGTAAGAATCACTGTTGTTAAATCACCTGCCTTAAGTCAAATAGTTCACTTAATGATAGTAGACACGATTCCGCCAAAGTATCTGAAGAAATTAAATCAATCAGTATTTATATAATATTGGATGGCTTTGAGTGTGATACAAGAATATATTGCTCGAGCTATGACAATATTGAACGAGTCGGAGACGAGTCCAATATTGTCATAGCGAGAGCAATATATTCTTGTATCACACGAAAACAAAGCCATACAATATTATTATTATTATCTATATCAGGCTGACTAGGGAAATAAAAATAATTGACTTACCTCGGTAAATATGGCTTTGTTTTCGTGTGAAAGCGATATCGATAGTTGAAGTTCCCGTATGACTGAGCAATACGAAAACAATATTGGTCAGTCATCCGGGTACTGCGCTAAAGATATTGAATACACTGATTTATTGTACCACTTGGAAGCCTTATATAGATTAAAAAATCATTTTTATTTGGAATTCCAAAATCGACAAGGTAAAAAGGTCCATCCTTACTCAAGATTATAGCCAAGGGGGATTACGTATGGTTAACACTGAGAAACAGATATTGGGTTTTTGTTTAAGATGGCTTGGTAGATTATTGGATGACAGTAAAGGTCCATGTAAAGATATGTGTAATAATATTATTGATTTGATTTGCTCGGTGGCGTAAATCTTCTGTTAAACTGTAACTATGACCATAAATTTTTCGATGTCCAGAAATTGCAACTTCCCGTTTTCTACTTAGAAATATTCCGAGCCTGGAATTATGTGAAAGGTTATACTTGTAGTGAAAATTATCCTGCACAGGATCAATGTTTTCATATGTAAATAATATGGCATAACAAAAATATTATTTTGAATACGAATTCTTTTTTTTACGCAGATTGGTAAAATCTTGTATTCGATTTTACTAAATAGAAGAAAGCTATTATTCTAAAGATATATGGTTCAATGATTTCACAAATGAAAAAAACTGAACCAGTAGATCATATTCACTCCCTTATTTTCAATTTGGAAGAGTATCTTTACATATCAGTGACGAAAGCAGCAAACTCTTTTACAATCTAATATTTTTAAACAGACACTCATCAACAGGTGCTGTCATTTTTGGCAAAATATACTAGAAAGAAACATTAACTGGTCTTCCGTGTTCAAAAGGAATTAAACGTATACAAGGGAACGTCGCTTTGATAAGAGAGTTCCATTTTAAATTGCTGTACAATATACTACCTGTTAGAAACAATCTTTACAAATGGGATTAGCAGACGAAAGATACTGCCCCCAGTGCCACGTCATAGAGGACATAGTGCACGTGTTTATTGAATGTGAACAGAACAAACATTAATTTGATTTTATCAAACATGTTGTGAAGTACCCTTTTAATATTGATTTTTGCATGGATATATTTTGTTTACTTAAGATTAATATTGACAAAAGATAGGCGGTGTAAAAACAATCTCATTCTGGAGTAAATATAAAATGTTTGTCTCCCGGGATAACTACGGTTGTAATGAAAACCGTTTCAGACTAAATGCGTTTTTGAAAGAGAAATTAAAAAAAACAGGATTGTTGTAAATCAGGGAAAAAACAAGACAAAAGGTTGCCAGACCAAAATGTTGTACAGTTGAAAAAATGTTAAAATTATAATTCAATTATATTTGTTCTCACAACTATATTTTGATGCTTGAATGTAAATAAACACCTCATTTGAGGCACACACACGAAACAAATCATCACCACCACCACCACCACCACCACCACCATGCATCACCACTACTTCAAGCACCACGACCATCACGAAAACCACCACCATCACTACCACCATCATCATCAACGACAACATCATCATCATCATCACAATTCACATCTACTACCTATTCGATGCATCACTTTCGACGTGGCACGTGGCAATAAGAGTTACAGAATTCAGTTTATTATGTATCTAAGTACCTTAACACGTATTTTTTGCGTAGTTTGCGGAGAAGGAGAAGGAGGGAAGAGGAATGGAAAACTTTTAGAGATATTCGCGAATGGTACGAGACGGAAAGTTTGTTATCCTCGATAGCTTTGCAATCATTTATTACCTGTTAGAAACATTCTTTACAAATGGGATTAGCAGACGACAGATACTGCCCTCAGTGTCACGTCATAGAGGACATAGTGCATGTGTTCATTGAATGTGAACTGAACAAACATTTCGCTTTTATCAAACATGTTGTGAAGTATACTTTTAATATTGATTTTTGCATGGATATCTCTTGTTTACTTAAGATTATTATGGACACAAAGAGATAGACGCTCTAATAATGACCGCATTGTGGTGTATATACAAAATGTTAGTCTTTTGGAATAAGTTTGGTTTTAATGAAAACCGCTTCAAACTAAAATCTGTATTTGAAAGATAAATGAAAAATAGAATTGTTGTAAATCAGGAGCTAAAAGAAACAGACAAAAGGTTGCCAGAGAAACTGTTAAAAGCACTTTAAATGAAAGTAGCAAAATATTGTACAGTTTAAATAATTGATAACATTGTACTTCAATTACATTTGTTCTCACAACTATATTTTGATGCTTGAATGTAAATAATCAAGGCACATACACAACAAATCATCACCACCACCACCACAACCACACCCGCCACCACCACACCAGCCACCACCACCATGCATCACCACTACTTCAAGCACCAAAACCACCTCCAACACCAACACCAACACCATCACTACCATCATCATCATCATCATCATCACAATTCACATCGACTACCGATTCGATGCAATACTTCCGACGTGGCATGTGGCAACAAGAGTTACTGAATTCAGTTTATTATGTAATTAAGTACGTTAACAACAATTATCGTGAGTATACGGTTGTACACGAAGTTTGCGGAGAAGGAGGCAAGAGGATTGGAATTTTTAAAGAGATATCCGCGAATGGTACGAGATGAAAAGTTTGTTGGTTGTAATATAACAAACGCCCTGTAAGATGTTGCCTTTCACATATTCTTTCTAAAAGGCCGTTTATCTTGTTCAATATGGTTGATATTTAAGCGGGATTAACTGCTTCGTTTATATAAAGATTTTTCTTTAAATCTATAAAATGATAAACCTGACAAAAAAGAGTTAAAAATTATGATTTTAAATGAATTTCGGTTCGGAATTGTTTCATGATGGAATTCGTGCTTCACTTCATGTAATTCAGATATCAGTTAATTAAGTCTGCCATAGATATGTTGACAACGTAATCTAATTGAATCATCTATATGTGTAATTCCATAACTATATTCATAAAGAAAAGGTCACGAATGTGAAAACATGTTGATACTGTTTCATGTATGAACAAGAAGGGGGATTTGAGAAATTGTTTATTATTACCATGAATACACAGAATAGTTTGAATATGCTACGATTACGTCTATTTCATATCTATACTCTTTGTTTATTTTTATCACTTTAACAACAACTTTTACTATCCAATGTAGATGTCATTTTCATTACATATTGTTAATCTAATTGAATTAGGAAAAGAAAAGAAATTTCATGTTTCATGGTTTTCAGTCATTATCAATGCAACCTCAACTATATGGCCCATTAAAAAGGTGGAACATTTCTGCTTCCTCTTTCACAGTCATCTTAATCAACATCATCATCATCATCAACAACATCACCACGATCAGCTTCATCATCATCACCATCACCACTCTAATCATTACATCCTCGTCACCATCATCACCACCACTACCCCCATCATCAACGCCAAAGTCATTGTCATCGTCATCAATATCATCATCATCATTACCAACAACAACAACCTCATTTCCACCACTACCACCAAGATCACTCAAAATAAGGGTGAAAAGTGAGAGATGACAAGACTTTAAAATAGTGAAAAATGACATGTATACGTGGCACGTTTTTGTTTCAACAGGGAAAAGGGGGTACAAAACGACCATCTTGGGTGTTATTTTGCATTTAAAATGTTGACAACCATTGAAAAGACAATTACCAATTCCTGAGTTTTGTCATCATCATCATCATAATCACTTTTATCACCGCCCCTCCATCTTCGTCACCATCATCACTACCTGCACCACCACCACAATGCAACGAAACTACTTCAAGAACCACAACCACCTCCACCACCACCACCATCACTACGGTCGTCATCATCATCATCATCATCATCATCATCACAATTTACATCTACAACCGATCCGATGCATCACTCTCGACGTGGCACGTGGCAACAAGAGTTACTGAATTCAGTTTATTATGTAATTAAGTACCTTAACACTCATTATCGCGAATATACCAGGGTACACGAAGTTTGCGGAGAAGGAGAAGGAGGCAAGAGGATTGGAATATTTTTAGAGATATCCGCGAATGGTACGAGAAGAAAAGTTTGTTATCCTCAATAGCTTTAGCGTGAGAAATTAAGAATATGTTATGAAAACAAACATATCAATCTTATATAGTTAATATGCAGCCACGAGACAATGCGTGTCTTTATATTTCTTTAACCGAATATAACTTCATGTCAATAATGGTCCTTTTGATTTACATCAAAATTGTGATACAGAGGCAGACAAGGAGAGGCGAGCAAGAGGAATGGAAAACTTTTAGAGATGTCCGTGAATGGTACGAGAAGAAAAGTTTGTTGTCCTCATGTAGCTTTAGCGTGAGAAATTGAGAAGATGTTATGAAAACAAACATATCAAGCTTATATAGTAAATATGCAGCCACCGTCCTTTTTATATACATTCAAATTATGATGCAATATCAAATCTAATTTGTGAAGGAAAAAAATGTGTAAAGATGGACAGGTGTCAATGTCCCATAGGGTTATGTCTATGGAGGCATCCTCTATAAATAGAGGACAATTCTAGCATATCCAATCAAGTTCGTCACATCTCTTCAGAAGTACGGTAAGAGCTTGCATGACATCGGAAGGACACCGCACACCTCCACCATCCTAAGCGACAAGATTTGGGAAAACCTGAGCCTTTGAAAAGGTGAAATCTTCCTGTTTTAGGTTCTGAAAAATCATAGTGATAGTAAAAAAAATCGAAATAGCAGGCCTTTCAGTCAGATTTTTTTTTATCGGCTAGAGAATGGGAACTGTCTTGCGACAAATCCTATTGAGCATGTCCTCAGGTTGGAAGCCTGACTTACAACACTTTGAACTTTTGATTTTACTATTCAAATGACTTTCCAGAGGTACTACTAAGCGAATTTCAAATTTTCATCTCTCAACAACATGATCTCAAGTTTTCTCAAATCCAGTCGCAATGGATCGTACGGTGCGAAGTGACCTCCGGACGCCGATTGTTCTTCGCATTTTGCAGTGAAGCAGTATATTCTTTTCTCAATATTATTTATTGTTATTTCTCTTTATTATGGACAAGTCCAATGTCGTACTATTTAGTCATTTGTTTTTCCATATCTTACCGAGTATCCCGGAATTGAGAACATAAATTGGCGTAAAAAAGAATGATTTATCTTGATATTTAGTCTGATCAACACTCGACTCAGGCTAGCAACATTATTCGTCGGATGTTCATTACAATCTCGTATTTATAAACTTCATCTTCTTTGTATTTTGTTTGTGTTGAAATGAAATAAATCTAGAAAAACCACAAAACCAAGATGCAAGCTCTTCTTGTTCTCCTCTTCGTTGCCGTGGCTCAGTGCCGCCTTGCGCCTTTCCACCGAGTTGAACCTAACATTCCTGGCCAGTACATCGTCGTTCTTGAGGTAAGATCATTGTCATATTAATTGAATCGACTGATTTATATAGTTTTGTCAATGAATTTAACTACATTGAAGCTCCATGTAACTTTATGTTGACGATGGAAAACCTACTGCTGCAGTTATTTTAGGGCAGGCGGATTTTTTCTCCACCAAAGTAATTGTCGTCAGATTCATACAAGGATCAGTTAATTGATGATACTACTACTTGCTATTGCTAAAACTTCAACGTTCCTGCTAGATAAATATATTTTTGGCTTTAAAAGAATGCAGTGCAGAAATAATGGACCTGGCCTCCCCACTGCACAAATAGAGGACCTAAGTGCTAACGTCATATTCGCTCATCGTCCATGTTATTGGTTCCGAACAACAGAGTCTGCGCACGAGGTCCAACTCGAAATCAATCAAGCAACGGGCTGGAGAGAAAATTCAGTGTTTGGGGCTGGTGTGATCACCATGCCATTGTTTAGCACAAAATTGTTTGAAACCAGCAACATTGACAACTTGGCCAGAATGACGTCAGACTTCGGTACTCTATTTTTCTGCTGACGTATTGTAATGGACCTCTTCACCAATGTATTTCAATTCATGCATGTTTCTCTCCTGATCCCTGGTTATCAACCATTCCAGCCACCTGCTTTGCACTATGGCATCTCTATAGATGGAATCCACTTTGCACATATTGGTTGTTACTATGTCGGGCAAGCCTCTAACAAGCTTTTTAGTTGTCAAGAGAAAATTTTGTTCAAATGTTATTAATAAAATCAGTAAACAGTTTTATTTTCAAAGCTAACTTTCTTAGCTGAATTGGGGTCGCTTTGTGCATAGTTATTATTAATGTCATACATTTTGTTTGCAGGATGGCATCAATGTCGGTAGCTTCGCTGCCACCATGCAGACAGGGACCGTCCGCAAGACCCTGACCGGCCTCATCAATGGAGTCGTTCTCACCCTCGATGGCGATTTGCTTGAAAAGGTGAGCCAACAATTATGCTAGAAAGTTTTATAATCATCTTGATGATACGAATGATAGTTCACCTCTTTGTGTGTGTGTGTGTGTGTATCAATATAAACATATACAGTCAAACCTGCCTTAGTGGCCACCTCTCTATAAAAGCTACCTGTGTATAGTATAGTGGCCATGCATTGAGAAATGAGAGAGAATATTATAAGACTAAAGGACGTAGCTGTTATCACCAGTTGTTTATTGTATCCATGTTTTCGGCATTATAGCCTATATACAATGCGTCCAAGAAAAACTGAACCAAGCCAGAAAATAAAGGTCAATTCCAAGAAAATTATGAGCTCCATAAAAGTGATTATTTGCTTTTCATATAGTAGAAGTGATGTGCTTCAAATTTATACATTGAGTACATTAATCCAGACACACCCCACTGAGCAACTGTTAGTATCAAATATCCCTAATCTCGCATATAGGCTATACGCTGATGACACTGCCCTCTTTTGTTCTCATTCTGAGCTTGATTCATTTGTGAATAAAATAAACAATGAACTCCAAAAGGTGTCAGTTTGGTTTAAGCGCAATTAGTTATCTCTAAATATTATGTTTTTAATGTCAAACGTTTTGATACAGCGCATGCAGGAATCGGTTTTTTTCTTTTCTTTTTCCGATGGACTACCTTTATCTTGAGAAACAAATTCAAAGTTTCTTGGAGTTAATATTGACAAAAAACCTAAGTTGGAAACAGCACATAAAGATATCAATATAACCATATCACGAGCTGTCAGTATTTTATTGAAACTTAAGAATATTCTACAAAATGGTCAACTCTTTATGCTGTATAATATTTGAATCCTCCACCACATATCATATTGCAATATGATTTGGGTAAATTAAAGTTTGTAACTTTGGAAAAAAGACCATGGTGAGAAATTAATCAATCAATCAAATAAGAACCTCAACTATCCTTTATTTTATGATGGTGTCCATAACATTGTACTCATTATTGAACAGTATCATGTGACAACGATCCTCTCATTTAGTGTTAGAGTTTATGTTTCCCTCAGGACACATTCCATCATGTCCGCGTGTAATATTAACGTTTTAAACCATGTTCATTGTGTCACCCGAATCGAGCACGAATGGATTTTGACATGCCATTTTCAAAATCATGTTGCTTAGCGAAGCGTGTACAAGTTAATGCCATCAATGTATCAGTTTAAAGAATATTACTTTGTATATGAATACATTTTGAAATGTGCTAACAGTCTAATGACATAGACAATCCGAACACGATTTATAAAGGCAACAGGTGGTTTCTTAAAACTTCTTGAGATTTGTTTTCATATATCAGCGACATCCCGCCGTCAGTATTGACATATTAATATTATCACTGTTCTTATATAAAATCTTAAATTCACAATGTAATTTATAATTTAACGTAATGTTCATTAATCATAAAAAATAATTTATGTTAAACATTGGGCTCCAATCAGGTCATCTATAACAATGCAATTTCCTATCTGTTCTTTAATTAACTCCACATGATTGTTATACTCTGTTATAATCATTAATTTCTAACAATTATATCTTAATCTTATAAATTTACTTTGTTACCTTGATTAATGGAATGTATTCATCTACCTATTTATAATGCGTGTTTATACCTTGTTAAAGATGTAACACTTTCCAGAATTCGACTAATTACAAGTAAGTATTCATTTTTTATGTAACCACGCAATGTATATTACTTTTTTTCACTGAACATTATTTTGGTCTAAAGGTACGTGGTCTGAATGGCATCCGTTACATTGAGGAAGATGGGCTGGCTACTATGCTTGGTAGCCGAAACGGTGGTAATTACTGGGGGCTTGACCGTATCGATGAGCGTTATCTACCTCTTGATGGCAACATCAACTTTAGCGGTAAGCACAATCAATAGGGGACATCCAAGTACATTGTCATTATCATTATATGCTAGCAAGTACAAAATTAAGTTTCAAATGTAAAGGACATCGATGCGCGCACTAGCTGAGACTAGACGCGCACTGTACTGTTTGGTTTCCCGACCTCCTTGACATTTCGACACCTGACATTTTGATCGGGTTTCTATCTTTTTTTCTGGAATCTAATTTCATATTGCTGACCCGTTTCGTAAAAACAAATAATTCATGTTTTGAAGCTCGTGCATTAGTGATATGCATTGCACTCGATTAAGTAACAGTGAGCCGGATAATTAACTCGACAAGCCTCGTTAATTATCCGATTGTGACTTAACCTGCTTGCATTACATATTCAGTGATGCACTCACAAACATGAACTCATTATCCGTAAACCCTTGGGATTTAAAATAAAAATAAGGTTATTGGTACACTTAGTTAAAGTCAGGCAAATGGGGAGGCGCTCATTTTTCCGACGGTTCGTAATTCCAAACCACAAATCTCCCATACCCGAAGAACATAATTCCGTTTATCCAACGTTTCGTAATTCCGACAAATAGGGTTTATCATTCAGAAAATCAATTAGGCTTCGTTATTCCAAAGGTTTGTTATTCCGAAAAACGATATGACCCTATTCTCGGAATTATAAACCTTATTTCATTTTTATTTTCGGTTCTACGATTCTTCGGTTCTCGGATTGTGAACCTTCGGAAAAACGACACTTAACCTGCATATAATCTCTAGTTCAACGAATATTTCAATGATTTTGTTTATCCACTACAGGTACTGGATCAGGAGCAAATGTTTTCGTTCTCGATACCGGAATCACTTACTCGCATGAGGACTTCAACAATAATCGTGCCCAAGAATTCTGGGATTACGATTCTAGTGGAGATGTACGTGACTTTTAACACTTTCGAGACAGTTTTTTTGTTTGTTTTTATTTCCATAATAGTAGGCCTAATAGCATGGTAAATTATGAATAGATATAACTATGGCGACTAGCCCATTTCACTTGTATTTTCATATTGCCACTGCTCTTTTCGTATGTTGATAAATGAGCACACACGTGAATAGCCATTGTAATAAAACGGGAAAATATCCAAATCATAATTACATACACATAGTAATATACAAAAAAATCCTGGAAAAAATATAACAAAAAGAAATAACATGTTACATAAAAATATAAGGGATTATCGACATAAGCTAATTCAGAGCTAATATATGTAGAGGATGATGCGTAGAAAGGGCAACAATATCTGCATGCAACGTGTCCTTTTCTTGATGCATGGCCATATTGCGTTTCATACCAGGAACTTTAGATTAAATAAGCCTCGAGATCTTTAAATTGGCAACATATTTATCAATATATCAATATATATCATTTTTATAAATCAAAATTAAAGACATATTCTCTTCAGACATATTAGTCCACGCTATTTTATTCAGAGTAATCTGGCTATAAAAGAAGGAAAAAACGTTGCCAATTTAAGAACATGCGATTAATTTTGAAATCTCTCTCTTTCTCTTTTTTCCTTTCTCTCTCTCTCTCTATCTCCCTCTGTTATATATCATAAGGGTTCTGATTGCCAAGGTCACGGAACTCACTGTGCCGGAACAGTCGGAGGACAATATAGTGGTGTTGCCACTAATACCAACATCTTCAGCGTTCGTGTGTTGTCCTGCACGGGATCTGGTTCTTATTCTAACATCATAGCTGGTAGGCTTATACATCGTAACCAATCTTAACCAATGATATTTGAAGTATCAAATGGGATTCTTTGACCAGTCTTAAATTCACAGGGATTATCAACAATGATATTAACAATAGATATTATAATAACAAGGATGGTAATGATAATAATAATATTCATAATACTTATCATTACCATTACTACTTATACTACTAAAAATTATAATTATAATTATAATATTAATAATAATATTCATAATAATTATAAGTTATAACTAATAATCATGATAATATTTGTTGATAATAATAACAATTACAACGATAATGATAAAAGTAGCAAAATTAATGATGATAACAATCATGATAATACTATTAATAAAAATATGAATAATAACTATAATAATGATAGTAATGATATTTATGCTAATAATATAAATGATATAACGTTATGTTATCATAATGATAATAATAATAATGATAAACATAATAATGATAATTACGATAATAATGATAATAACAGATAATAATATTCATGAATAAATAAAGAAGTACAAAAAATAACATTATTCTGGGTTAATAGGTCTACATGGCTTTTTTCTTCTTTTTTGCAAATAATTTTCACGCTGGAATACCAATGACCTTTCCTAGTCTCCCAAATGTTGTTAGAGGGGTGCAATATTTTTTTACTGCCTTTGACCTTCTTTCCTATGAGTCAGGTCAATATAGGGTTTGACAAAAAAAATTGCAACATCAGGTTTATCAAAGGTTCCCGTAGTGTTTGACACCAGAAACAACATACAAAATTTCTTCAAAAATCGGACCCCCGAAAGCGGTTATTTTACAAAATGACATCCAAGATGGCCGCCAATACCTTTAAATAGCCATTAGTCATGGTATATTCGTCTTAGAGATGTGATTTTCGTGTCTATACCTAAGATTTGGGGCTTCGAGGTATCCATTCATACCACTTACAATGGGTTATGTTCACCAAGAAACCTGGAAATTCAAGTTGGCGTCTAAAATGGCCACCAGCCTCTATAAATGACCGACAATGATTTCCTGTTTACAGTAAAGCTGTAATTAGCAAGATTTAAAGTATGTGTTAAATATCAGAATATTCATTGGCATGCTTTGAATGATTAGAAAGGTTAAGAGTAGCCTCATACTCAAAACAATAGCAAAGAATTTTAAGGCCGCCGTTTTGAAATCCAAGATGGCCACCAGAAACTGAAATTAACCATATATCGTGATATATCTATTTTAGAAATGAAATTATGATATCAATACCTAGGTCTCGGGGGTCGACAAATTCATGTAGACTGTTTAAAATGTGTTTTGGCCATCAACAAAACTGTAAATCAAAGATGGCGTCCAAAATACATGGCACAAGACCGATCCTTGCGTAGGATGGCATAGAAAGTAATAAATATTTTGCACTAGGTTGTATTTAACACCTGTTATAACTTGTTTCATATTGGACAAGTATTATGACAATGTGACAATGATTATTTAAAACAAACAATTTAGTACCACCGGTCTCCAGTGTGCTTCAGACACTATAAAAATCTTACTCTCCTCCCCGCCCCCCGCCCCCGCCTCGTGTGATATCTGGTGGAAACACAATCCATTAATTAATTGCAAGGCATTCGGGAAGAGCTTACAGGAGGCATATTGATAATGATGAGGCTACTCCGAGTAAATCAAACCATTATCATTGTCAATCTATTCAAATCTTTGATGTGCTTAGATTTCCTGGAGAATATTGCGTTTGACGATTGAAAAGCTTTCTCAAAGCCACGTATTTTACTAAGATTTACAGAAGAAACAGTTCTTCTCTTTCCAGGGGAACGAGAGAGAAAGAGAGAGGGGGAATACCTTTTTAAAAAAATCCACGAACAGTTAAATTTTCGCGGATCCCTTAAAACTACCCCCTTTTTTGTACGCGTAATTTTGAATTGTCATTCATAGCCTGTACTTAAAGTCAACATTAAGTGATACCACTTGGGCCTTTTCTCTTCGACTTCTAAAGGTGTGAATGCTGTGGCAGATTCCAGCAAGTCCCGAAAGATTGCTTCCATGTCCCTTGGCGGAGGTTATTCGTGGTCTCTCAATAACGCCATTGAAAGTGCCTATGATGCAGGTGTTGTTGTCGTTGCAGCAGCCGGTAACAGCGACGACGATGCCTGTGATTACTCTCCAGCTTCTGCCTCGGATGTAAGTTATATAATTTCTTTCATATTTCTCCTTTGCTTGATTTTGCATTATTCCTAATAATCAAAATCTTTTTAAAAAATCTAAGCTGAATGTGCACAATGTCATTGCATATAAGAAAATGCGGTAGTGCATTTTTGGCATTGCAAAAACAAAGATGCCCACGTCTGTGCACTCATTCAGTTTAGACGCAGTTCTTGATTTGAAAGGTAACATCTCTGCTGAAGATAGACCTTTTCTCAATATTTTTAGTTTTTCGCTTTTTGTACGAATACGTAGGTAATGCAATAATACGGACTTAAAGTGTGTGTCCGTCACGTATTTTGTATGCCTGTTATCAGGATCGCTCTATGGACCGGCTTACAAATAAATTTTCAAATATATAGATGTTCCTTTCCTTGGGACCTAGTGACGAGTTATTCCATTAACCTGTTATTGATGAATGAACTATAATACTTGGAATCAAGTCTGCAAAAATTAATTGTTGTTATGTCGGGCAAGTCATGGGCAAGCTTTCAAAATCTCAAGAACAACCTTTTTTATAAGTATGTCTAAAATGTGTGAATATGTTAGTACGCCTATATCTATTAAGAGTTTACCCAGACTTGAGCGGTCAAGCCATTTGGCCATTATCCTTTATTTTGATATTTCATATGAAGTTCTAATTTCTTGTTTGTTAGCAGTGCCTCTTTTCAGTTGGTTTCTTGTTTAATTCAAACTTTTTTGTTGTTCTCCAACCTAAACAAAAATCGTATCATATATACGTTAGTTGCTCTGATTTGTATTGTAGTAATGTTCACTTTGATGCATATTGTAAAAAGTTCCTTGTTTGTATTTTATTTTGTTTATATCATTTTGTTGTACATCACAAGGCTTCATAGAAAAATGAATGAATTACCCTGGTTTTTATAGGTGAAATAAATAACTAACTATAAATAAAAGAATAATAAAGTAACCAATCCTGTAATCCGTCACATGCAGGCTATCACGGTTGGCGCAACCGATATAGACGACTCCATGGCATCTTTCTCAAACTACGGCTCATGCCTGGACATCTTTGCCCCTGGCGTCGACATTAACAGCGCTAAATATGGCACATCAAGCAGCTACGTAGAATATAGTGGTACCAGCATGGCATGCCCTCATGTTGCGGGTAAGGATTTATTTTCTTAATTACAGTAATTGTAAATAATTATCAATTACTAATAAATACTAGTAGAAAAAATAGCTGCTAATAGCCTGGTTACTAGTAGTAACATTACAACGTCTGCACTTTAAAACAATCTGAGAGCACTGGCCTATTAATTATCGAATACTAGATTATGAATGATACTAAAAAATATTGACAATATAGCCTCATTTCTGGCACGTCATCATCATCATCATGATTCATAATTGAGTATTATAAGCTGTATATAGACCATAATATAACTATCGAAATGTCTCCTTAAAGAGAAGGTTCATTGATTTTAAACACTAAATTTATTGTCATTATTGCAAAGGTGACACTTTGATTTGACAAGATTATCAAAATTCAATGCTTGGAAACATTCGAAGTAATGATTATTATGAATTACAAAACGCTTAAATACAGCCCCGGCATAGCACCTGAAATGCTCTCCGATCGCTGCTGAGATGTGTGACGTCACATGTTGAACATGATTTGCACAAGCAGACGATGTCCCATGACATCTCACACATTTTCAGTGCCTGTTTCGTCATCTTCTCTTCAGTTATTTCTCTTACTTCACTACCGTCAGGCTAAATGTTTAATCTATTGCCTCACTCTAAACCCCGCGCATGGTATTATTTTGATGAAAAATGCAGCGATAAAAATTAAGGAATCCGTCGCTTGTAAACAAAATAAGACGCCATTGTATTTTCAGCTGCATACACCGCGGTATGTTCGGCGTTTCAAGAGAGAACAAATGCGTCCATGCTATCATTCCGGGGGGTTTTAAATTTGAAAGTGTGGTTTCTTTGATTGTTCATTAACCCCTATCCTGTGTATTTACAAACAAAAGAATTTAGTTATCAGAATCGGTTTCATATCCCTTTTGAATGGTGTAAAATTCCATCACATTTATATACACTAAACTCATTATAATTTGAGAAATAATAGCATTGCAATTATGTTCATTCTTTATGGGATGTCGTCTGCTTGGGCAGGATTGGTTCATATTGTGACGGCATTAAAACATCGTTATTTTTCTGGCGAATCTCTCGCATTTCCCAATGCTATGGAGGTGGTTTTATTTGTATTTTTATAAATCACCCGATATGTAGTTGACCTAAAACTTGTACGATGGCCATCTTTTAGCTTACCAGTTTCTAGTAATACACTATTTGCCATATTTATGATTTTCTTTGAACCCGCACTTTAAGATTCCAATGCATATTTGTCTTCAAATATTATTTCATTTTGGAAATGCCAATTTATGACATTTATGACATCTAATCTGGCTGTGTCCCCCCTTTTTTTTTTTTTTTTTTAAATAATAAATAAACAGGCGCCGCTGCAGTCATTCTCGGAAACAACTCCGGCTACTCTCCTTCTCAAGTGGCATCTAAGTTGATCAGCGATGCTACTTCGAACGAAATCTCTAACCCTGGTTCAGGAAGCCCAAACCTTTTGCTGTACGTCGCATAGACCCTTCAGTAAAATGTTCCATCTCCTTCCACTAACTCGTATTTGTGCTTTATTCAAAACGACCTTAATCTTTTCTTTTCAACTCTTAGTGGACTTTTAACAAAAAGAGTGGGTGGGGTCCTCAAAATAATCGACATACTAATACCTGGTACAGTCCTTTGGTAGACTTCGGCATGAAAGTGATTTCGACAGCTAAAAATAAACCTCTTTTTTGAGGCGTGGGGATGAGTGTCTAACCTGAAACTTACAATTTTAAAATATTATTGAATGATTGACGCAAATTAGAGACATCCACTATACAAACAGTTGTGATTGATGATAATAAAAAAAATCAGAGTTCTCTGTAACAGAACGATATGGTAATATATATCTTGGGAAGTCATGATTTTGCGAGGCACCGGTGTATAAGGAGATGATGGAATAATGAAAATAAAAGAGCATCAAGCATAATCATGTTTTGAGTCCATACTTTAATGTTGTTTGGTTTATGGCAATGAAGTAACGAGAGTGAAATATCGAACAAATTAGAGAGCGAGATTATATATCAGACTTTTCTCAAATACCCGAGAACAATAATCATACATAATTTTGATTAAAGGTACAAAAGTATGCGATAACGAAACTATAACACACTATGTATATGATTTGAGGTCCTGTGTGAGAGAGGGAGAGAGAGAGAAAGATAATAGAGAGATTGATAGATACAGGGGCGTCTCTAGAGAGGGTTTGTGAGGGTGTAACATCTCCCCCCCCCCCGACATAAAACTCCTTTCGGAAAATGCGCCACCTCTGTAAAAAAAAGATGAGGATTTTTTTTGTTAAAGGAGGCGAGAATGTAAAGGAGAAGGGAGACGAAGAAAAGAGAAAGGAAAGTGAAATTGGGAGGGAAAAGGAAAGAAATTAAAAAACAAAGGGAAAGGAAATAAGGTAATGCATAAAAACAATTGTAAAGAGAGAGAGAGAGGGTGAAAAGGGGAAAGGTGAATTAAAAGTGAATGAAGGAATGGAGAGAGGAAAGAAGTGAAGAAAAAAGGCCAAGAAAGATCTAGAAAGGAGACGATGAGGAAAGAAATGGAATTGGGGAAGAGGGATATGAGATGAAAGAGATAAGGGATGAAGAGGAAAGCGTTAGAAGAACGATAGCGAAAAAGAATGAATTCGAAGCGGTAGAGAAAGAATAAATTTAGAAGGAGAGGGGGAATAAAAGAAAGAGAGATGAGAAAAACGAGGAACAATGGCGCCCAAGTAAAATTATTACGAAAGAAGCAAAAAAATCCACGCCCAAACGAACATGAAAAACAAAAGTAAATGAAAAGTAATGTAAAGAAGAAAAACTAAAAAAGAAAGGCAATGAGAAAGAAAGTTTTTAAAAAACCTGCCGTCTCAAATTCTTTTATACAAGGGTGATATTTCTTACATTGGGCTTATTAATGAATATAACTAAATGCGTTCTATCAAGTTAGTTTATAGATGAAAAAATATATTTCATGATTACAGGAGAAATCCTTTAAATTAGATCTAAATTACTAAATTTTCTTGGTATCTCCCATCTGGTAGACTATTGTCTAATACGCCAGGAAGCCTCCTTTTAAGCTTATGCAATATCATGAAAATGTTAACTACACTGAAAAAAAAAATTCTGCCAGTTGGGGCGAATATTACGTCAGGGAATCTTGAAACATAGAAACCAACAAACAATAAAATGTGCAAGGAAGTGATAGCTTAAGGCTATATAGGGCACTAAATAGAGGCACAACACAAATAATAATGTTTAACGCTGCCTATCCCAATAAGAGAAAAAAGTGGCTGGTAAGCTCTGACTTCTGATGAAAAGTGCTTTAAAATGCACAGTTCCAAACAATAAAAAACGTGAACTTTTCAAACTCGGTCACTACACGACCTCGAAAAAAAAAAGAAATGAGTCATAATCTAAAGTTACCGAGGGATTCGTGAAAAAAGGAAAGGTACAAATAGGGACATCCACTTTACAAACAGTTATGTGTGATGATAGGGAATATTTTTTTTTAATTCTTATTTTCTTCCCCCGAGTACCCGATTTAAAGGCCATGATCAACGATTTCGATTTACTATTGATTTGGATATGTCTTTAAAAGTATGTTCAAATATTATGATGATTATTGCAATATCTACCATGGTCGGATCGCAGTCGAATCGTATATTGTGCGGTGATTTATAAAAGTACAATTAAATAATTTAGCAACGCCCCCGGATAGATAGATAAATTTACAGATATATAGATAGAATTAGATAGAAAGATTAATGCATATATGTTGAAGAAATATTTTACTGGAGCAATTATGATGGTAGATTCAACTAAAGCATTTGACTAACACCATTTATGAGTGTTATGCTAATGTAGTTATGTCAAGTAATCAAAGGAAAGGACTCATTACATTGTTATATAAGAAAGGAGACTGTTAAAGCTTGAAAAACTGGAGGCCTATAACACTCCTGAACTGTGATTACAAAGTCATAGTAGCTATTTTAGCACGTAGGTTACAAAAAGTTATTAAACAAATTATTGACCCAAACCCAACTGGGTATACTAAAGGTCGTTTAGCGGTTCATAATGTTCGATTAACAAAAGACATAATTGCAAATATGTGGAAGAAAAAGTTACTGGAGCAATTATGATGGTAGATTCAACTAAAGAACTTGATGTCGTTGCTTTTGTAAATAACAGTTAGAAAAATTTAACTTTGGTCCGTCTTTTCGACAGTTCTTTATGTCAGCTCTTGGTACTGTGTTTACCTGGCTAATGACAGATTTGATCCTGGTGTAATGATTTGGGCACCGTTGCATAAAACTTACCATTGATGGTAACTTTGCCATCAATGGCAACTGCCAATGTAACAGGGCTCAACAGCCAATCAAAATCAAGGTTTCCATGGTAGTTACCATTGATGGCAAAGTTACCATCAATGGTAAGTTTTTGCAACGGGGCCATGGTCATGCGTACCCCAACAAAAAAGCAAATTGACACATAATTATGATTCCTACGTTCTTTATTTGACCTCTATGCTCTTAAAAGAAATTAAAAATATTATACATTGATACAAAGATAACAGTATTTAAACAAATAAATGGATGAATAGAACATACTTATTCCCTATTCATAAGTTCCTAATTATTGCTGCCACAATTAAGATTTTTACTCAAAACATGTTACAAATAAAGTAATATTAAAATGAGAATTCTTCTCAAATTGTTATAATCCGTCCACCCTTTAAATGTGCATTATGAACAAAATAGATTAATAAACATCATGAAACAGTTTGCCTATAATCACTTGTGAATCTCACTGCTGACTCTCACAAAAATAATCAAACTACATGTATATGCTGTATTTTATCAATGGTATTTATGCTCAAAAGTTATATACATTTTTATAATACTTGCACTTTTTAAATGTGCATTATAAACAAAATAGTTTAATTTACATCATGAAACAGTTTGCCTTAAATCACTTGTGAATCTCACTGCTGACTCTCACAAAAATAATCAAACTTTATGCTGTATTTTATCATACTTCATCAATGGTATTTATGCTCAAAAGTTATATAAATTGGCACACGGTTCTTTGTGAATAAGGTTGAATATGCATTCACCTTGTATTAAATAGAAGGTAAACCTCAGTCAACACCTAGATTATTTCCTTAATAATACTCAACGAACGTATCTGGTAGACTTCCCAGAAATAACAAGTAATAAAGGAATAATTTTTATATATTTTCTTAGATTATGAAAATAAATACATTTGAAATATCCTCTTCTATGCATCTTCAAACTAGAGTTCTTGCTAAAATAATTTATTATGTTTCCTTTTGTGATATTTTGTTCCTGTATTTAAAAAAATTAAACTGAGTCAATACATACTTAACTTCCTTAGTGCATGAAATAGGTTTCATGATATGCATATCCACATATTTTGCTTTCAACTCATTATACCTATATTTTATGGTAAATGAAGTTAAGTTCCTTAAATTAATCCCAAAAAATTATTTTAAACATACAGTTGATGTGAGTGCGTTGAGTCATGGAGGCTTCTCCTGGCCTGAAATGCTGGAGCTGTAGATCAGAAAAGCGCTGTTAGGCCTGCATTACCTAACATGAACAGCACATACACAAGGGGTGTGCCTTCCCCGTGGTGCCTTCAACAACTGCCTCTCAATCTCTTACACCACAGCTTCCGATCTCCCACACCCAAGCTTTCAAACTCACACACCATAACTTCCACCTGTGTGAATCATTCATTGCAGTCCGATCTCCCACACCCAAGCTTTCAAGCTCACACACCATAACTTTCACCTATGTGAAGCATACAGTGCAGTCCGATCTCCCACACCCAAGCTTTCAAACTCACACACCTTAACTTCCACCTGTGTGAAGCATACAGTGCAGTCCGATCTCCCACACCCAAACTTTCTTACTCACACACCATAACTTTCACCTGTGTGAATCATTCATTGCAGTCCGATCTCCCACACCCAAGCTTTCAAGCTCACACACCATAACTTCCACCTGTGTGAAGCATTCAGTGCAGTCCGATCTCCCTCACCCAAGCTTTCAGGCTCGCACACCATAACTAAACCTGCGTGAATCATTCAGTACAGCATTCAACATAGCATTTAAAGTAAACCATTTCAGGTGGGCACTGCAGTTGCATCCTCTCTGAGCCACTATATGCATGGATGGTTTTTTTTTTTTTTTTTTTTTTGGAGGGGGTAAAACCAATCACATTGTGACACTTTAAAAGAACATTTCAAGTTCAGTCATTGTAAAGGGATGGATACCAGAAACGTTCCCAGTCAAGAGAGGGATACGATAAGGATGCTCCCTCTTAGCATTTTGGCAGCTGAATTCATAACTTATAGAGTAAGCAAAAATGATACCCTTCAGAAATTGGATTTTAAAGGTTCCAACTCTACACTTAAACTTTTTACAATATGCTGACGACACTTTTTTCTTTGTTAAAAAAAATACTCTAGAGCATATCATAGATGAATTGACTTATTTGGAAAAGTCGCAAGCCCGAAATTAAATAAAGAGAAAACTGTTCACTTTTGGATTGGAGATGTCGAGAAAGTGTGGTCTTTCTCCGACCTTGATCTTAATAGGTCAACAGAACTTGTACAGTACTTAGGATATGTTATATCTGCAGACTTATACTATGCTACAAAATTGAGTTGGGAAAATAAATTGACCAAACTACAGAAAATCCTAGACAACTGGAGAAGCAGAAAGCTTACATTATTCGGACAAAATCACTGTTGTTAAATCACATCGAAATACAAGTGTATTCCTGTTGGTGTGCAGTCCTGCATACATCTCATATTTTGATATGTAAACTTCTGGATTTGTTTTATAGTTTTTTTAAATATTTTTTGAAATATTTGTTTTTCAAACTTGCAAAGCTCCACCCTAAAAAACCTCCAGATCTCATTCCCCTTGTGACATCATCTGTCAGTCATCAATGAGCCAACTTGAGCAAGTGGTATGTATCTTTGCCGAAGTCGACCACCTGTTACAATACGTAATACAATAGCAACATACAAGTTGCTATGTCAGACATGCTGTAGCATCACCAGGAAGACAAAGGCAATGATGATGTATTGTCCATATGTATGGAAGCATGCAATTCTATTATGAACGTGTGCTAAGCTGGAAATTACATACCATTGTCTATTCTAGAATATTAGTTTAGTCTGACATGTCTGACATAGCAACTTATATGTTGCTATTGTTTGTGGTATTGTAACAGGTGGTCAACTTTGGCAAAGTTACATGCCACTTTCTCACGTTAGCTCATTGATGACTGACAGATGATGTCACAAGGGGAATGAGATCTGGAGGTTTTTGGGGTGGAGCCTAGCAAGTTTTAAAAACAAATATTTCAAAAAATATTTAAAAATCTATGAAACAAATTCAGAAGTTTACATATCAAAATATGAGATGTATGCAGGACTGCACATCATCAGGAATACACTTGTATTTCGATGTCATGGGCCCTTTAAGTAAAATAGTTCACTTAATGATAGTAGACACGATACTACCAAAGTGTCTGAAGAAATTAAATCGATCAGTATTCATTTTTATTTGGAATTCCAAAATCGACAAGATTAAAAGGTCCATCCTTACTAAAGATTATAGCCAAGAGGGATTACGTATGATTAACACTGAGAAACAGATATTGAGTTTTGTTACAGATGGCTCGATAGATTATTTGATGACAGTAAGGGTGCATGGAAAGATATGTGTAATTATTGTTTTGATTCTCTCGGTGGCGAAAATCTTCTGTTAAACTGTAACTATGACCATAAATTATTCGCTGTCCAGGGAGGTGTTTCACAAAGACTAAGATCAACTTTGAACTTAACTATGGCAGGCCGTTCATGCCCCTAGTTCCTCTATTCATTCCTGGCATTGGTTTCTAAAGAGACGTAGAAATCGTGGTTACAAATCGACAAAATTTACATTTTTTGATAGTTTATTATTGAAGGAAAAAATATTATCTAAAGATCATAATTGAGAGACCAATGGTGAGAGCAACCAATGGCATGAACGGCCTGCCATAGTTTAATCCAACTTAAAGTCGATCTTAGTCTTTGTGAAACACCCCCCAGAAATGGCAACTTCCCGATTTCTACTTTAAAATATTCCTAGCCTGGAATTATGTGAAAGGTTATACTTGTAGTGAAAATTATCCTGTACCAGATACATTTTTTTAGATGCAAATAATATGGCGTAACAGATTAAGAAGGGGCTTTCACATATACACTCCGAGTAAAAACAGACATTTTGGGAATACGCGCTAGCTTGGCTATTTCTGTGATAAATACCATGGAAGCGACTGATATTAGAGACTAGCAGCCTACATGCGGGGTGCATTATACAAGGATTATACACATGAACATCAGCGAGCAACCAGTGACATTGACAATGTATTATCATGTCACCCACATTGGGGTATTGGAGAAGTTTACAATCAGTTTGAATTTGTCAATTTAACACTGTACAATATATCTCTTCCTCTTTGGTTTATTAGTAACCACCCTCACCCCCTCCCCCTGTAAATGGAAGCAATTGAAAAAGAAAGATACTGGCACCAGTAAATTGGTATTCGAATTAATGAATTACTGAACATGTTCTCGACATCAATTTAATAATTTGATATAAGACAAAAAAGAGAAACATGAAGATAATATTGAACTCATAACATGTTATGTGCACATACTTAAATTAATAACTACTTAAATTCCATTTACACATATGAGTAAAGGGATTGTTAATTTAAATAAAAGACTGGCTGCCTTTGTCCTCTACAAATACATTAATGAAGCATCTACAGACAACTAAAGTAAAACATATAATATATATATATATATGTATATGTATGTGTAGGATTTACCACCAGCGCACTTTAACGAGTATTATGGCAAAACTGGCCAGGATAGCGTGTAGAAAGAATTTGTGCTGCCCGGCCGGCTCCCGTACAGTTCCTAAGGGCGCCGGGACATTTTTTACCAGCCGTACGGGTCCCATAGTGCTGAGTTTGCCCCTCACGATGTTTTTCTGGGAATGTCAGAGGACACATAGTTCATTGCACCGCACGGCACCCAGCCGGGCACCTGGATGACCCCGGCCGGGCCCCGGGAGCCATGGGGTGCACATGTTCAACGGACGGACCCCGTAAGATAACCGGCCGGCACCCGGTCGGCACCCGGCAGGCACCCTTACGGGCGCCTTGCATTTTCACTCGACCAATTTTCGCCGGGAACCTCCCGGGCGCCGCAGAATATGTGACAACACATGCCGTAAAAATGAAAATCGGAAGGGCCCCGTATGGTCTCTAAAATCGAGTATATGTGACGTAGGCATAAGAGAGTTCCATTTTCAATTGCTGTACAATATACTACCTTTTGGAAACAATCTTTACAAATGGAGATTAGCAGACGACGGATACTTCCCCCAGTGCCACGTCATAGAGGACATAGTGCATGTGTTTATTGAATGTGAACAGAACAAATATTTATTTGATTTTATCAAACATGTTGTGAAGTACAGTTTTAATATTGATTTTTGTATGGATATCTATTGTTTACTTAAGATTAATATTGACCGAAGATACACGTTTTAATAACGATCGCATTCTGGTGTAAATACAAAATGTTGGTTTTCCGGAATAACTATGGTTTTACTGAAAACCGTTTCAGACTAAAATACGTATTTGAGAGAGAAATATAAAAATAATTGTTGTAAATTAGGAGCTAAAAAAACAGACAAAAGGCTGCCAGATAAACTGTTAAAAGCACTTAAGATGAAAAAGAGCAAAATTTTGTACAGTTGAGAAAATTGATTACATTGTACTTCAATTATATTTGTTATCACAACTATATTTTGATGCTTGAATGTAAAAAACCCACCTCATTTGAGGCACACACACTGAAACAAATCATCACCACCACCACCACCATCACCACCATGCATCGCCACTACTTCAAGCACCACAAGCACCTCCAACACCCCCACCAGCACTACCATCATCATCATCATCATCACTATTCATATCTACTATCGATTCGATGCATCACTTTCGACGTGGCATGTTGCAACAAGAGTTTAATACTGGATTCAGTATATTATGTAATTAAATACCTTAACAACCATTATCGTGAATATACGAGTGTACACGAAGTTTGCGGAGAAGGAGAAGGAGGCAAGAGGAATGAAAACTTTTAGAGATATTCGCGAATGGTACGAGAAGAAAAGTTTGTTATCCTCAATAGCTTTAGCGTGAGAAATTGAGAAGATGTTATGAAAACAAACATATCAATCTTATGTAGTTAATATGCAGCCACTAGACGATGCGCGTCTTTTTATTTTTTGTAACCGAAAATATAACGGAGGAGATAGTTATTTAGACTACATAACATGATAACACCATTTTGTTAGAATCATAGGAAATCGAGGGGAACTTTAGGCTAAACCTGTATTTATGCTAATTATTTGCCTACCCCAACTACATAAACGTGTTATAGTGCGTTACGCCCAAAATAATAATTTGTGCTTAATGTATTATAAAGAACGCCCTGTCAGGTGTTAACTTTCACAAATTCTTTCTAGAAGTTTGTTTATCTAGTTCCATATTGATATTTAATTGAGATTAACTGCTTAATTTATGTAAAGATTTTTTTTGAATCTATAAAATGATAAACATGATATAAAAAGAGTAAACAATGATTATTTCAAATCAATAAAAGTAATGTTTTAGGTTCGGAATTGTTTTATGATGGAATCCTTGCTTCACTTCGTGTGATCCAGATATCAGTTAAATAAGTCGGTCATAAATATATTGATAATTTAAACTAATTGAATCATATATATGAGTGATTCTATAACTTTGTTCATAAAGAATAGGGCAAGAATATGAAAACATGTCGATACTGTATCATGTATGAACAAGAAGGGGGTTTTGAAAAATATTTTATGAATGCCATGAATACACAGAATAGTTTAATATGCTACGATTACGTTTATTTCATACCTATACTCTTTGTTTATTTGTATCGCTTTAACAACAACTTTTACTGTCCAATATAGATGTAATTTTCATTACATATTGTCAATCTAATTGAATTTGGGAAAAGAAAAGACATTTCATGTTTCATGATGTTCATTAATGCAACCTCAACTATATCATTGTAATAGCCCTAATGTCACCTGACTATTCTGTTATCTACTCTGTGCAAATACTCGCTAAAGGAACACAGAGACGTTGAACGTACCTGGCACGTTTTGTCTCGACGGGGAAGGGGGTCTGTTTAGACGACCGATGAAACAGGTAGAAAATGTCTGCTTCCTCCTTCATAGTCGTCGTAATCATCATCATCATCATCATCATCATCAACATCATCACAATCAGCTTCATCATCATCATCACTCTTATCATCACATGCTCGTCACTATCATCACCACTACTATCCCCATCATATACGCCACAATCATTGTCATCGTCATCAATATCATCATCATCATTACCAACAACAACAACAACCTCATTTCCAACACTACCACCAAAATCACACAGAAAAAAGGTGGCACGTTTTTGTTTCAACAGGGAAAGGGGGCACAAAACGGCAATCTTGGATGTTATTTTGTTTTTTAAATATTTTGACACCCATTAAAAAGACAACTACGAATTCCTCTTTTGTCATCATCATCATCACTTGTATCACCCCCCCCCCCCATCTTCGTCAACATCATTACCCCCACCACCACCAAAATGCATCAAAAATACTTCAAACACCACAACCACCTCCAACACCACCACCATCACTACCATCATTATCATCATCATCAACATCATCACAATTCACATCTACAACCGATTCGATGCATCATTTTCGATGTGGCACGTGGCAACAAGAGTTACTGACTTCAGTTTATTGTGTAATTAAGTACCTTAACACGCATTAGCGTGTGTACATGAAGTTTGCGGGAGAAGGAGAAGGAGTCAAGAGGAATGGAAAACTCTTAGAGATATTCGCGAATGGTACGAAAAGTTACGTTTGCTATCCTCAATAGCTTTAGCGTGAGAAATTGAGAAGATGTTATGAAAACAAACATATCAATCTTATATAGTTAATATGCAGCCACGAGACAATGCGTGTCTTTGTATTTTTTGTAACCGAGTATAACTTCATATCAATAATGGTCCTTTTGATTTACATTAAAATTATGAGGAATGGAAACTTTTAGAGACATTCGCGAATGGTACGAGACGGAAAGTTTGTTATCATCAATAGCTTTAGCGTGAGAAATTGAGAAGATGTTAGAAAACAAACATATTAATCTTATATATTGTTAATATGCAGCCACAGTCCTTTTGATATACGTTCAAATTATGATGCAATATCAAATCTAATTTATGAAGAAAAAAACATGTGCAAAGATGGACAGGTGTCAATGTCCCATAGGGTTATGTCTATGGAGGCATCCTCTATAAATAGAGGACAATTCTAGCATATCCATCAAGTTCGTCACATCTCTTCAGAAGTACGGTAAGAGCTAGCAGGACATCGGAAGGAACACCGCACACCTTCACCATCCTAATCGACAAGATTTGGGAAAACCTGAGCATTTGAAAAGGTGAAATTTTCCTGAGTGAGGTTCTGAAAAATCATAGCGATAGTAAAAAATCGATGTTTGTTTACCGTCTAGAGAATGGGAACTTTCTTGCGACAGATTCTATTGAGCATGTCGTCAGATTGAAAGCCTGACTTACAAAACTTTGAAATATTGATTTCACTATTCAAATGACTTTCCGGAGCTACTTCTAAGCGAATTTCAAATTTTCATCTCTCAACAAAATTACCTCAAAATTTCTCAAATCCAGTCGCCAAGGATCGTACGGTGTGAAGTGACCTCCGGACGATTGTTCTAGCCATTTTGCAGTGAGGTAGTATATTCTTTTCTCAATATTATTTATTGTTATTTCTCTATATTATGGACAAGTCCAAACTAGTCGACATATTTAGTCATTTGTTCTCCCATATTTTACCGGGTATCCCGGAATTGATAACATAAATTGGCTTTAAAAAGAATAATTATCTTGATATTAATTTTAGTCTGATCCAAACTCGAGTCAGGCTTGCAACATTATTCGTCGGATGTTCATTTCAATCTCGTATTTATAAACTTCATCTTTCTTGTATTTTGTTTGTGTTGAAATGAAATAAATCTAGACAAACCACTAAACCAAGATGCAAGCTCTCCTTGTTCTCCTCTTCGCTGCCGTGGCTCAGTGCAGCCTTGCGCCTTTCCACCGAGTTGAACCTAACATTCCTGGCCAGTACATCGTTGTTCTTGAGGTAAGATCATTGTCATATTAATTGAATCGACTGATTTCCATAGTTTTGTCAAAGAATAAAACTACATTGAAGCTCCAGGTAACTTTGTTTTAACGGTGGAAAACCTCTCGTTGCAGTTATTTTAGGGCAGGTGGATTTTTTCCCACCAAAGTAATTGTCAGATTCATACAAGGATTAGTTAATTGATAATACTACTACTTGCTATTGCGATTACTTTGACGTTCCTGCAAGATAAAGAGATTTTAGGCTTCAAAATAATTCATTACATAAATAATGGACCTGGCTTCCCCACTGCACAAACAGAGGAACTAAGTGCTAACGTCATATTCGATCATCGTCCATGTTACTGGTTCCAAACGACAGAGTCTGCGCAAAAAGTCCTCCGTGAAATCGTTCAAGCAACAGGCTTTTTGAGAGCAAATTCAGTGTTTGGGGCTGGTGTGATCACAATGCCACTGTTTACTACAAGTACTCTATTTTTCCGCTGACGTATTGCAATATACCTCTTTACCAATGTATTTCAATTTATGCATGTTTCTCTCCTTAACCCTGGTTATCAACCATGTCATCCACCTGCTATGCAGTATGGCATCTCTATAAATGGAATCCACTTTGCATACAGTGGTTGTTACTATGTCGGGCAAGCCTCTAACACGTTTTTCAGTTGTCAGGAGAAAAATTTGTTCAAATGTTATTCATAAAATCAGTAAACAGTTTTATTTTCAAAGCTCACTTTCATAGCTGATTTAGGGTCGCTTTGTTCATAATTATTATTATTGTTATAATCCTTTTTGCAGGATGGCATCAATGTCGGTAGTTTCGCGGCCACCATGCAGACAGGGACCGTCCGCAAAACCCTCACCGGTCTCATCAATGGACTCGTTCTCACCCTCGATGGCGATTTGCTTGAAAAGGTGAGCAAAACATTATGCTATAAAAGTTTTATGATCATCTTTATGATATGATTCACCTGTATGTGTTTGTGTGTTTGTGTGCGTGCGTGTGTGTGTGTAGCAATATTAACGTATACAGTCAAATATGCCTTAGTGGCCACCTCTCTATAAAAGCTACCTGTGTATGGTGGCCATGCATTGAGAATTGAGAGAGAAAGATTATAAGACTATAGGACGTTGCTCAGGTTGCTGTTATCACCAGTGTTATCGTGTGATGATGTGCATTTAAATAAGCAGCTATTAAAAATAGGGGAGAATACCCATTTCCGGGAAGACAGGGGCGTACGAACCCAAATTTTCCCAAACTCATTACAAATATCCCTCGAGCAATGAAAAAAGTGCCCCTTTACTGATTAAAAATGGTGCCAATCCTGAGAGGCAAATAAGATAGTTTGATGGTTTTTGTTCAGCCTGATGTGCACATTTGATCATATCTTTCCTAATTATCAAAAGGTAAGGACCCCCTTACTTTAATTCTTGTGGAAATATCACCGGACTGTCTGCTTTACTCCTTTGAATATTTACAATTCTGGAAAATGCTAAAACTACTGTTCATAACAATTGCAGACCTAATCAAGTAAAAAATTATGCACTTTACAACCGGTGCAATAGATAGTACCCCAAACAACCACCTTGAATTATTTTATGATAGTTTAGAAACATACTTAAACATACTATCTCTAGAAAATAATTTAATATACTTAAAATGTTAAATTTAATTTAATTTAATATACTTATATCTTCCCTAAAAACAGCAATGTTTCCAACTTTTCCTGATTTATCATCTTCCCATGCATTAAAACCACTAATGAAAAACCAACTAGAATAAACACATCTTCCGCTACTTTAATCGACGATATTTACACGAAAAATCACAATGTCCTCATTCATTCAAAAATAAGATCATCTTCCAATACTTTCAATTTATTACAAAACGCGTTTTCAAATCAAGAATGCTGAAAATTTCTTTCCCAGAAAGGCATTAAAAAACCATGGATGACTAAAGCAATAATGACATCTATCAAGAAAATAAATCAACTTAAACTATCTATTCGCAGTCCGTCGACTTGGAACATCAATCATTTCGGGTTTAAGTAAGGCAATGTGTTAACAACTAGAAACAAAGTTAAAGGCATTATGAAATCCACATGTAATATATTAAATAAAATTATTGGGAAAACAAATTACTCAAACACCACTCAATCTTTGAGAATTGCTGTGAAAACTCTTTATTAATATTGGCCCGAAACTGTCTGCCAAAATCGAGAGCAATAACACACAATTTAAGCGATTTCTTTCTAATCCATTTGAAGATAGAATACTGATACTTCTGAAATCATTCGCATAGCTAAACCATTAAAGCCTAGCAACTCATCTAATTACGACGAAATTAGTACGAATCTCCTTAAGAAAATTATTGACTTAATAAGTACTCCACTTGAATATATATTTTTGATCTATCTATATTCTCTGGAATTCGTTCTTATTCGCCTCCTTTCTTCTCCTCTCCACATCTCCTCTCTTTTTCTTTACTCTTCTCATATGCAGCAATATTTTCTATTCTTCCATTTCTTTCTTTCCTTGCTTTATTTTCTGTTGTCTTATATATTTTCTATTATTATTATACATTTATGTCTTATCTGTCAGTCGTCATTGTCTCTTTTGACCTTTCCAATGTTCACTATATAAGTGTCGTAACAAGTTTTTCAAATTACGGATTTATAATTGTATTATTATTCTGCCACTTTTGGTAATCTATGTGTATATATACAGGTGTATATATATTTCTTGTTCTTTTCCTTTCAAGTCAATATATTTACATTATTAATTATGTTTGTCATTATTTTGAGGATTCACATTTTACAAGCTCTGCTTTTCAGTGGATCCCTCCATTTCCACAGGGTTATCTTGAAAAAAATTAAAAACCATTGTACTGGAAATTTATGTATACTTTCTATTTCACAACTCTAAACCATGTAAAATGTTTTATATTATTGAATATTGAATTGTATACTGATTTCTTGTCAAAATTACTGTTCTGTTGGAAATGAAAAAATAAAACTGAAACTGAAACTGAAACTGAAAAATGATCTTACCTTAGTAAGTACTTCCATCCAATATCATTATAACCGAGTATTTCTAAAGTTATTGAAAAATTGTTGTGCAATCAACTATATGCATTTCAAACTAAATACAACCTTTTATATCCTAACAAGTGTAGCTTTAGAAAAACAATCACTCCACTGATCTTGCTTTGGCCCAATTATATGATGAAATTATGAATACTCTAAATAAGAATGAACATATCATTGGTGTATTTCTGGACAAGAGTAAGGCCTTTGATACTTTAGATCACATGATTTTAGTTTAACAAGTTACAACATTATGCTATCAGAGGTACCGCACTCTCCTGGTTTCATATTACTTATCTAATAGACATGAATTCGTAGTATACAACTCTAAAACCTGATACTATCAAAAGCATAACATGCGGCGTACCCCAAGAATCCATCCTGGGCCCACTTCTATTTCTCATTTACATCAATGATTTTCGAACTCCTCCACTAACCTCACATATAGGCTATAAGCCGATGACACTGCCCTCTTTTGTTTTCATTCTGAGCTTGATTTATTGGTGAATAAAATAAACAATGAACTCCAAAAGGTGTCAGCGTGGTTTAAGAGCAATAAATTATCTCTAAATGTACTTTTTTTAAATGTCATACATTTTAATGAAACGCATGCAGGAATCGATTTTTTTTTAAATATAGATTTTGATCGATGGACGACATTTATCTTGAGAAACACGTTTAAAGTTTCTCAGGTTACTATTGACAACAAAACTAAGTCGGAAATAACACATAAAGATATCAAAACAACCATTTCACGAGCTGTCAGCATTTTGTTTAAACTTAAGAATATCCTACAAAATGATATACTCTTTATGGTGTATAATATTCTAATCCTCCACCAGATATCATATTGCAATATTATTTGGGTAAATTCTGCAAAATACAAGACTTATCAAATGTTTGTACCAACGCTTTTTAACCATGATGAGAAATAAATAAATATATCAATCAATCAAATAAGAATCTCAACTATCCTTTATGATGTCATGGTGATGTCCATAACATTGCCCTCATTATTAAACAGTATCACGTGACAACGATCCTCTCATTTAGTGTTAGAGTTTATCTTTCCCTCAGGATACATTCGGTCATGTCCGCGTGTGATACTAACGTTTTAAACCATGTTCATTGTGTCACCCGAATCGAGCACAAATGGGTTTTGACATGCCATTTTCAAAATCATGTTGCTCAGTGAAGCGTGTACTGGTTAATGCCATCAGTGTATCATTAAAGCATATTACTTTGTATATAAATACCTTTTGAAATGTGCTAACAGTCTAATGACATATACAATCCGAACACGATTTTTATAGGGAACAGGTGGTTTCTTAAAAGTTCTTGAGATTTTTGTTCATATATCAGCTACATCCCGCCGTCAGTATTGACATATATTAATATTATCATCGTTCTTATATCAAATCTTTAATTCACAATGTAATTTCCAAGTTAACGTAATGTTCATTAATAAATACAAAAAATTATGTTCCACATTTGGCTCCAATCCGGTCATCTTATATATATAACAATGCAATTTCCTGTCCTTTAATTAACTCCACATGATTGTCTGTCATAGTCATTACTTTCTAACAATTATCTCTTAATCTTATAGATTTACTGTGTTACCTTGATTAATGGGATGTATTCATATATCTATTTGTGATGCGTGTTTATACCTTGTTTAAGATGTAACACTTTCGAGAGTTCGACTAATTACAAGTATATAAGTATTAATTTGTTATGTAACCACGCAATGTATATTACTTTTTTCACTGAACATTATTTTGGTCTAAAGGTACGTGGTCTGAATGGCATCCGTTACATTGAGGAAGATGGGCTGGCTACTATGCTTGGTAGCCGAAACGGTGGTAATTACTGGGGGCTTGACCGTACCGATGAGCGTTATCTACCTCTTGATGGCAACATCAACTTTAGCGGTAAGCACAATCAATAGGGGTCATCCAAGTACATTGTCATTATCATGAGACCAACATAACAAAGAAAATCATAGGGAATTTTTAGTTTTTATCAAAAATATGTCGGTCTCGTGGGCTGTTGGTCTCATGCGCTGTCGGTCTTGTGGGCTGTGGTCAATCCATGATGAGCCATATAGAATACCGAAGTGCTAATGTCATATTTGCTCGACGTCCAGGCTACTGGTTCCAAACAACAGAGCCTGCGTACGAGGTTCACCGCGAAATCATTTAAGTAATGGGGTGGAGCAGGGCAAATCCCAACAAAAAGTGAAAACCCACGGCTAAAAAGTGATGGGCCTATATATTTTAACGCACAGCTAATTTGTGCGTATATGCTAGCGAGTACAAATTATGTTTTAAATGTAAAGGACATCGATGCACGCACTGAGACTAGACGACGACGATCCTATTGCGCCACACCGCCCCCTTTTAATAATGTCTTTCAGTAAAGCTAATGGAGACCTCCTTGACAGTGCGACACTTGGTATTTTTTATCGGGTTTCTTCCTTTATTCTGGAATCTAATTTCCTATTGCTGGCCCGTTTCGTAAAAACAAATAATTCATGTTTTGAAGCTCGTGCATTAGTTGTTATGCATTGCACTCGATCAAGGCACAATGAGCCGTATAATGAACTCGACAAGCCTCGTTAATTATCCGATTGTGACTTAACCTGCTTGCAGTACATATTCAGTGATGCACTAGCAAACATGAACTCATTATCCGTAAGCCCTTGGGATTAAAAAAAAATAAGGTTATTGGACAGGTACACTTAATGGGGAGGCGCTCATTTTTCCGAAGGTTTGTAATTCCGAACCACAAATTTCCCATACCCGGAGTACATAATTCTGTTTATCCCACGTTTCGTAATTCCGACAAATAGGGTTTATTATTCAGAAAATCAAATAGGATTCATTATTCCAAAGGTTTGTAATTCCGAAAAACGATATGACCCTATTTTCGGAATTATAAACCATATTTCATTTTAATTTTCGGAACTACGATTCTTCGGAATTGTAAACCTTCGGAAAAACGACACTTAACCTGCATATAATCTCTAGTTCAACGAATATTTCAATGATTTTCTTTATCCACTACAGGTACTGGATCAGGAGCAAATGTTTTCGTTCTCGATACCGGAATCACCTACTCGCATGAGGACTTCAACAATAATCGTGCCCAAGAATTCTGGGATTACAATGGTGGAGATGTACGTGACTTTTAACACCTTCGAGACAGTTTGTTTGTTTGTTTTTACTTCCATAACAGTAGGCCTAATAACATGGTAAATTATAAATAGATATAACCATGGCGGATAGCCCATTTCACTTGCATTTACATATTGCCACAGCTTTTTTCGTGGGGTCCTGTGAACATGATAAATAAGCACACACATGAATTGCCATTGTAATAAAACGGGGAAAATCAAGAATCAAAATCAAAACATACACATAGGGATATACAAAAAAATCCTGGAAAAAATATAACAAAAAGAAAGAACATGTTTACAACAAAATATAAGGAATTATCGACATAAGCTAGTACATTAGATTTAAAATCAATGAACTGTGGAAATAGTACTCAAATGAAATGGCAGTTGATGATACTAATTACACATCAAAGTCCCCAGTTCAAATATTGTGGTTTGGCTCTATAACTTTTAATTCAGACCTAATATATGTAGAGGCTGATGCGTAGAAAAGGAAACAATATCTGCATGCAATGTGTCCTTTTTTGTTATGCATGGCCATATTGCGTTTCATACCAGGAACTTTATAAGCCTTGAGATTTTTAAATTGGCAACATATTTATCAATATTTCACTATATATCATTTTTTTTATAAATCAAAATTGAAGACATATTCTCTCCAGACATATTAGTCTACACTATTTTATTCAGAATAATCTGGCATTAAAAGAAAAAAACGTTGTTGCCAATTTAAGAACATGGGATTAATTTTTCCCCTCTCTCTCTCTCTATCTCCTCTATCTTCCTCTGTTATATATCATAAGGGTTCTGATTGCCAAGGTCACGGAACTCACTGTGCCGGAACAGTCGGAGGACAATATAGTGGTGTTGCCACTAATACCAACATCTACAGCGTTCGTGTGTTGTCCTGCTGGGGATCTGGTTCTAATTCTAACATCATAGCTGGTAGGCTTAATATATATCGTAACCAATCTTAAACCAATAATATTTGAAGTATCAAATGGGATTCTTTGCTCACCATATTTTGTCTTATATTCACAGGAATTATTAAAAATGATATTAATAGTAATAATAATAACAATGAAATTGATAATAATAATACAATTTATAATACTTATTACTACCACTACTTCTACTACTACTTATGATAATAATAACAATAATAATAACAATAATTATAAGTTATAAGTAATAATCTTGATAATATTTTTTTATTATGATAATTATAATTACAATAATAATGATTATAGTAACAAAATTAATGATAATGATGGTTAAAAATTAATTACAATATTAATAATACTGCTAATAAGTACATGTATCGGCTTGCATGGTGATGTAAATATACAGTCGGCTTGCGGTTGCACCATGTGAGAGAGGGGGGAGGATTGGGGAGTCCTGAAAAGGACTCTCGGTAATCTTTCTTGGGTGTGTGTAGTCCTAAAAGGGACTGTTGTTAGTCTTGAAAAAGATTAACAACAGCACATAGCGCCGGTGTGAGAGGTTGGGTGGTAAAAACGTCGAGCCAATGTATAAATATTAATAATGATAACAATAAATATAATACTATTAATAATAATATGTATAATAATTATAATTGTAATGATAATAATTATATTTATGATAATAATATAAATGATATAACGTTATGTTATAATAATGATAATAATAATAATAATCATAATGATTATAATAATAATATTAGTAAGAATAGTAATGATAATAATGATAATAGATAATAATAACAGATTATAAGATTGATGAATAAATAACAAATTTAACAAATAATATTATTCTGGGTTTATAGGCCGATAGGGGCTTTTCTTTTGGGGGCAAATGATTTTCACGCTGGAATTCCATTGACCTTTCCTAGTCTCCCAAATGTTGGTAGAAGGGTGCATATTTTTGTTTACTCATTAGTGGGGAGGCGGCCATTTCGAGCCCTGGTAGGTAATTGGTATGAAGCTGGCAAATAGCTTCTCAAGGTACTGCCTTTGACCTTCTTTCCTATGAGTCAGGTCAATATAGGGTTAGACCAAAAAAATTGCAACATAAAGTTTTTCAAAGGTTCCCGGTAGTGTTTGACATCAGGAACAACATACTAAAATTCTTAAAAATCGGACCGCCGGAAAGCGGTTATTTTACAAAATGACATCCAAGATGGCCGCCAATACCTTTAAATAGCCATTAGTCATGGTATATCCGTCTTACAGATGTGATTTTGGTGTCTATACCTAAGATCTGGGGCTTCGAGGTATCCATTCATACCACTTACAATTGATTATGTCCACCAAGAAACTTGGAAATCCAAGATGGCGTCAAAAATGGCCACAAGCCTCCCAAATGACCGAAAATGATTTAGTGTTTACAGTAAAGCTGTAATTAGCAAGATTTAAAGTATGTGTTAAATATCAGAATATTCATTGGCATGCTTTGACTTATCATAAAGGTTAAGAGTAGCCTCATACTCAAAACAATAGCAAAGAAGGCCGCCGTTTTGTAATCCGAGATGGCCACCGGAAACTGAAATTAACCATATATCGTGATATATCCATTTCAGAGATGTAATTATGGTATCTATACCTAGGTTTCGGGGGTCGACAAATTCATGTACATGTAGACTGTTTAAAATGTGTCATGGCCACCGAAAAAAACTGTAAATCAAAGATGGCGTCCAAAATACATGGCATAAGACCGATCCTTGAGTAGGATGGCATAGAAAGTGATTAACATTTTGCACTAGGTCGTATTTAACACCTGTTATAACTCTATTCATATTAGAGAAGTTATATGACAATGTGACAATGAATGAACGTTTCTCCCGTGAAACCCCATCCAGTGGAATATTCAGCTTAGGGCTGGTGCACCCATCCCTCATAATTTATACAAAGAAGAGATTATTTAAAACAAACACTTTAGTAGCACCGGTCTCCAATGTGCTTCAGACACTGCGAAGATCCCCCCCCCCCCCACCACCTCGTGTGAATACCTGGTGGAAACAAAATCCATTAATTTATGAAGAAGAGCATACAGCAGGCAAATTGATACTGATGAGGCTACCCTGAGTAAATCTGGCGCTGCTCAGTGGCTGCCGGGCTCACGATCAATTGGGCACAAAGAATTTCCATTTTCGGTTGAATAAAATTTGGAGTGGACTATAAAAGATTATTATTATTATTATTAAATCAAACCATTATAATTGTCAATCTATTCGAATCTTCGATGTGCTTAGATTTCCTGGAGAATATTGCGTTTGACGATTGAAAAGCTTTCTCAAAGCCACGTATTTTAATACGATTTACAGAAGAAACAGTTCAGAGAGAGCGCGCGCGAGAGAGAGGAGGAACATACCTTTAAAAAATCTACGGAAAGTTAAATCTTCGCGGATCCCTTAAAACTGCCCCTTTTTTCTACGCGAAATTTTGAATTATCATGCGTCATACTCAAAGTCACCACTTGCGCTTTTTCTCTCCGACTTCTAAAGGTCTCAGTGCTGTAGCGGAATCCGGACTATCCCGAAAGATTGCTTCCATGTCCATTGGCGGAGGTTATTCGTGGTCTCTCAATAACGCCGTTGAAAGTGCCTATGATGCAGGTGTTGTTGTCGTTGCAGCAGCCGGTAACAGCGACGACGATGCCTGCGATTACTCCCAGCTTCTGCCTCGGACGTAAGTCATATCATCCTATAATTCTCCAGCGCTTGATTTTGCATATTTCCTAATGATCTAAATAGTAAATTCGAATAAAAATAATTCTACGCTGAATGTGGCAGAACAAGGTCATTTTCATATAAGAAAATGCGGCCGTGCATTTTTGGCATTGCAAAAATAAAGATGCCAATATCGCCGCACTCATTAACTTTAGACGCAGTTCTTGATTTTTCTTAAAAGAAAGATAACATTTCGATACTTGTGCATAAAATTGCTGATAATAGACCTTTTCTCTTTATTTTTTGTTTTACTCTTTTTTTGCACGAATACCTATGTATTGCACTATTGCTATAAGAGAGGCGATAAGATTATGTTCGCCACGTATTTTGTATGCCTGATATCAGAATCACTCAATGGACTGGTTTCTTTCTTAGGGACCTAATGACGATTTATTCCTTTCAGGGCCCGCGGAACGGCGGGGCTCGGGGGCTCGAGCCCCCACACTTTTTTGAAAAAGTTTGTTAAAGAGAAATAGACAGAAAGACGCTATATCTTTAATGCTTAAATTGTAATAATCATACTTAATGGCGATCCTGGAAACGGAAAACTACTAATATCAATGAGCATCGTAGACACAAGGCAATATTGAGGGTCCGTCCCAACTAAGACCCCGGAAAAAACTTTTAAAAACTCAAGTAAAAAACACGGAGGCATCGTCAAGCATGTCGGCAAAGCTTCCGAATTCGGTAGTTTTTATTCAAAAATCAGTTCCGTTAAAGCGATCATAAAAGCCTTATTTGTTCAGAAATTTAGACATTTTTATCGCCAGAATCTGTCAAAAATACTCCATTCAGTTATACAGGTACCCAGAAGTTTTCAATCTGCGCATATAGGATAATATACTTTGGACTGCTTGGAAATGGCAAATTTACCCGATCTGAACTTGATATAAACTGACTATGGACGGGGTACAGACGAGATGGACGTATTGAGGACTGTTTATGAATGAACTAGGATCGTATTAAAGACATTATTTACACATTCTACCCCGACCACAACCCGTTTTACGATTTTCTAGGACGGGTGCAGAACGTAAGGAGAACTAGTTTGGTGTGATGGGGCTTTAGCAGTGCCTCTTTTTAGTTGGTTTCTTGTTCAATTCCATTTATTTTTGTTCTCCAACTTAAAAAAAAAATCATAATGAACAATAACGTTAGTTGCTCTGATTTGTGTTGTGTTAATCTTCTCATTGATGCATATTGTAAAATGTTAATTGTTTGTATATTATTTTTGTTTATATCATTTTGTTGAACATCACAGGGCTTCATAGAAAAATGAATGAATTACCCTGGTTTTTATAGGTGAAATAAATAACTAACTATAAATAAAAGAATAATAAAGTAACCAATCCTGTAATCCGTCACATGCAGGCTATCACGGTTGGCGCAACCGATATAGACGACTCCATGGCATCTTTCTCAAACTACGGCTCATGCCTGGACATCTTTGCCCCTGGCGTCGACATTAACAGCGCTAAATATGGCACATCAAGCAGCTACGTAGAATATAGTGGTACCAGCATGGCATGCCCTCATGTTGCGGGTAAGGATTTATTTTCTTAATTACAGTAATTGTAAATAATTATCAATTACTAATAAATACTAGTAGAAAAAATAGCTGCTAATAGCCTGGTTACTAGTAGTAACATTACAACGTCTGCACTTTAAAACAATCTGAGAGCACTGGCCTATTAATTATCGAATACTAGATTATGAATGATACTAAAAAATATTGACAATATAGCCTCATTTCTGGCACGTCATCATCATGATCATGATTCATAATTGAGTATTATAAGCTGTATATAGACCATAATATAACTATCGAAATGTCTCCTTAAGATTCCAATGCATACTTGTCTTCAAATATTATTTCATTTTGGAAATGCCAATTTCTGACATTTATGACATCTAATCTGGCTGTGTCACCCCCTTTTGTTTTGTTTTAATAAATAAACAGGCGCCGCTGCAGTCATTCTCGGAAACAACTCCGGCTACTCTCCTTCTCAAGTGGCATCTAAGTTGATCAGCGATGCTACTTCGAACGTAATCTCTAACCCTGGTTCAGGAAGCCCAAACCTTTTGCTGTACGTCGCATAGACCCTTCAGTAAAATGTTCCATCTCCTTCCACTAACTCGTATTTGTGCTTTATTCAAAACGACCTTAATCTTTTCTTTTCAACTCTTAGTGGACTTTTAACAAAAAGAGTGGGTGGGGTCCTCAAAATAATCGACATACTAATACCTGGTACAGTCCTTTGGTAGACTTCGGCATGAAAGTGATTTCGACAGCTAAAAATAAACCTCTTTTTTGAGGCGTGGGGATGAGTGTCTAACCTGAAACTTACAATTTTAAAATATTATTGAATGATAGACGCAAATTAGAGACATCCACTATACAAACAGTTGTGATTGATGATAATAAAAAAATCAGAGTTCTCTGTAACAGAACGATATGGTAATATATATCTTGGGAAGTCATGATTTTGCGAGGCACCGGTGTATAAGGAGATGATGGAATAATGAAAATAAAAGAGCATCAAGCATAATCATGTTTTGAGTCCATACTTTAATGTTGTTTGGTTTATGGCAATGAAGTAACGAGAGTGAAATATCGAACAAATTAGAGAGCGAGATTATATATCAGACTTTTCTCAAATACCCGAGAACAATAATCATACATAATTTTGATTAAAGGTACAAAAGTATGCGATAACGAAACTATAACACACTATGTATATGATTTGAGGTCCTGTGTGAGAGAGGAGAGAGAGAGAGAAAGATAACAGAGATTGATAGATAGATACAGGGGCGTCTCTAGAGAGGGTTTGTGAGGGTGTAACATCTCCCCCGACATAAAATTCCTTTCGGAAAATGCGCCACCTCTGTAAGAAAGATGAGGATTTTTTTTATAAAAGGAGGCGAGAATGTAAAGTAAAGGAGAAGGGAGACGAAGAAAAGAGAAAGGAAAATGAAATTGGGAGGGAAAAGGAAAGAAATTAAAAAACAAAGGGAAAGGAAGTAAGGTAATGCATAAAAACAATTGTAAGGAGAGAGAGAGAGGGTGAAAAGGGGAAGGTGAATTAAAAGTGAATGAAGGAATGGAGAGAGGAAAGAAGTGAAGAAAAAAAGGCCAAGAAAGATCTAGAAAGGAGACGATGAGGAAAGAAATGGAATTGGGGAAGCGGAAGAGGGATATGAGATGAAAGAGATAAGGGATGAAGAGGAAAGCGTTAGAAGAACGATAGCGAAAAAGAATGAATTCGAAGGGGTGGAGAAAGAATAAATTTAGAAGGAGAGGGGAAATAAAAGAAAGAGAGATGAGAAAAACGAGGAACAATGGCGCCCAAGTAAAATTATTACGAAAGAAGAAAAAATCCACGCTCAAACGAACATGAAAAACAAAAGTAAATGAAAAGTAATGTAAAGAAGAAAAACTAAAAAAGAAAGGCAATGAGAAAGAAAGTTTTTAAAAAACCTGGCGGCTCAAGTTCTTTCATACAAGGGTGATATTTCTTACATTGGGCTTATTAATGAATATAACTAAATGCGTTCTATCAAGTTAGTTTATAGATGAAAAAAAATTCATGATTACAGGAGAACTCCTTTAAATTAGATCTAAATTACTCAATTTTCTTGGTATCTCCCATCTGGAAGACTACTGTCTAATACGCCAGGAAGCCTCCTTTTAAGCTTATGCAATATCATGAAAATGTTAACTACACTGACAAAATTTTTCTGCCAGTTAGGGCGAATATCACTTCAGGGAATCTTGAAAAATAGAAACCAACAAACAATAAAATATGCAAGGAAGTAATAGCTTAAGGCTATATAGGGCAATAAATAGAGGCACAACACAAATAATAATGTTTAACACTGCCTATCCCAATAAGAGAAAAAAGTGGCTGGTAAGCTCTAAAATCTGATGAAAAGTGCTTTAAAATGTACAGTTCCAAACAATAAAAAACGTGAACTTTTCAAACTCGGTCACTACACGACCTCGAAAAAAAAAGAAACGAGTCATAATCTAAAGTTACCGAGGGCGTCGTGAAAAAAAGGAAAGGCACAAATAGGGACATCCACTATACAAACAGTTATGTGTGATGATAGGGAATATTTTTTTAATTCTTATTTTCTTCTCCCGAGTACCCGATTTAAAGGCCATGATCAACGATTTCGATTTACTATTGATTTGGATATGTCTTTAAAAGTATGTTCAAATATTATGATGATTATTGCAATATCTACCATGGTCGGATCGCAGTCGAATCGTATATTGTGCGGTGATTTATAAAAGTACAATTAAATAATTTAGCAACGCCCCCGGATAGATAGATAAATATACAGATATATAGATAGAATTAGATAGAAAGATTAATGCATATATGTTGAAGAAATATTTTACTGGAGCAATTATGATGGTAGATTCAACTAAAGCATTTGACTAACACCATTTATGAGTGTTATGCTAATGTAGTTATGTCAAGTAATCAAAGGAAAGGACTCATTACATTGTTATATAAGAAAGGAGACTGTTAAAGCTTGAAAAACTGGAGGCCTATAACACTCCTGAACTGTGATTACAAAGTCATAGTAGCTATTTTAGCACGTAGGTTACAAAAAGTTATTAAACAAATTATTGACCCAAACCCAACTGGGTATACTAAAGGTCGTTTAGCGGTTCATAATGTTCGATTAACAAAAGACATAATTGCAAATATGTGGAAGAAAAAGTTACTGGAGCAATTATGATGGTAGATTCAACTAAAGAACTTGATGTCGTTGCTTTTGTAAATAACAGTTAGAAAAATTTAACTTTGGTCCGTCTTTTCGACAGTTCTTTATGTCAGCTCTTGGTACTGTGTTTACCTGGCTAATGACAGATTTGATCCTGGTGTAATGATTTGGGCACCGTTGCATAAAACTTACCATTGATGGTAACTTTGCCATCAATGGCAACTGCCAATGTAACAGGGCTCAACAGCCAATCAAAATCAAGGTTTCCATGGTAGTTACCATTGATGGCAAAGTTACCATCAATGGTAAGTTTTTGCAACAGGGCCATGGTCATGCGTACCCCAACAAAAAAGCAAATTGACACATAATTATGATTCCTACGTTCTTTATTTGACCTCTATGCTCTTAAAAGAAATTAAAAATATTATACATTGATACAAAGATAACAGTATTTAAACAAATAAATGGATGAATAGAACATACTTATTCCCTATTCATAAGTTCCTAATTATTGCTGCCACAATTAAGATTTTTTACTCAAAACATGTTACAAATAAAGTAATATTAAAATGAGAATTCTTCTCAAATTGTTATAATCCGTCCACCCTTTAAATGTGCATTATGAACAAAATAGATTAATAAACATCATGAAACAGTTTGCCTTAAATCACTTGTGAATCTCACTGCTGACTCTCACAAAAATAATCAAACTACATGTATATGCTGTATTTTATCAATGGTATTTATGCTCAAAAGTTATATACATTTTTATAATACTTGCACTTTTTAAATGTGCATTATAAACAAAATAGTTTAATTTACATCATGAAACAGTTTGCCTTAAATCACTTGTGAATCTCACTGCTGACTCTCACAAAAATAATCAAACTTTATGCTGTATTTTATCATACTTCATCAATGGTATTTATGCTCAAAAGTTATATAAATTGGCACACGGTTCTTTGTGAATAAGGTTGAATATGCATTCACCTTGTATTAAATAGAAGGTAAACCTCAGTCAACACCTAGATTATTTCCTTAATAATACTCAACGAACGTATCTGGTAGACTTCCCAGAAATAACAAGTAATAAAGGAATATTTTCTATATATTTTCTTAGATTATGAAAATAAATACATTTGAAATATCCTCTTCTATGCATCTTCAAACTAGAGTTCTTGCTAAAATAATTTATTATGTTTCCTTTTGTGATATTTTGTTCCTGTATTTAAAAAAATTAAACTGAGTCAATACATACTTAACTTCCTTAGTGCATGAAATAGGTTTCATGATATGCATATCCACATATTTTGCTTTCAACTCATTATACCTATATTTTATGGTAAATGAAGTTAAGTTCCTTAAATTAATCCCAAAAAATTATTTTAAACATACAGTTGATGTGAGTGCGTTGAGTCATGGAGGCTTCTCCTGGCCTGAAATGCTGGAGCTGTAGATCAGAAAAGCGCTGTTAGGCCTGCATTACCTAACATGAACAGCACATACACAAGGGGTGTGCCTTCCCCGTGGTGCCTTCAACAACTGCCTCTCAATCTCTTACACCACAGCTTCCGATCTCCCACACCCAAGCTTTCAAACTCACACACCATAACTTCCACCTGTGTGAATCATTCATTGCAGTCCGATCTCCCACACCCAAGCTTTCAAGCTCACACACCATAACTTTCACCTATGTGAAGCATACAGTGCAGTCCGATCTCCCACACCCAAGCTTTCAAACTCACACACCATAACTTCCACCTGTGTGAATCATTCATTGCAGTCCGATCTCCCACACCCAAGCTTTCAAGCTCACACACCATAACTTTCACCTATGTGAAGCATACAGTGCAGTCCGATCTCCCACACCCAAGCTTTCAAACTCACACACCTTAACTTCCACCTGTGTGAAGCATACAGTGCAGTCCGATCTCCCACACCCAAACTTTCTTACTCACACACCATAACTTTCACCTGTGTGAATCATTCATTGCAGTCCGATCTCCCACACCCAAGCTTTCAAGCTCACACACCATAACTTCCACCTGTGTGAAGCATTCAGTGCAGTCCGATCTCCCTCACCCAAGCTTTCAGGCTCGCACACCATAACTAAACCTGCGTGAATCATTCAGTACAGCATTCAATATAGCATTTAAAGTAAACCATTTCAGGTGGGCACTGCAGTTGCATCCTCTCTGAGCCACTATATGCATGGATGTTTTTTTTTTTTTTTTTTTTTGGGGGTAAAACCAATCACATTGTGACACTTTAAAAGAACATTTCAAGTTCAGTCATTGTAAAGGGATGGATATCAGAAACGTTCCCAATCAAGAGAGGGATACGATAAGGATGCTCCCTCTTAGCATTTTGGCAGCTGAATTCATAACTTATAGAGTAAGCAAAAATGATACCCTTCAGAAATTGGATTTTAAAGGTTCCAACTCTACACTTAAACTTTTTACAATATGCTGACGACACTTTTTTCTTTGTTAAAAAAAATACTCTAGAGCATATCATAGATGAATTGACTTATTTGGAAAAGTCGCAAGCCCGAAATTAAATAAAGAGAAAACTGTTCACTTTTGGATTGGAGATGTCGAGAAAGTGTGGTCTTTCTCCGACCTTGATCTTAATAGGTCAACAGAACTTGTACAGTACTTAGGATATGTTATATCTGCAGACTTATACTATGCTACAAAATTGAGTTGGGAAAATAAATTGACCAAACTACAGAAAATCCTAGACAACTGGAGAAGCAGAAAGCTTACATTATTCGGACAAAATCACTGTTGTTAAATCACTTGCCTTAAGTAAAATAGTTCACTTAATGATAGTAGACACGATACTACCAAAGTGTCTGAAGAAATTAAATCGATCAGTATTCATTTTTATTTGGAATTCCAAAATCGACAAGATTAAAAGGTCCATCCTTACTAAAGATTATAGCCAAGAGGGATTACGTATGATTAACACTGAGAAACAGATATTGAGTTTTGTTACAGATGGCTCGATAGATTATTTGATGACAGTAAGGGTGCATGGAAAGATATGTGTAATTATTGTTTTGATTCTCTCGGTGGCGAAAATCTTCTGTTAAACTGTAACTATGACCATAAATTATTCGCTGTCCAGGGAGGTGTTTCACAAAGACTAAGATCAACTTTGAACTTAACTATGGCAGGCCGTTCATGCCCCTAGTTCCTCTATTCATTCCTGGCATTGGTTTCTAAAGAGACGTAGAAATCGTGGTTACAAATCGACAAAATTTACATTTTTTGATAGTTTATTATTGAAGGAAAAAATATTATCTAAAGATCATAATTGAGAGACCAATGGTGAGAGCAACCAATGGCATGAACGGCCTGCCATAGTTTAATCCAACTTAAAGTCGATCTTAGTCTTTGTGAAACACCCCCCAGAAATGGCAACTTCCCGATTTCTACTTTAAAATATTCCTAGCCTGGAATTATGTGAAAGGTTATACTTGTAGTGAAAATTATCCTGTACCAGATACATTTTTTTAGATGCAAATAATATGGCGTAACAGATTAAGAAGGGGCTTTCACATATACACTCCGAGTAAAAACAGACATTTTGGGAATACGCGCTAGCTTGGCTATTTCTGTGATAAATACCATGGAAGCGACTGATATTAGAGACTAGCAGCCTACATGCGGGGTGCATTATACAAGGATTATACACATGAACATCAGCGAGCAACCAGTGACATTGACAATGTATTATCATGTCACCCACATTGGGGTATTGGAGAAGTTTACAATCAGTTTGAATTTGTCAATTTAACACTGTACAATATATCTCTTCCTCTTTGGTTTATTAGTAACCACCCTCACCCCCTCCCCCTGTAAATGGAAGCAATTGAAAAAGAAAGATACTGGCACCAGTAAATTGGTATTCGAATTAATGAATTACTGAACATGTTCTCGACATCAATTTAATAATTTGATATAAGACAAAAAAGAGAAACATGAAGATAATATTGAACTCATAACATGTTATGTGCACATACTTAAATTAATAACTACTTAAATTCCATTTACACATATGAGTAAAGGGATTGTTAATTTAAATAAAAGACTGGCTGCCTTTGTCCTCTACAAATACATTAATGAAGCATCTACAGACAACTAAAGTAAAACATATAATATATATATATATATGTATATGTATGTGTAGGATTTACCACCAGCGCACTTTAACGAGTATTATGGCAAAACTGGCCAGGATAGCGTGTAGAAAGAATTTGTGCTGCCCGGCCGGCTCCCGTACAGTTCCTAAGGGCGCCGGGACATTTTTTACCAGCCGTACGGGTCCCATAGTGCTGAGTTTGCCCTCACGATGTTTTTCTGGGAATGTCAGAGGACACATAGTTCATTGCACCGCACGGCACCCAGCCGGGCACCTGGATGACCCCGGCCGGGCCCCGGGAGCCATGGGGTGCACATGTTCAACGGACGGACCCCGTAAGATAACCGGCCGGCACCCGGTCGGCACCCGGCAGGCACCCTTACGGGCGCCTTGCATTTTCACTCGACCAATTTTCGCCGGGAACCTCCCGGGCGCCGCAGAATATGTGACAACACATGCCGTAAAAATGAAAATCGGAAGGGCCCCGTATGGTCTCTAAAATCGAGTATATGTGACGTAGGCATAAGAGAGTTCCATTTTCAATTGCTGTACAATATACTACCTTTTGGAAACAATCTTTACAAATGGAGATTAGCAGACGACGGATACTTCCCCCAGTGCCACGTCATAGAGGACATAGTGCATGTGTTTATTGAATGTGAACAGAACAAATATTTATTTGATTTTATCAAACATGTTGTGAAGTACAGTTTTAATATTGATTTTTGTATGGATATCTATTGTTTACTTAAGATTAATATTGACCGAAGATACACGTTTTAATAACGATCGCATTCTGGTGTAAATACAAAATGTTGGTTTTCCGGAATAACTATGGTTTTACTGAAAACCGTTTCAGACTAAAATACGTATTTGAGAGAGAAATATAAAAATAATTGTTGTAAATTAGGAGCTAAAAAAACAGACAAAAGGCTGCCAGATAAACTGTTAAAAGCACTTAAGATGAAAAAGAGCAAAATTTTGTACAGTTGAGAAAATTGATTACATTGTACTTCAATTATATTTGTTATCACAACTATATTTTGATGCTTGAATGTAAAAAAAAACCCACCTCATTTGAGGCACACACACTGAAACAAATCATCACCACCACCACCACCATCACCACCATGCATCGCCACTACTTCAAGCACCACAAGCACCTCCAACACCCCCACCAGCACTACCATCATCATCATCATCATCACTATTCATATCTACTATCGATTCGATGCATCACTTTCGACGTGGCATGTTGCAACAAGAGTTTAATACTGGATTCAGTATATTATGTAATTAAATACCTTAACAACCATTATCGTGAATATACGAGTGTACACGAAGTTTGCGGAGAAGGAGAAGGAGGCAAGAGGAATGAAAACTTTTAGAGATATTCGCGAATGGTACGAGAAGAAAAGTTTGTTATCCTCAATAGCTTTAGCGTGAGAAATTGAGAAGATGTTATGAAAACAAACATATCAATCTTATGTAGTTAATATGCAGCCACTAGACGATGCGCGTCTTTTTATTTTTTGTAACCGAAAATATAACGGAGGAGATAGTTATTTAGACTACATAACATGATAACACCATTTTGTTAGAATCATAGGAAATCGAGGGGAACTTTAGGCTAAACCTGTATTTATGCTAATTATTTGCCTACCCCAACTACATAAACGTGTTATAGTGCGTTACGCCCAAAATAATAATTTGTGCTTAATGTATTATAAAGAACGCCCTGTCAGGTGTTAACTTTCACAAATTCTTTCTAGAAGTTTGTTTATCTAGTTCCATATTGATATTTAATTGAGATTAACTGCTTAATTTATGTAAAGATTTTTTTTGAATCTATAAAATGATAAACATGATATAAAAAGAGTAAACAATGATTATTTCAAATCAATAAAAGTAATGTTTTAGGTTCGGAATTGTTTTATGATGGAATCCTTGCTTCACTTCGTGTGATCCAGATATCAGTTAAATAAGTCGGTCATAAATATATTGATAATTTAAACTAATTGAATCATATATATGAGTGATTCTATAACTATGTTCATAAAGAATAGGGCAAGAATATGAAAACATGTCGATACTGTATCATGTATGAACAAGAAGGGGGTTTTGAAAAATATTTTATGAATGCCATGAATACACAGAATAGTTTAATATGCTACGATTACGTTTATTTCATATCTATACTCTTTGTTTATTTGTATCGCTTTAACAACAACTTTTACTGTCCAATATAGATGTAATTTTCATTACATATTGTCAATCTAATTGAATTTGGGAAAAGAAAAGACATTTCATGTTTCATGATGTTCATTAATGCAACCTCAACTATATCATTGTAATAGCCCTAATGTCACCTGACTATTCTGTTATCTACTCTGTGCAAATACTCGCTAAAGGAACACAGAGACGTTGAACGTACCTGGCACGTTTTGTCTCGACGGGGAAGGGGGTCTGTTTAGACGACCGATGAAACAGGTAGAAAATGTCTGCTTCCTCCTTCATAGTCGTCGTAATCATCATCATCATCATCATCATCATCAACATCATCACAATCAGCTTCATCATCATCATCACTCTTATCATCACATGCTCGTCACTATCATCACCACTACTATCCCCATCATATACGCCACAATCATTGTCATCGTCATCAATATCATCATCATCATTACCAACAACAACAACAACCTCATTTCCAACACTACCACCAAAATCACACAGAAAAAAAGGTGGCACGTTTTTGTTTCAACAGGGAAAGGGGGGGCACAAAACGGCAATCTTGGATGTTATTTTGTTTTTTAAATATTTTGACACCCATTAAAAGACAACTACGAATTCCTCTTTTGTCATCATCATCATCACTTGTATCACCCCCCATCTTCGTCAACATCATTACCCCACCACCACCAAAATGCATCAAAAATACTTCAAACACCACAACCACCTCCAACACCACCACCATCACTACCATCATTATCATCATCATCAACATCATCACAATTCACATCTACAACCGATTCGATGCATCATTTTCGATGTGGCACGTGGCAACAAGAGTTACTGACTTCAGTTTATTGTGTAATTAAGTACCTTAACACGCATTAGCGTGTGTACATGAAGTTTGCGGGAGAAGGAGAAGGAGTCAAGAGGAATGGAAAACTCTTAGAGATATTCGCGAATGGTACGAAAAGTTACGTTTGCTATCCTCAATAGCTTTAGCGTGAGAAATTGAGAAGATGTTATGAAAACAAACATATCAATCTTATATAGTTAATATGCAGCCACGAGACAATGCGTGTCTTTGTATTTTTTGTAACCGAGTATAACTTCATATCAATAATGGTCCTTTTGATTTACATTAAAATTATGAGGAATGGAAACTTTTAGAGACATTCGCGAATGGTACGAGACGGAAAGTTTGTTATCATCAATAGCTTTAGCGTGAGAAATTGAGAAGATGTTAGAAAACAAACATATTAATCTTATATATTGTTAATATGCAGCCACAGTCCTTTTGATATACGTTCAAATTATGATGCAATATCAAATCTAATTTATGAAGAAAAAAACATGTGCAAAGATGGACAGGTGTCAATGTCCCATAGGGTTATGTCTATGGAGGCATCCTCTATAAATAGAGGACAATTCTAGCATATCCATCAAGTTCGTCACATCTCTTCAGAAGTACGGTAAGAGCTAGCAGGACATCGGAAGGAACACCGCACACCTTCACCATCCTAATCGACAAGATTTGGGAAAACCTGAGCATTTGAAAAGGTGAAATTTTCCTGAGTGAGGTTCTGAAAAATCATAGCGATAGTAAAAAATCGATGTTTGTTTACCGTCTAGAGAATGGGAACTTTCTTGCGACAGATTCTATTGAGCATGTCGTCAGATTGAAAGCCTGACTTACAAAACTTTGAAATATTGATTTCACTATTCAAATGACTTTCCGGAGCTACTTCTAAGCGAATTTCAAATTTTCATCTCTCAACAAAATTACCTCAAAATTTCTCAAATCCAGTCGCCAAGGATCGTACGGTGTGAAGTGACCTCCGGACGATTGTTCTAGCCATTTTGCAGTGAGGTAGTATATTCTTTTCTCAATATTATTTATTGTTATTTCTCTATATTATGGACAAGTCCAAACTAGTCGACATATTTAGTCATTTGTTCTCCCATATTTTACCGGGTATCCCGGAATTGATAACATAAATTGGCTTTAAAAAGAATAATTATCTTGATATTAATTTTAGTCTGATCCAAACTCGAGTCAGGCTTGCAACATTATTCGTCGGATGTTCATTTCAATCTCGTATTTATAAACTTCATCTTTCTTGTATTTTGTTTGTGTTGAAATGAAATAAATCTAGACAAACCACTAAACCAAGATGCAAGCTCTCCTTGTTCTCCTCTTCGCTGCCGTGGCTCAGTGCAGCCTTGCGCCTTTCCACCGAGTTGAACCTAACATTCCTGGCCAGTACATCGTTGTTCTTGAGGTAAGATCATTGTCATATTAATTGAATCGACTGATTTCCATAGTTTTGTCAAAGAATAAAACTACATTGAAGCTCCAGGTAACTTTGTTTTAACGGTGGAAAACCTCTCGTTGCAGTTATTTTAGGGCAGGTGGAATTTTTTTCCCACCAAAGTAATTGTCAGATTCATACAAGGATTAGTTAATTGATAATACTACTACTTGCTATTGCGATTACTTTGACGTTCCTGCAAGATAAAGAGATTTTAGGCTTCAAAATAATTCATTACATAAATAATGGACCTGGCTTCCCCACTGCACAAACAGAGGAACTAAGTGCTAACGTCATATTCGATCATCGTCCATGTTACTGGTTCCAAACGACAGAGTCTGCGCAAAAAGTCCTCCGTGAAATCGTTCAAGCAACAGGCTTTTTGAGAGCAAATTCAGTGTTTGGGGCTGGTGTGATCACAATGCCACTGTTTACTACAAGTACTCTATTTTTCCGCTGACGTATTGCAATATACCTCTTTACCAATGTATTTCAATTTATGCATGTTTCTCTCCTTAACCCTGGTTATCAACCATGTCATCCACCTGCTATGCAGTATGGCATCTCTATAAATGGAATCCACTTTGCATACAGTGGTTGTTACTATGTCGGGCAAGCCTCTAACACGTTTTTCAGTTGTCAGGAGAAAAATTTGTTCAAATGTTATTCATAAAATCAGTAAACAGTTTTATTTTCAAAGCTCACTTTCATAGCTGATTTAGGGTCGCTTTGTTCATAATTATTATTATTGTTATAATCCTTTTTGCAGGATGGCATCAATGTCGGTAGTTTCGCGGCCACCATGCAGACAGGGACCGTCCGCAAAACCCTCACCGGTCTCATCAATGGACTCGTTCTCACCCTCGATGGCGATTTGCTTGAAAAGGTGAGCAAAACATTATGCTATAAAAAGTTTTATGATCATCTTTATGATATGATTCACCTGTATGTGTTTGTGTGTTTGTGTGCGTGCGTGTGTGTGTGTAGCAATATTAACGTATACAGTCAAATATGCCTTAGTGGCCACCTCTCTATAAAAGCTACCTGTGTATGGTGGCCATGCATTGAGAATTGAGAGAGAAAGATTATAAGACTATAGGACGTTGCTCAGGTTGCTGTTATCACCAGTGTTATCGTGTGATGATGTGCATTTAAATAAGCAGCTATTAAAAATAGGGGAGAATACCCATTTCCGGGAAGACAGGGGCGTACGAACCCAAATTTTCCCAAACTCATTACAAATATCCTCGAGCAATGAAAAAAGTGCCCCTTTACTGATTAAAAATGGTGCCAATCCTGAGAGGCAAATAAGATAGTTTGATGGTTTTTGTTCAGCCTGATGTGCACATTTGATCATATCTTTCCTAATTATCAAAAGGTAAGGACCCCCTTACTTTAATTCTTGTGGAAATATCACCGGACTGTCTGCTTTACTCCTTTGAATATTTACAATTCTGGAAAATGCTAAAACTACTGTTCATAACAATTGCAGACCTAATCAAGTAAAAAATTATGCACTTTACAACCGGTGCAATAGATAGTACCCCAAACAACCACCTTGAATTATTTTATGATAGTTTAGAAACATACTTAAACATACTATCTCTAGAAAATAATTTAATATACTTAAAATGTTAAATTTAATTTAATTTAATATACTTATATCTTCCCTAAAAACAGCAATGTTTCCAACTTTTCCTGATTTATCATCTTCCCATGCATTAAAACCACTAATGAAAAACCAACTAGAATAAACACATCTTCCGCTACTTTAATCGACGATATTTACACGAAAAATCACAATGTCCTCATTCATTCAAAAATAAGATCATCTTCCAATACTTTCAATTTATTACAAAACGCGTTTTCAAATCAAGAATGCTGAAAATTTCTTTCCCAGAAAGGCATTAAAAAACCATGGATGACTAAAGCAATAATGACATCTATCAAGAAAATAAATCAACTTAAACTATCTATTCGCAGTCCGTCGACTTGGAACATCAATCATTTCGGGTTTAAGTAAGGCAATGTGTTAACAACTAGAAACAAAGTTAAAGGCATTATGAAATCCACATGTAATATATTAAATAAAATTATTGGGAAAACAAATTACTCAAACACCACTCAATCTTTGAGAATTGCTGTGAAAACTCTTTATTAATATTGGCCCGAAACTGTCTGCCAAAATCGAGAGCAATAACACACAATTTAAGCGATTTCTTTCTAATCCATTTGAAGATAGAATACTGATACTTCTGAAATCATTCGCATAGCTAAACCATTAAAGCCTAGCAACTCATCTAATTACGACGAAATTAGTACGAATCTCCTTAAGAAAATTATTGACTTAATAAGTACTCCACTTGAATATATATTTTTGATCTATCTATATTCTCTGGAATTCGTTCTTATTCGCCTCCTTTCTTCTCCTCTCCACATCTCCTCTCTTTTTCTTTACTCTTCTCATATGCAGCAATATTTTCTATTCTTCCATTTCTTTCTTTCCTTGCTTTATTTTCTGTTGTCTTATATATTTTTCTATTATTATTATACATTTATGTCTTATCTGTCAGTCGTCATTGTCTCTTTTGACCTTTCCAATGTTCACTATATAAGTGTCGTAACAAGTTTTTCAAATTACGGATTTATAATTGTATTATTATTCTGCCACTTTTTGGTAATCTATGTGTATATATACAGGTGTATATATATTTCTTGTTCTTTTCCTTTCAAGTCAATATATTTACATTATTAATTATGTTTGTCATTATTTTGAGGGATTCACATTTTACAAGCTCTGCTTTTCAGTGGATCCCTCCATTTCCACAGGGTTATCTTGAAAAAAATTAAAAACCATTGTACTGGAAATTTATGTATACTTTCTATTTCACAACTCTAAACCATGTAAAATGTTTTATATTATTGAATATTGAATTGTATACTGATTTCTTGTCAAAATTACTGTTCTGTTGGAAATGAAAAAATAAAACTGAAACTGAAACTGAAACTGAAAAATGATCTTACCTTAGTAAGTACTTCCATCCAATATCATTATAACCGAGTATTTCTAAAGTTATTGAAAAATTGTTGTGCAATCAACTATATGCATTTCAAACTAAATACAACCTTTTATATCCTAACAAGTGTAGCTTTAGAAAAACAATCACTCCACTGATCTTGCTTTGGCCCAATTATATGATGAAATTATGAATACTCTAAATAAGAATGAACATATCATTGGTGTATTTCTGGACAAGAGTAAGGCCTTTGATACTTTAGATCACATGATTTTAGTTTAACAAGTTACAACATTATGCTATCAGAGGTACCGCACTCTCCTGGTTTCATATTACTTATCTAATAGACATGAATTCGTAGTATACAACTCTAAAACCTGATACTATCAAAAGCATAACATGCGGCGTACCCCAAGAATCCATCCTGGGCCCACTTCTATTTCTCATTTACATCAATGATTTTCGAACTCCTCCACTAACCTCACATATAGGCTATAAGCCGATGACACTGCCCTCTTTTGTTTTCATTCTGAGCTTGATTTATTGGTGAATAAAATAAACAATGAACTCCAAAAGGTGTCAGCGTGGTTTAAGAGCAATAAATTATCTCTAAATGTACTTTTTTTAAATGTCATACATTTTAATGAAACGCATGCAGGAATCGATTTTTTTTTTTAAATATAGATTTTGATCGATGGACGACATTTATCTTGAGAAACACGTTTAAAGTTTCTCGGAGTTACTATTGACAACAAAACTAAGTCGGAAATAACACATAAAGATATCAAAACAACCATTTCACGAGCTGTCAGCATTTTGTTTAAACTTAAGAATATCCTACAAAATGATATACTCTTTATGGTGTATAATATTCTAATCCTCCACCAGATATCATATTGCAATATTATTTGGGTAAATTCTGCAAAATACAAGACTTATCAAATGTTTGTACCAACGCTTTTTAACCATGATGAGAAATAAATAAATATATCAATCAATCAAATAAGAATCTCAACTATCCTTTATGATGTCATGGTGATGTCCATAACATTGCCCTCATTATTAAACAGTATCACGTGACAACGATCCTCTCATTTAGTGTTAGAGTTTATCTTTCCCTCAGGATACATTCGGTCATGTCCGCGTGTGATACTAACGTTTTAAACCATGTTCATTGTGTCACCCGAATCGAGCACAAATGGGTTTTGACATGCCATTTTCAAAATCATGTTGCTCAGTGAAGCGTGTACTGGTTAATGCCATCAGTGTATCATTAAAGCATATTACTTTGTATATAAATACCTTTTGAAATGTGCTAACAGTCTAATGACATATACAATCCGAACACGATTTTTATAGGGAACAGGTGGTTTCTTAAAAGTTCTTGAGATTTTTGTTCATATATCAGCTACATCCCGCCGTCAGTATTGACATATATTAATATTATCATCGTTCTTATATCAAATCTTTAATTCACAATGTAATTTCCAAGTTAACGTAATGTTCATTAATAAATACAAAAAATTATGTTCCACATTTGGCTCCAATCCGGTCATCTTATATATATAACAATGCAATTTCCTGTCCTTTAATTAACTCCACATGATTGTCTGTCATAGTCATTACTTTCTAACAATTATCTCTTAATCTTATAGATTTACTGTGTTACCTTGATTAATGGGATGTATTCATATATCTATTTGTGATGCGTGTTTATACCTTGTTTAAGATGTAACACTTTCGAGAGTTCGACTAATTACAAGTATATAAGTATTAATTTGTTATGTAACCACGCAATGTATATTACTTTTTTCACTGAACATTATTTTGGTCTAAAGGTACGTGGTCTGAATGGCATCCGTTACATTGAGGAAGATGGGCTGGCTACTATGCTTGGTAGCCGAAACGGTGGTAATTACTGGGGGCTTGACCGTACCGATGAGCGTTATCTACCTCTTGATGGCAACATCAACTTTAGCGGTAAGCACAATCAATAGGGGTCATCCAAGTACATTGTCATTATCATGAGACCAACATAACAAAGAAAATCATAGGGAATTTTTTAGTTTTTATCAAAAATATGTCGGTCTCGTGGGCTGTTGGTCTCATGCGCTGTCGGTCTTGTGGGCTGTGGTCAATCCATGATGAGCCATATAGAATACCGAAGTGCTAATGTCATATTTGCTCGACGTCCAGGCTACTGGTTCCAAACAACAGAGCCTGCGTACGAGGTTCACCGCGAAATCATTTAAGTAATGGGGTGGAGCAGGGCAAATCCCAACAAAAAGTGAAAACCCACGGCTAAAAAGTGATGGGCCTATATATTTTAACGCACAGCTAATTTGTGCGTATATGCTAGCGAGTACAAATTATGTTTTAAATGTAAAGGACATCGATGCACGCACTGAGACTAGACGACGACGATCCTATTGCGCCACACCGCCCCCTTTTAATAATGTCTTTCAGTAAAGCTAATGGAGACCTCCTTGACAGTGCGACACTTGGTATTTTTTATCGGGTTTCTTCCTTTATTCTGGAATCTAATTTCCTATTGCTGGCCCGTTTCGTAAAAACAAATAATTCATGTTTTGAAGCTCGTGCATTAGTTGTTATGCATTGCACTCGATCAAGGCACAATGAGCCGTATAATGAACTCGACAAGCCTCGTTAATTATCCGATTGTGACTTAACCTGCTTGCAGTACATATTCAGTGATGCACTAGCAAACATGAACTCATTATCCGTAAGCCCTTGGGATTAAAAAAAAAAAAAGGTTATTGGACAGGTACACTTAATGGGGAGGCGCTCATTTTTCCGAAGGTTTGTAATTCCGAACCACAAATTTCCCATACCCGGAGTACATAATTCTGTTTATCCCACGTTTCGTAATTCCGACAAATAGGGTTTATTATTCAGAAAATCAAATAGGATTCATTATTCCAAAGGTTTGTAATTCCGAAAAACGATATGACCCTATTTTCGGAATTATAAACCATATTTCATTTTAATTTTCGGAACTACGATTCTTCGGAATTGTAAACCTTCGGAAAAACGACACTTAACCTGCATATAATCTCTAGTTCAACGAATATTTCAATGATTTTCTTTATCCACTACAGGTACTGGATCAGGAGCAAATGTTTTCGTTCTCGATACCGGAATCACCTACTCGCATGAGGACTTCAACAATAATCGTGCCCAAGAATTCTGGGATTACAATGGTGGAGATGTACGTGACTTTTAACACCTTCGAGACAGTTTGTTTGTTTGTTTTTACTTCCATAACAGTAGGCCTAATAACATGGTAAATTATAAATAGATATAACCATGGCGGATAGCCCATTTCACTTGCATTTACATATTGCCACAGCTTTTTTCGTGGGGTCCTGTGAACATGATAAATAAGCACACACATGAATTGCCATTGTAATAAAACGGGGAAAATCAAGAATCAAAATCAAAAACATACACATAGGGATATACAAAAAAATCCTGGAAAAAATATAACAAAAAGAAAGAACATGTTTACAACAAAATATAAGGAATTATCGACATAAGCTAGTACATTAGATTTAAAATCAATGAACTGTGGAAATAGTACTCAAATGAAATGGCAGTTGATGATACTAATTACACATCAAAGTCCCCAGTTCAAATATTGTGGTTTGGCTCTATAACTTTTAATTCAGACCTAATATATGTAGAGGCTGATGCGTAGAAAAGGAAACAATATCTGCATGCAATGTGTCCTTTTTTGTTATGCATGGCCATATTGCGTTTCATACCAGGAACTTTAGATTAAATAAGCCTTGAGATTTTTAAATTGGCAACATATTTATCAATATTTCACTATATATCATTTTTTTTATAAATCAAAATTGAAGACATATTCTCTCCAGACATATTAGTCTACACTATTTTATTCAGAATAATCTGGCATTAAAAGAAAAAAAAACGTTGTTGCCAATTTAAGAACATGGGATTAATTTTTCCCCCCTCTCTCTCTCTCTATCTCCCTCTATCTTCCTCTGTTATATATCATAAGGGTTCTGATTGCCAAGGTCACGGAACTCACTGTGCCGGAACAGTCGGAGGACAATATAGTGGTGTTGCCACTAATACCAACATCTACAGCGTTCGTGTGTTGTCCTGCTGGGGATCTGGTTCTAATTCTAACATCATAGCTGGTAGGCTTAATATATATCGTAACCAATCTTAAACCAATAATATTTGAAGTATCAAATGGGATTCTTTGCTCACCATATTTTGTCTTATATTCACAGGAATTATTAAAAATGATATTAATAGTAATAATAATAACAATGAAATTGATAATAATAATACAATTTATAATACTTATTACTACCACTACTTCTACTACTACTTATGATAATAATAACAATAATAATAACAATAATTATAAGTTATAAGTAATAATCTTGATAATATTTTTTTATTATGATAATTATAATTACAATAATAATGATTATAGTAACAAAATTAATGATAATGATGGTTAAAAATTAATTACAATATTAATAATACTGTTAATAAGTACATGTATCGGCTTGCATGGTGATGTAAATATACAGTCGGCTTGCGGTTGCACCATGTGAGAGAGGGGGGAGGATTGGGGAGTCCTGAAAAGGACTCTCGGTAATCTTTCTTGGGTGTGTGTAGTCCTAAAAGGGACTGTTGTTAGTCTTGAAAAAGATTAACAACAGCACATAGCGCCGGTGTGAGAGGTTGGGTGGTAAAAACGTCGAGCCAATGTATAAATATTAATAATGATAACAATAAATATAATACTATTAATAATAATATGTATAATAATTATAATTGTAATGATAATAATTATATTTATGATAATAATATAAATGATATAACGTTATGTTATAATAATGATAATAATAATAATAATCATAATGATTATAATAATAATATTAGTAAGAATAGTAATGATAATAATGATAATAGATAATAATAACAGATTATAAGATTGATGAATAAATAACAAATTTAACAAATAATATTATTCTGGGTTTATAGGCCGATAGGGGCTTTTCTTTTGGGGGCAAATGATTTTCACGCTGGAATTCCATTGACCTTTCCTAGTCTCCCAAATGTTGGTAGAAGGGTGCATATTTTTGTTTACTCATTAGTGGGGAGGCGGCCATTTCGAGCCCTGGTAGGTAATTGGTATGAAGCTGGCAAATAGCTTCTCAAGGTACTGCCTTTGACCTTCTTTCCTATGAGTCAGGTCAATATAGGGTTAGACCAAAAAAATTGCAACATAAAGTTTTTCAAAGGTTCCCGGTAGTGTTTGACATCAGGAACAACATACTAAAATTCTTAAAAATCGGACTCCCGGAAAGCGGTTATTTTACAAAATGACATCCAAGATGGCCGCCAATACCTTTAAATAGCCATTAGTCATGGTATATCCGTCTTACAGATGTGATTTTGGTGTCTATACCTAAGATCTGGGGCTTCGAGGTATCCATTCATACCACTTACAATGGATTATGTCCACCAAGAAACTTGGAAATCCAAGATGGCGTCAAAAATGGCCACAAGCCTCCCAAATGACCGAAAATGATTTAGTGTTTACAGTAAAGCTGTAATTAGCAAGATTTAAAGTATGTGTTAAATTTAAGAATATTCATTGGCATGCTTTGACTTATCATAAAGGTTAAGAGTAGCCTCATACTCAAAACAATAGCAAAGAAGGCCGCCGTTTTGTAATCCGAGATGGCCACCGGAAACTGAAATTAACCATATATCGTGATATATCCATTTCAGAGATGTAATTATGGTATCTATACCTAGGTTTCGGGGGTCGACAAATTCATGTACATGTAGACTGTTTAAAATGTGTCATGGCCACCGAAAAAAACTGTAAATCAAAGATGGCGTCCAAAATACATGGCATAAGACCGATCCTTGAGTAGGATGGCATAGAAAGTGATTAACATTTTGCACTAGGTCGTATTTAACACCTGTTATAACTCTATTCATATTAGAGAAGTTATATGACAATGTGACAATGAATGAACGTTTCTCCCGTGAAACCCCATCCAGTGGAATATTCAGCTTAATTTAATTTATACAAAGAAGAGATTATTTAAAACAAACACTTTAGTAGCACCGGTCTCCAATGTGCTTCAGACACTGCGAAGATCCCCTCGCCCCCACCACCTCGTGTGAATACCTGGTGGAAACAAAATCCATTAATTTATGAAGAAGAGCATACAGCAGGCAAATTGATACTGATGAGGCTACCCTGAGTAAATCTGGCGCTGCTCAGTGGCTGCCGGGCTCACGATCAATTGGGCACAAAGAATTTCCATTTTCGGTTGAATAAAATTTGGAGTGGACTATAAAAGATTATTATTATTATTATTAAATCAAACCATTATAATTGTCAATCTATTCGAATCTTCGATGTGCTTAGATTTCCTGGAGAATATTGCGTTTGACGATTGAAAAGCTTTCTCAAAGCCACGTATTTTAATACGATTTACAGAAGAAACAGTTCAGAGAGAGAGCGCGCGCGAGAGAGAGGAGGAACATACCTTAAAAAAATCTACGGAAAGTTAAATCTTCGCGGATCCCTTAAAACTGCCCCTTTTTTCTACGCGAAATTTTGAATTATCATGCGTCATACTCAAAGTCACCACTTGCGCTTTTTCTCTCCGACTTCTAAAGGTCTCAGTGCTGTAGCGGAATCCGGACTATCCCGAAAGATTGCTTCCATGTCCATTGGCGGAGGTTATTCGTGGTCTCTCAATAACGCCGTTGAAAGTGCCTATGATGCAGGTGTTGTTGTCGTTGCAGCAGCCGGTAACAGCGACGACGATGCCTGCGATTACTCCCCAGCTTCTGCCTCGGACGTAAGTCATATCATCCTATAATTCTCCAGCGCTTGATTTTGCATATTTCCTAATGATCTAAATAGTAAATTCGAATAAAAATAATTCTACGCTGAATGTGGCAGAACAAGGTCATTTTCATATAAGAAAATGCGGCCGTGCATTTTTGGCATTGCAAAAATAAAGATGCCAATATCGCCGCACTCATTAACTTTAGACGCAGTTCTTGATTTTTCTTAAAAGAAAGATAACATTTCGATACTTGTGCATAAAATTGCTGATAATAGACCTTTTCTCTTTATTTTTTGTTTTACTCTTTTTTTGCACGAATACCTATGTATTGCACTATTGCTATAAGAGAGGCGATAAGATTATGTTCGCCACGTATTTTGTATGCCTGATATCAGAATCACTCAATGGACTGGTTTCTTTCTTAGGGACCTAATGACGATTTATTCCTTTCAGGGCCCGCGGAACGGCGGCTCGGGGCTCGAGCCCCCACCCACACTTTTTTGAAAAAGTTTGTTAAAGAGAAATAGACAGAAAGACGCTATATCTTTAATGCTTAAATTGTAATAATCATACTTAATGGCGATCCTGGAAACGGAAAACTACTAATATCAATGAGCATCGTAGACACAAGGCAATATTGAGGGTCCGTCCCAACTAAGACCCCGGAAAAAACTTTTAAAAACTCAAGTAAAAAAACGGAGGCATCGTCAAGCATGTCGGCAAAGCTTCCGAATTCGGTAGTTTTTATTCAAAAATCAGTTCCGTTAAAGCGATCATAAAAGCCTTATTTGTTCAGAAATTTAGACATTTTTATCGCCAGAATCTGTCAAAAATACTCCATTCAGTTATACAGGTACCCAGAAGTTTTCAATCTGCGCATATAGGATAATATACTTTGGACTGCTTGGAAATGGCAAATTTACCCGATCTGAACTTGATATAAACTGACTATGGACGGGGTACAGACGAGATGGACGTATTGAGGACTGTTTATGAATGAACTAGGATCGTATTAAAGACATTATTTACACATTCTACCCCGACCACAACCCGTTTTACGATTTTCTAGGACGGGTGCAGAACGTAAGGAGAACTAGTTTGGTGTGATGGGGGCTTTAGCAGTGCCTCTTTTTAGTTGGTTTCTTGTTCAATTCCATTTATTTTTGTTCTCCAACTTAAAAAAATCATAATGAACAATAACGTTAGTTGCTCTGATTTGTGTTGTGTTAATCTTCTCATTGATGCATATTGTAAAATGTTAATTGTTTGTATATTATTTTGTTTATATCATTTTGTTGAACATCACAGGGCTTCATAGAAAAATGAATGAATTACCCTGGTTTTTATAGGTGAAATAAATAACTAACTATAAATAAAAGAATAATAAAGTAACCAATCCTGTAATCCGTCACATGCAGGCTATCACGGTTGGCGCAACCGATATAGACGACTCCATGGCATCTTTCTCAAACTACGGCTCATGCCTGGACATCTTTGCCCCTGGCGTCGACATTAACAGCGCTAAATATGGCACATCAAGCAGCTACGTAGAATATAGTGGTACCAGCATGGCATGCCCTCATGTTGCGGGTAAGGATTTATTTTCTTAATTACAGTAATTGTAAATAATTATCAATTACTAATAAATACTAGTAGAAAAAATAGCTGCTAATAGCCTGGTTACTAGTAGTAACATTACAACGTCTGCACTTTAAAACAATCTGAGAGCACTGGCCTATTAATTATCGAATACTAGATTATGAATGATACTAAAAAATATTGACAATATAGCCTCATTTCTGGCACGTCATCATCATGATCATGATTCATAATTGAGTATTATAAGCTGTATATAGACCATAATATAACTATCGAAATGTCTCCTTAAGATTCCAATGCATACTTGTCTTCAAATATTATTTCATTTTGGAAATGCCAATTTCTGACATTTATGACATCTAATCTGGCTGTGTCACCCCTTTTTTTTTTGTTTTGAATAATAAATAAACAGGCGCCGCTGCAGTCATTCTCGGAAACAACTCCGGCTACTCTCCTTCTCAAGTGGCATCTAAGTTGATCAGCGATGCTACTTCGAACGTAATCTCTAACCCTGGTTCAGGAAGCCCAAACCTTTTGCTGTACGTCGCATAGACCCTTCAGTAAAATGTTCCATCTCCTTCCACTTACTCGTATTTGTGTTTTATTCAAAACGACCTTAATCTTTTCTGTTCAACTCTTAGTGGACTTTTAACAAAAAGTGGGTGGGTCCTCAAAATAATCGACATACTTAGTAATACCTGGTACAGTTCTTTGGTAGACTTCGGGATGCAAGTGATCGTGACAGCTAAAAATAAACCTCTTTTTTGAGGCGTGGGGATTTAACCTGAAAATTACCATTTTTAAATATTATTGAATGATAGACGCAAATTAGAGACATCCACTATACAAACAGTTGTAATTGATGGTTTAAAAAAAATTAGAGTTCTCTGTAACAGAACGATATGGTAATATATATCTTGGGAAGTCATGATTTTGCGAGGCACCGGTGTATAAGGAGATGATGGAATAATGAAAATAAAAAAGCAATAAGCATAATCATGTATTTGAGTCCATACGTGAAATATGAAATATGAAATATATATAATTATATATATATATAGAGAGAGAGAGAGAGAGAATGGGGAGGTTGATAGATAGACACAGGGGCGTCTCTAGAGGCGGCTTGTGAGGATGTTACATCTCCACCCCCACCCCTCCGACACAAAATTCCTGTCGGCAAATGCGCCATATCTGTAAGAAAGGTGAGGATAACAAAGGGAGGCGAGAATGTAAAGGAGTAGGGAGAGGAAGAAAAGAGAAAAGGAAGTGAAATTGAGAAATCTAGAAAGGAGATGGAGAGGAACGAAAGAGTGATATGAGATGAATGAGATTAGGGGTGAAGAGGAAAGCGTTAGAAGAACGATAACGAAAAAGAAAGAAATCGAAACGGGAGAAAAAAAAGAAAGAGAGAAAAGAAAGAGAGATGAGAAAAACGAGGAACAATGGCGCCCAAGTAAGGTTATTACAAACATAATTTCATATCCAGGACTCAGACATTACTGGCGCCCTTATGGAGGGAGAGGAAGCTTGTGGACTGCTCCCCCGAAATATAAAAAAATTCACGCCAAAACGAACAGGGCAAACAAAAGAAAATAAAAAGTAGAGTAAAGAAGAAAAACTAAAGAAAAAAGGCAATGAGAATTGAAGTTTGACAACAAAACCTGCCGCTTCAAGTTCTTTGATATTGTACAAGGGTTATATTTTGTACATTAGGGCTAATTAATGAGTACAAGTTATTGCGTTCCATCAAGTTAATCTATAGATTTAAAAAAATATATTTCATGATTACAGGAAAACGTCTTTAGATTAGATCTAAATGGCTAAATTGCATGTCTTCGTATCTCCCATCCAGTAGACCATTGTCTAATAAGCCAACAAGCCCCCTTTTAAGCTTATGCAATATCATGAAAATGTTTACTACACTGAAGAAAACATCTACAACATACTACATCTTGAAAAATAGAAACAAACAAACAAACAATAACATGTGCAAGGAAGTGATAGCTTAAGGCTATATAGGGCAATAAATAGAGGCACGAAAAACTAAATAATGTTTAACGCTGCCTATCCCAATAAGAGAAGAAAGTAAAGGGGATGGCTGGTAAGCTCTGACTTCTCATGAAAAGTGCTTTAAAATGCACAGTTCAAAACTATTTTTAAAAACGTGAACTTTTCAAACTCGGTCGCCCACACGACCTCGCAAAAGAAGATAAGAGTCATAATTTACAGTTACCGAAGGCGTCGTGAAAAAAAATATTCTTTAACGAAAGGCACAAATAGGAAAATCCACTATACAAACAGTTATAAATGATGAGAAATATTTTTTAATAAAATCAAAGTTCTCTGTAGCAGAACGATATGATAATCTATATATTGCGATGTCAAGATTTTGCGAGGCACCGGTGATGAGGAGATGATAAAACAATGAAAATTTTAAAAGCTTTTTTTTCTAAATGTGAAGAAAAAAGGAAAGGTGCTTTCCCCCAAGTCCCCGATTTAAAGGCCATGATCAACGATTTCGATTTACTATTGGTTTGGGTATGTCTTTAAAAGTATGTTCATATCTTATGAATATTATTGCAGTCGAATCGTATATTGTGCGGTGTTCTTTAAAAGTACAATTAAACATTCTAGCGACGCCCCTGGATAGATAGATAGATAGAAAGATATACAGATAGATAGATATATAGATAGTTAGATATATATATATATATATATATATATATATATATATATATATATATATATATATATATATATATATATACAGGTTAACATAACTATGAACCCTGTATTTCGTTATTGCTTAGTTTGATCTTTTGTAACATTAGATATTGCTCGATTCAGATATAATACTCATTACATATTATCAATTTGAAAATATATTGAATTGAAAGGGGTGGGGTTTTAGGAAAGGGGGAGGTTAAAAAAACAAGAGGGGAGATTATGTAATTGCTGAGAGACCAATTCTTAAAACAGGTAACAGTGTGAAAAGAACAGCTTCCTGGAGTTGCGTCTTGATATTGACTAAAATCAGTTACAAAACTAATTCTTATATATATTCTCTGTTTCCCGGTTTCGATACCCTTTCTTTGCTCATCTGGTTGCGGAAGGTTATTTCTTTCCTATTTTGTCAATTATCTGTGTCTCTATCTCACTCTTCAGTTACTGTTGGTTTAAAAAAAAAAAGACAGCGCGTTGTGCAGGTGAGGGGATCATAGTTGGAGGTATAATGAGAGAGGGGGAGCATCGGCAAAGAAAAGAGAGGTGAGATTTGGAGGGCGAGAGAGAAAAACAGGACAGAGGTGGATGGAAAGGATGAGTGACAGAGTGAGACAGAGTGAGTAAGAGACAGAGAGAGAAAGAGTGAGAGGAGAGGGGGAAGAAGGAAGAAGATAATAAACAGTTCTTACATTGTTTACCAGGACTGAAACAAAAACCAAAAAAAAGCCCTTAAAAAAAAATATATATACATGTATACATGCATTTCTTCTTCATCTTCTTCTTCTTCTTCTTCTTCTTCTTCTTCTTCTTCTTCTTCTTCTTCTTCTTCTCCTCCTCCTCCTTCTCCTTCTTCTTCTTCTTCTTCTTCTTCTTCTTCTTCTTCTTCTTCTCTTTCATCATCTTCTTCTTCTCCTTCTTTTTCTCCTTATTTTTTTTCTTCTTCTTCTACTTCTTCCTTTCCTTCTTCTCCTCCTCCTCCTTCTTCTTATTTTTCTTCCGTTTTCTTCTTCTCCTGCTCCTTCTTCTCCTTCTCCTTCTTCCTACTGTTGCGTTAGAATTTCATCTTTGCCTTCAGATTACAAAAAGAGCGACAACAACAGTTACGTGCACAGTACAGCACGCTGGATAGATGCACAGAATCAATTATTATGTCGTGCAAGACTTTTAAAATTGCACGTCTGTTATCAGAATTCCTGTTTTATGTACATGTACCTCTATTAAAAAGGAAAGAGGTTTGAGATTATTATCATGCTATACAAATAAAAGGAGAACTTCTATTCCGATATTCTTACGTGCCAATAGGGTACTCACGCTTATAACCTATCACAAACCAAATAGTTCCATGACAGGCCTATTACGTACAGCTGATGCAAGATTCTTTCTGCAACAGACTGGCACGTTGGGCACCGAAACCATCATAAACACAAGTGAAATTGAACTGCTTCAGTTATATTGAATCAGTTGTAAAATGATAAATTCATCTTAAAATGACTAACAAACAAAATTTGCGAGTTTTAGGAATTCAGTTAGAAATTTACCTCATTCACTTGACAGGTTGTCTGCTAGATGTATGAAGACATATGTGGCTGTCATTATTGACCTCTGGGCCCTGTTTCATAAAACTTGATATCAATAACAAGTTACAAGCTACTGTTATAAGCTACGGAAATCATGGCATCTGATTGGCTGAGCGCAAATTAGTCATAAATTTAGCATTTATTATGGATAACAAGTTTTATGAAACGGACCCCTGTTCTTTTGTAATGGAAATAATTCACAGGGTGCTCGATTTCCTTGGTTACCTCGATCACTACCCCCATACCCACTGACAATACCCTTTTTCCCATTTAGAATCGTATCCAAAGATTGGTTAGGTAGTACTTTCACGGTAACTTTTGTTCCAAAACATATCAGTAATGCCTTCCATATAGATATATATCATCATCATTAAGAAACATTATATATTCAGAAAAGAAAAGAAAAAAGTGAAGAGGTGACAAGACAATTTGGGAACTTTCTCATTCTTTTATTATTTGTGGAAAATCCCTTTGTGAAGAAGCACAACCGGCTGACTAAAATTTGACATTCCATTATAAAGTGAACAAAATAATCACTGCCAAACCATGGCCTATAAAAATAGAAATAAAAAGGTACCTTGACAAAGGTCCTTTTTTTAAGACTGTTTTCTTATGAAATCTTACATTAATTTTCAGATTCAAAGTAAAATCTTGCCCTACAAATCAAATGGACATATTATTACACAAACACTTTACAGAGATTTAGGTCTCTCTTGACCAAGAATGGCCCATTGCATCAAATTATGTTGGTGCATTGGCCTTATGAGTAGGAGAAAGATGCTGTCAATACTGAGTAATAATGAGTATGCAATAAAGGTTTATCAATATAATACTATTTTGATCTTTCATAGGTTTTAAAGATTAATTAGTATCATGAAAATCATGCATATTTCAATAATATGTTTGACTTCTAATGCATGAACAGTCTCTACAAATGAATTGATATGATTACTTGATTAAATCGATTCAGAATGAGAAGGGCCTTTACTTGATTTTGGCAAAATTAAATTATGCATTTCACTATGTAGGCCTTAGTCTCCTCTATGTAATGACTATATTTGCAATGAATTATGATACTTTATTAACAAGAATTTTATCAATATAAAAAGGGCCTTAACTATTCTGCGCATATTCGATAAGAGTGAGAAGAGCCCTAACTTGCCCTAAAGAGGAGAGATGGGCCTTAAAGTTACTTGCCTGTCTCATTCGCAATTTTCTATGAGAATGGGAAGGGACTAAGCATTCATAGCACCACCCTCACTTTAGGTGCACCAGCCGCAACTATAAGCAACACTCAATGCGCACTAGCACTGGCCACGCTATACATGAGTTTTTATTAAAAATGAGAAGGGTCCCCAAGTGCTAGTCTACACATGAAGGCCCTACATCGAACAATGGAAATCACTATTTTGTTGAAATAAGAAGGGCATTTATTCCTATGAATACAAAATGAATACATGAATTTAGCCAGTTTCTCAGTCTTTTGTAGAACTATTCTATTTGCAATGTCCTGGAAAAGTCTGAAAACTTTCAAGAAAACTGGGAAATTAGCTTTTAAAAGGCTTGAAAACTTTAAACTTGATTACCTTGGAGTACACAACGTGACTTAGGCCCTTCTCTTTCGAAGTCTCACAATAAGACCAATAAATGATAAGTAAGATGAGTATCATGCTATACGAATAAAAGTAGAGCTTGCTTGTATTGCAGAGACTAAACACTCAAAGTTCCAATTTTCTATGTTACCCCATCAATGATTTCAATCCTCATTCTTAACAGATGATATGTAATTATACTTATCCTTGGAAATAATTCAATAATGAAATATTACATGATACAATTAACTTCAAATGCATAAATATCCTCTGTAGATGAACAATAAAATTTGATGAAATCATAAAAAAGGAATGCATAGTCAAACTACCCCTTGGAAAAAAAAGTCAATAGTGCATATTTATTTTTTACTTATATAATATGATGAGCTCCAAAAGTTCCAATGCCCACTTAGCCTCAAGTTATTACATCTGATTTTTTTAATGAAGTCAATAACAAATGATATGAATAACCCTTGAAAATCTTTGAATATACACAATACATAATTCAGTACTGTTGTTTAAAATAATTGAGGTCTAATATATATATATATATATATATATATATAAATATGGAATTTAAATGATTAAAATATAATCAAATTTGATGCATCACTAATTCTAACTCTTCATGTTCATTAGATGTGGACATTTAAATATACTTAGGGCTATGTTAACACTGTATAACAAATTCATAACCATATAGCAAATCCTTTGAATTATATCAATTTCTCTTCCCCTCAAATTTGCCAACAATGACATACAACAAATTTGTAAGCAAAAATGGCATTTCTTCTATAACAATCCACAAAAATAAAAGCAAATATCTCATTTTAGTTACATCAATTTCAAATTATAATAGATTTTTAAGAACAAGATTTTGTGCATTTTAAGCAAGCCTATTTTACATTTAAAACATCCTTTAGTAATATCAATGGGTTTTGAAGTCCAGCTGCAGCAGATATATGATTCGTGCAAAACATTCACAACTTCTTTCAGCTCATTATTTTTATCTTAAAAATCCACTTTATTCTAATAAAAAATAAGCCACGTTTATCACTCGAAAGCACACACTAAATCTATGCCGTGTCAAATGGCAACAAATTTATCAGCAGCTCAGGGAATATGTCTCATTGAGGCCTGTACATCATCTGCGTACACAAAAAAGTGTAAAGAGGGTAGTTTTTCTGAACCAGGCGCGGGTATAAAAAACAGGAAAATTCAGGGCGGAAAAAGGCATCAAATTCACCTGTGAAAAGAAGATACAGGGAAAGGGTAGGAAATTTGATAGCCCCAGTCGTGAACAGAGGGTTTGATAGGAATTTAAAAGAAAGAATTTCTTTTCTTTTCTTTGAATGAAAATATCATTCTGTTATGGGTTCTAAATTAGGTTCTCTTTCTTTGACTTTCCTTTTTGGCTGGAAATGTCGAAGTAGAAGCAATCCTGTCAAGGGTCTAAAGATCGGAAGCGTTAGACAGGTTTTCCTGTATAGGGTATCAAAACTACTCTAGACTTGGATCCTCATTTAGGGTGCTTCTCAGAAAGTGATTGGCGCAGATGATGTACAGTAATGTAACATACCCCCCAGAACCAGCACACTCCATTACTTTTTTCATACTTATACAACAAAGCTATAAAATTAATGTCGTCAGCGCATGAGAAAGCAATGAATATATACAATGTACTTTGAAATTGCGTGATTCAGATTTACCAAAAATGCTTCATACAACATGATTTGTTTAAAAATGACATTACAGCCGTGAGATGGCAAAACATACATGTAGCGTCTTTCCCATTAATTCAGGTTTAAAACTTTACAAAAGTACAGTTCTATTTACAAATTTGTTCAATATTTCGTGTTCTGTCTGAAAAATGATTTAAGGAATCGTTTTTGTTGTACAATTAAATATAATTTGACGAGCCCCACATATTTACATAATTTGCATAAATTCAAGCATGCAATTTGTTGCCATGTGCACCAACCAAGTGATTGCTATGGTAGAACAACGTGTGTCTCCATTATTGAGCACCATACATATATTTAACGTATGATTTGTGTGCAAAGCCTGTCTAAACTATAGGCTTTGTTTTATACATGCGTACGCATACACCGTACGATTGCTCTGGCGCGCAGACTTCGTGACTTCGTCTGACGTATTGGTCAATAATGAGTACAGCAAAACAACGTATTCCCAATTACGTTGTTTTCTCATAAATGTCACGGGCGCTTGTTGAGAAGGAGCAAGCGTCTCACCGCTTACCTCGTTTTCCCAACGAATTTAGAACATTTTTACGTTAAAAGTCAACTTTCACAAAACATTGACGTATGTTGTTTTGCCATAATTATCACTGATATCATTGATACTCAGCACCACAGTGAATTGTATTTCAATAATTGTTGAAAATATCAGCATTTAGATTACATTGTGAAAGACAAGTACAAAATATAGCATATAACAGTATGAATGAAAACAGGCAATGAATGCGCATTCAGAATTTCAGTGTCTTCTCTGTTAATACAGGCAATAAGCAGAACAATTCAGTAAGCAAAACCTATGATACTAACTATACATAGTACCCATACGTACATGTTTGTATACAGTGGTATAAGACGACAATGGCAGAAAGGTGTCACATGATCAAATTGGTAAGAAGCGCTACCACTACACAAACAGTCAGTGATCCAATGTATTTCTTCCATCTACTCCACTCCACATCTTGATGACTACTCTTACAGATGGCACCGTTTGTTGCCTTGGTAACTGCATCAGTTGTAGTGGTGTTCTCATTTAGATCTCTACCCAGCATGGTGCAAATGGTGGCATCTCGAAGTCCCTTCAAGAACGTCATGAAACCTGGAGGGGAGTGGGGGGGGGGGATAGACAATTTATTGCTTTAGACCATTTCAACTGTGGAACACAAGTCTTTTTTTTTCTATTTATTTCATTCAGAAATGAACCATATCTTGATAAGACCACTTCATGATGTTAGTGAAACCACAAGAAGTCATATCGAGAGATTTTCATTTTCTGCTGAAATAAATGGATATATGTCATATCTGGTATGGGGCACATTGCATGGAATCACCCAATTGTTGTCTAAAAAGTGGTGATAGAGAGCATGGTAATTTCTGAGGGAGGGAAATTTCAACAACAAAATTGTCAGAGGTTTGTAAAAGAAGACTGCTTTTGCATGCCATTAGATTAAGTTGAATTATCACAAAGATAATCCCATTAGTGGAATGGCAATGAAACCTCTTTTACCAGTTGAATAGGATAAATTCCAGGAAACAGAGAAACAGGTTGGCGAAACATTAAAAATTAAGGAATGATTGAACATGGAGATCACTAAAGTTGATGTTGGTGGCTATTTTACCTGACTGCTAAGAAAGCATAAATGCTTGTTAGTAAGCAACCAGAGAACGGACGGCTTTAGGTCCTCTCCAAGGATGTGAATTGTGATTTAATTATTCTAAGTATGTGTCCCCACTCCCCTTCCCACATGAAGCTACACCATTTCATGTAGCAAATGACAGCAATTCAAACAAAGACCCACCTGACCCTCCAGTACCAGCCTCATACTGCATCAGATACTTCTTATTCGCATTACTCTTCTGTGACATGGCAATGATGTACCTGAAAAGGTCAAAGATACGGAAGGTTAACCTTACAAAGATGCTTTCTTTGAAGCCTATCAATCCCTAAACATCAACATACACTTCTAATCCATCTGAACTGATCCCTGTTCACAATATCCTTCTGCAGGAAACATGACTTCAAGTCCCAGTGAGCCAGTTGCTCAAATAAGCATGTCTTTACAAATCCCGGTAATGTTCTTTAGTTCCTGGAAGGGACTGGGATGTTGCCGTGACCCACATTTTTCACAAATAAAAGTGCCCTGACAGCCATCTATCCACAATACAAATTGCCTGAGAGCGGTTCAAACCTTAAAGCCCATCTGCATTAGTTGGGCCAGGAGGGATTAGACCACCCTGCAAGGTCACTGACAGGTGGTTATCTCATCAAATCAGCTCTCAATTAACTTAAGAAAAAGGGGATCATGGGGGATGCAACGGGTACCGCTTAGGCATTGTTGGCTATATATAGGGCGCAAGTAGATACAAGTAGTGCAGTCATGCTTTAAAGGGAAATCCAACCCAAATAGACAACTACTCTATAAGAAAGCAGAAAAATCAGAGAAGCAAACTGATGAAAGTTTCAATTAAATCTGACTAAATATAAGAAAGTTATGAATTTTTGAAAGTTGTGATCACTATACGTTTGGGAACTTCAAATTGGCTGAAGCGTAATGTCAATGTGATGTAGTGCCGGACCTATATTAATATGATATCTATAATATATTTTGAGTAGTGTCCCAAGGGAGAAAGAACTTACGAGAAAAACAGAAATTAATGATATTTTTGTACACGGCAAATGGGAGAGTTATCCACGTCCTACATCACAATCCACTGACCAAACTTCTAATTTGAGATTCGTATAGACTTAGTGATCTCATATTTCAAACATTCATAATTTCCTTACTATTGCTCCGATTCATTTCAAACTTTTGCCATTCTGTTTCTGTTATGTTTCTGTTATTTTTCTGCTTTCATTCAAATCAACTTATTACAAGGGTTGGATTGCCCTTTAAGAGGTATTATTATTAAAATATCCTTGTCTTGGTGTGATGTCCTAAAACAGAGACCATTTAACTTTGTTTACATGTACCACTGCATTTGGTGGGTCCAAATCATATTTCTTATCTACTACATGTATAATATCAACTTTTCAATACCACTTCAAGACAGTTTGTATTGAATTACAGTCTCCCCAGCCCCAACTGAAAATATCCTTTAACTGTTAATGAACTCTTATTCCAAACTCACCTAGTTACAACCTGAAGGTGGATATCTCGGAAACCTTTGACTGCCATGAGACAGTTATTGAAGCACTCGACCGCTTTGGAAGACCCAGAGTTATGAACTGGAATACCAGATTTATAAAGAAAAGAAAGAAAAATAAATCACATTTTTATTGGAAATATGTTTCAACTCATTGTCTAGGGGAACCGGGTGGTCCCTGTGTTAAATCTATGGGAAAGAGAAAATTCAGTGTCAACGGGTTAATTAGCTTCCACGGTATTATGATGACATGCATATGCACCTGTGTTGAAACAATGAGCCTCTCATCTCTAGGTGTGCTTAGATGCAGGAAATGGGAGTGTCTGGTGTCCATTTTCACAATGTTGAATATGACACATCGAGGTATCATCATTAAACCAACAAATTTAAGCCAACAAATTTACACCAAGCAAAAGTTCAACAATCACAATAATTAATTCATCACAACACATAATAATGATCACAATAAAGATAAAGGTACTTTCAAAAGTTTCTAATTGTCATAGAAATGGAAGGCATCTAAAGAAACAAATTTAGGAGGAATTAATCTCACAATGATAAGATTCAATGATAAATTTAAATTGAGTGCATAGTTGTATGAAACACAATAAAAGGGCTTTAACTTGTATGAAATTGACATCAGCAATCTGATTTTGATCCTTACCGAATTCTTTTATTGCTGGTCCTTCCTCTATAGCCTTTATGAGATCTCTGTGTGGCTTGGGCATATACTGCTGGAATGATTTGCACAGTTTGTCTGTAATCAATACAGAAAGATAATCACACACTGCATCACTAGTACCATGTAAAATGTGACATTGTTGGGTTAAAGACAGAAGGACTTAAAACTCATTTTGGATAATTTGAACAAATGTTATATCCAACAACTGCCACATCACTCTATCTGCTTAGAGCAAGAAGGGCTTTAACTCTCAATATGCCACATAGATAAGCTCCCTGTGCCACATTATAACTTATCATGGGAAAGATATACCAAAGGCTTTAAGATTATTTAACTGTTTCCAGTGAGTGACATGCTTTCGAGTAATAGCAATTTCAATTGCTTTTGTCACCCCCGACCAGCAGATTGTATCCTTCTCTCTCTCCTACTTTCCTAAAACTGTTAACTTTGCATGTATAATGAAAATGTCTATGTATTATCTGATTGTTATAGGCATTGTATGTTTCCCGATTGGTCAAATAAATAATAATAATAATAACTAGACATATAATACTTGTTAATAACAAGTACAGGTGGACTGTTCCAAGTACATGCCACACATGTTTAGTGACATACTAAGTAGTTGAGATAACATTGGCATGATTTGACCTTATTTTTTTGAAATAATCCTCTTATTCAGGTCTATTAGTGTGCCAAATTTCTAGTCTATACAATGCATGGTTTTAGAGAAACCATGTACAGTATATTTGACCTTTGACCCTCAAATCTAAATATCAAAATGAAATATGCATTTTCTAGATTTTGTTTTTATAAGAAATCATATCTCCCACTCATACTCTATCCAACTATGAATAAAAATTAATACACGACAAGGACTCAGATTTCCCATAAGGTTGTACTCAAACGATTGACATATTTCTCCCATAGATATAACACGCAAAATTAGGCATTTTATTACATTGTTTGTGATAGTATATGATAATATGTTATAATAGTCGAAGAAGATCATAAAATCAAATTCAAAACGACGGCAAAAAAAAAAAAAATTGACCCACCAGGAATCGAACTTGGGTCGCCGGAATGGGAGGCAAGTGCTATGACCACTATACCAAAATAATCCCCATAGACATTACACGTGAACGGAAAATGGAATTCTCAAATCCCACTTTGCAAGTGAAATATGAGCATGATCCCGGCATCTGATCGAAAAATAAAGGGCACACTTGTGATAGCTTATTGTCTCAGCTACAACATACTCGAAGCTCAGCAAAAACAAAACTAAAACGACGGAGATATTGCTCAAAAAGACGGGAATGTAGAATCCAGTTTTTGAGAAAAAGTCATGTCCCATAGAGAATACACGCAAAATGTGAAAAATTGACATGCCTCCTTTAATCGCAAAAATACGCCATGATGCCTTTGTCAAAATGAAAAATCGTGGCAACTTTATTTGTAGAAATTGTCTCAGCTAAAACATATTAAAATTTGAAAGAAAATCGATCAATATTTACAGAGATACAATCAATTTTCCAAAAATATGCTGACGTCATAATATGCAAATTAAAATTTTGAGTTCAGAGGCCATTATGATGACGTCATGAGTTAATTGAGGGTCAAATGAGACATGAAATCATATCTCCGACTCATAATCTATCCAAATATGAAAAAAATTGGGAGTTCCCATCCATTCTGAAGAGTTACAATGAATTTTGTATAGGCATGTTTTTGCCCATATATGCTATGTATTACAAGAGATCGCGCGCACGGACATGTTTCTTGAACGGACGCTCATTCCGTTATTAATGGTCATAAAAGGATAAACATGGTATCAAATTGTTCAGAAAAAAATGAGGAATATCATGCCAGAAAAAATAGGCGAATTATGTTGCGTTCGCCGTCACGAACGAAAACGCGCATTCGTGTGCGCGTTTTTGCGAAATGCTTAAAATGGCCTGAAACGTATCCAAAATGAATTTGAGACGATTTGAGCATTTTGAAATTTTGCGCGCGCACGCACGCACGCATGCGCGTTTTGACCTGAAATTGACCGGACGGATATTGACCTTGATCATGATAAATATGAATGAGAAATGACTTTCCGTTATGAAGATATGATCATGAGTTGATTTTCAGAAAAAATCACAAAATGGCGCCTGGATGACGTCATGAAGACTTGATGACCTTGAAAATGTTCCTGTCACGTCTTATGGCAATGACCTATGACTGTGCCAAAATTGAGAGAAATTGACAAAACCGATCTGGAGTTATCCTATACACAAAAAAGTGGCGGAAATAAATAAAAAGAAATAAATAAATAAAGAAGAAAGAAAATTCTGACGAAAACAATAGGTGATCTGTCGATACCGACAGACCACCTAATAAATAAATAAAGGCAATTCTAACGAAAACATGAGGTGGTCTGTATTATATACAGCCCACCTGATAATGATAATCTATACCTGTGTTAAAAAGGGTTGTCATCAAGCTAACCAAGGCCAGAAATTTATAATTTTGCAAAGCTATTGTGTTGCGCAAAGCAATCCTTCCATCAATTGGTGCCAATTGTTTTGTGCAAAATTGCACGAGTGGCAACCAGGTCACCCTGCAGAGTGGTGAAGAAAGCAACTGAAGTGTTTTATTATTTTGGAAATTAGGGGATTATTATTCAACAAAGAACCAAAATGATGTATCAACAGCTGCCATTATACAACCATTACTACATCATTGGTATAGAACTAGAATGGTTTCCACCTACATTTTAACATCTACCAAGTGAAATAAATTGTGTTGAAAATGCACATGACTATTATATCCTTAAAAAGAGATTATTGAAAAACATTATTGGAAAGATTCTAGCAAAGTAATTCTCATACACAGCCTACGATGTTTTGTATAATTCATCATACAAGAATACCATTGTGAAGAAGAAAAAAAAGAAGCCATACCTTGTGATTCTTGATGGGTTACACCTAGAGCAGCATCGAGACATTGTAACGTGGAACTCTGAGCGGCACTGCCTCCTGTGTACTGGACAACAATGATAGAAATAATCAATCAAGAGTTAGGTCATGTACAATAACAGACGATTCCACATGAACAACAATAGAATGAATGAGCGTAGTGTTTACTTTCACATGACATTTTCATTTTTCATTTCATTTATTTCCTTACAAAGTCATTCCAATTAAAAATATTAACAAATGAGAAATACATAATATGGAACGTGCAATGCAGTAAAAGTATACAATTGAGACTTAGAAGATAATTGCTTGCTATATTGCAGAGGAAATGTAGGAAAGCATAGCTTTTAATTTAGGTTCCCTAACATAAAATATCATAGTATCATAAAGTAGAAAATGCAAGGAAAAGAAAAGACGGGGAAAACTGGACAATACAAAACAAGACAATACATGACAAGACAAGCAAAACAACACAAGCACAAGAAACAGTATTACTAAAAAGCATACAATGGGTTTTCTGAACATTCATTAAAAGCTTATCAGAACAAATCCTTTCAATGACACATCTGAGCTCATTGTTGACTGTATTTAATAGAGAATCAGGGATTTTATGTGAAAAAAATATTGGTGTCATCCGCAAATAATACAAATGATAAAACATTAGATGAATACTGAAAATCATTAATATACAAAATAAAGAAAAGAGGCCCAAGAAGTGAGCCCTGAGGCACTCCACATGTTATGTCATTATAATCTGAGTTTGAGCCATTTATGGAGACAAACTGCTTTCTACCTGTAAGATATCTGCCAACCCACTCTAAGTGTGTGAAGGTGGTCATCTTAGAGCAGTTGCTATATGATTAATCAAGTATAAAAATGCATGTGTTGTTGAGTGCTTTTGTCTAAAGCCGAATTGTGAGTTTGAAAAAATATCAAAGCTCCTTAAAAATTTGATTGTACGATTATAAATAATTTTTTCTAGAATTTTAGAAATAGAAGATAAAAGAGAAATCTGTCTATAAGTACCTAAGCCCAATGGATCTCTCTTTTATCAATGGGAACTTTGGCGATTTTCATTTTATCTGGAACCATACCATCAGTAATTGATATATAGGGTTAGTATCACATCCCTAGTGACTGATAAAACCATTGTAGGGTAAAGTTACACACTTATTAGGTTCCAGTAACAAAATACTTTTAAATGGAATAATATAAATAATGATAATAATAATCATAATTCAAATAATAATAATAGTAATAATAATAATCATAATCATAATAATAATAATAACAATGTCTTTTTTTTTTACCCATGGTAGCCTCATCATTATTCATACTGTCCTCCCTGAGTGCCCTGCAATCATATCATATCATATTTAAAGTGTACCAATCACCTACAAACACAATTTGTGTTCTGATAGAATGTATAAAATCAACCTAAAATACTATACCTGATATTCTCTAGGCCAAAGGTTAAGGAGTATGAAGAAAATAAAGAATAACATAAACCCTGCACATGGAAACCAAGTTGGCCTTGTAGGCATTTTTCTATGCCTTGGTAGAGAGTGTCTTAATACATGTACTTGCAATATCTCTTTATGCATTTAGAAGTAATATTTGGAGCTCACGTCTTGAATATATATTATAGCGTTGTGGAACCCCTAATATACAGAGCAAAATGTGTTTGATGATTGACACTCTTTAAAAATAGGGCAATTATACTATGAAGTGATAAAAGCATTATATATATTATATATATATTTCCATAACTCTTTTAAAACGGATTTATTAATATCAACCATTTGACTGCAAATAAAACTTTCACTGTAATAGGGCTTATCATGCTTGTTTTCAATGCTCATTGCAGTGATACAAGCACATACTGGTTCATCTATAACCATAAGAGGTTGAAGATTAAATCACCCAGAAGATCTCAATAAAAAAGTTACTTTCTGAATTCACATGAATGAGATATTGAAACTTGCATCTCCAAGATGAAAATCATAATTTCTGGGTTTTCAGGCCACTGACAACTGATAAAAGGTAACATAATATGAAAACATATTATAAAGAAAAATTGTCTGCCGAAAGCCACAAAGGCGTTGAATTTTCCACAGAGATGACGCCCTACTGGCTCTCAACAGACAATATAACTTTTGTCCCCATCCCCTCCAGTTAAAGCTTTCAAAGAAGTCAAGCACATCTTTACAGAAGAAGATGTCTGTTAGAACTTGTAGTATTCAAGATTGCAGTCTACCAGTATAGATTCATACTCACTGGGAGTGGCTCTTCACTGACTCCCTCATAAATTAACCCTTTGAGTCCCTTCTTCTTAAAGGCGGGTGCATCCCAACTGTTGATCAAATAAAACAGATGAAAACTATTCAAACTTTTGCCAATTAATATCTTATTCATACCTGCCAACATTTGAAAATAAGAATTAGGAATTTTTAGCACGGTATGCCTTCAAAAATAAGAAATCGCCCATGCAGCGGCAGCGTAACTGGCAATATGCCGTAAATCTGTACAAAAAAACGAAAATACAAATTTGTTGCTCGATCATGCAGCCATTTTACGCACGCAATAAACGAACTCTCAAATCACGGCACATGATAAAACAAGCTTAATTTGGCTTTAGCAACTTAAAAAAAATATTAAAAAAAAAAAAAAAAAAAAAAAAATCGAAATTTTGAAAAATCAGAATATTCTGAATTTGTAGGTTCTTAAAATCCAGAAAATCAGAATATTTCGGATTATTCGTAAGTGTTGGCAGGTATGCTAATTGTGTGTTATTGGGTTTTTACAGATGTGTATCAATCAGATATGATTACTTACGTCGTAGGACCGACCTCAAACGTCACCATCCGAAAGACATGACTCAGTGTCAAACCGGGGTCTTCCTGAGCCAGTTTATAGGCGAAGATAGACAGCTGACCAAGATACTTAAGGTATTAGCCTGTTCCTTGGGAAATAACATTGGTATCTGTATATAATACGGTGAGAGCAAGATGGTCTATTAACTGACTCTGTGTTAAATGCAGTAACACCCTTCTGGCTCTCGACAGATAATATGATACCTTGATTACCTAGCATAGTTCTAAATTGTAAATAAAGCCATGTAATTCATCGACTTGATTTCTTAGAACAGAAAATAAAGAACTGAGAACATTTAAAATCAATATTGCAGATATTTCTATTTACATGTACTTTTTTACTCATAATAAACTACACAATCTTTCTTTGCCATTTTCTTACCCAGATAGGAATGGTCTGAATACATTGTAGAAAACATGAGGCCTGCATCCATCTGTACATAAGAGAATAAAAAATTGATATGCAATAATATTCATCTACAATGTAAATATGAACAGTATAAATAATAGTCTGGTGGAGAAAAATGAGTATACTGCTGAATTCAAGATTATGATATATAATTCTATTTTTAAAGGTAATTTTGAATGGATGATCTGTTTGGAGCAAAAAAGATTGTTAACTCATTATACTATAAAGAGTTAATGCCCTTCTGGCTCTAAACAGATGAACTGTTCTGTAGATATACATTGAAATGGATTTCGAGGAAATTTATAAGGTCTGCTTAGAGGTTGTTACTTGACAAAATCCTAATTATGAGAGTAAAGAGAGTTTTGTGTTACATTGATTTTCAATAAATTGATTCCTGCAATTTCCTATAAATTTTCTAAATATCACAAACATGACAGCTACATGTATATCTTTTAAAGCATTCCCCTTGTTATGCCCCTCCCCTTTCTCCATCTCTTTCCTTTCTCTCACCCTTTCTTTCTCCCTCTATCCCAATACCACTCTAGATCTCCTCCCCCTCCTCTCTCTCTCTCTCTGTCCTTCTCTCCCACCCTCCCCTCTCCTCCATCTCTCTCTCTTCATTCCACCCCTCTCCCCTTTCTCTACCGCTCTCTCTCCCACCCCCCTCCATCCTCCTTTCTCTCCCTTGTCCCCTCTATATTTCTCTTTCTCCCTTCCTCCATTCTTTCCACCTGTCCAACCCTCCTTCTCCTTCCAATCCTCCTTCTTCAAAATACAAAAGTAATTACAAGTGATAATGAGATATTCCATCATTGTTCCCCTTTCCCATAGTCTGTTTTAGAAGGGTATAGTAGGCATAGTAGGTGATAGGTATTGAGAGTAGTAGTTCCTCACTCTCTCACTCACTTTCCATTCCTCCTTTCATTCTTCCTCTCTCCCTCCATCATTTCATTTCTTCCTCAATCCCCCTCTCCTCTTCCCTCTTCCTCTCTCTCCCCACTCTCTTTCTCCTCTCTCTTTATCTCCCTCTCTCCCCCTCCCCCTCTCTCTCTCTCTCTCTCTTTATACATATTCAAGCTTTCTAAAAACAGAATGGGAAAAGTGATGGATTATCTCATTATCACTTGTAATTACTTTTGTAGTGTGAGAACCCATTTTTAAAAACAGATATGATGCATGTGACAGTCTAAATATCAAGAAATCTTATCCATCACAATCAGATGCAAGGTGTGAAGGAATTAGGAAGACTTGAAGTTATTAGTGAAAAGAGAGGTTATGGATTTGAAATGGCATTTATAAAAAAAGAGATCCAGATAAACAGGAGAGAGATTCAGATAGGGTAGAGTTGGAAATAGTACATGTAGGCAATAAAGAGGGGGGAATCCATGAAAGACATTTAGACCCCGTTCTCACTCACTTTGAAAGTGGTCTTAGTTAGACTGCTCCAGAGGAACGGGTCTTGAGGAACGGTTTGCGAGCGTTCACACTCCGAGCAGTTTTTTATGGCTCAAACCGCTCCACGAGTCAAAGTGGTCTTGTTGCTATGGCAGCTCAGGTCAGCGGGTCAATTTTTTCGTGCATGGAATACAAACCTTATGTACCGTACTACATGTTTTGCGCGAAACGTCACTAGCTCACTTCCGCTCAAAGTACGCCCGCTCACATTGCACGTTAGAGCGGTCCAAACCGCTTTTAATAAGACCTGTTCCTCAAGACCACCTCCCGAGGTGGTCTTCTGGAGCGGTCCAGAAGTCCACTTCCTGGACCACTTTGACCGTTCTCACTCACCTAAGAACCGCTCCTGAGGAACGGGTCTTAGTTAGACCGCTCCAACAAAGTGAATGAGAACGGGTCTTAGAGGAATAGTTCATGAGGGAGAGACAGAGAAAGGAGAGAGATGCTATACGAGTCTTAAAGTGGCAGATTAGTCACTTAACTTTGATGTGATTGGGGACAACTCTCCAATTTGTTATAAACTAAAAATATGATGAATGCTCAGTTCTTACTTGAAGGTGAATTTGGCAATTATGAAATACCAATATGTATAGCGTACTTTTCTCAACTTTAAGCAATTGTAATGTATTGACTTGAGCCAGTTTTGTTCAAACTTACACCTCTACTCTAGTTACTTTCCTCCAAAATATCACATAGAAAAATAAAATATTCAGATTAAAGAAGATTAAGGGAAAGATGAAATCCCATACTAAATGAAAACAAAATCAACAATAACAGATAACAAATATCTATTCAAAAAACAAAAACAAATTGTGATGCAGCTTTGAGTACGAATTTTTTCCAATACAGGTCATCAATAATTCATCACTGCAATGTAATGACATTTTATAATTAAGTTCACTGAAATGTACAATAAAATAAATGCGTGCAATACATGTTTGGTTAGAATCATCTGTTCAGAGCCAGAAGGGTGTTAACTCTGTATTAAAGTATATGAGTTAACACCGTCTGGCTCCAAACACACATAAGACTCTTAAAAATATAACACACTATACTCTTTGATTACCAATCATCCTGCTAAAACTGTTTTTCATCTTGTGTACAGCTCCCTCTATTGTCTGCAACTCTTTGATCATCTTGGGGACATCCTTGTCAATGATGGCCTATGAAAAAGAGAGGAGAAACTTTACACTTAAAGGTAAAGACCAGTTTTGGAAACGCCCCTCTCTCAAAAAAAAGAAATGGAAGCTCTCATTACCAATCATGTGAAAGAATATGTTTTGACTAATACGTGATGATACAAATTTTGCCGGAAAGTCGGAAACGGCCTACTAATTGATATATTTGGTAAATTATTATATCTATTGGGACCAAATAGATATCGCGCGTGGTCGCGTAGTCCCATATACATCTTTCTGTGTACAGTGCTTGTAACTTTACCAAGACTGGGTCAAATTTCTTATCATTTTGATGATTCCAGAACCTTGCAGTACACACCAATACTTATATGCTAGATAATCAACCTTTTCTGATCGATTCCACAACGTTTCTTTCACAATGCAATCGCATGACCAGAACTGGTCTTTATCTTTGAGTGAGGAAGACAAATTTTAGAAGGAAGAGAGGAAATATCTCAGAAAAGTGAAAAAGGATGTTTAATTGAAGACAATGCCAGAAGAAGTGGTGAACAAGGAAAAACGAGAGGGAAAGGCAGGAAAATCTGTAATGATTGAGCATACCATTTTGAATTATTACAGAAATAACAGAACAATCACCAAATAACCTTTGGTTCAAACCCTTGCATTCATCTTTCAGGTTTGCAATTGTGCCCCACCTGATGCTTTAATTAAGCCATATCTTGAATTTGGTAACAAATGACGTGCACGACTCACGGTGTTACGTCATGAAAGCCTGCAGCCAATTTGTCTATAATAAATCACAACTTTATAGGCTTGTTCACATATGGCTAACTACAACTGCGGGAGTGTTTTAATAATAATAATAATAGCTAGTTCTTACATGTATATAGCGCTTTTCAGGACCAAAGGCCCTCTCAAAGCGCTTTACAGATATATATTTTAGGTGTGCAGCACTTCATATTTGTTATGTTTATACTTTATACCACACAGATAAGCGAGTACGCATAAGACCGTTGTTGCACACAGCTTCTTTTTCATTCTCACTTGCCATTCATTTAGTTCACAGAAAAAAAGCTGCGGTTTACTATTGCACCTCATCGCATCATACGTGAACAAACCTTTTAACTTTCCCAAAAAAATTCAGTATTTTTTTCTCACACTCTCAGTGATCGGTTTCTCTAATTTTTCTACTTTGATTAAACTCAACTTGATGCCAGGTTGGACGTTCCCCTTTAAAGTTTCTGTTCTGCCCACACACTTTGACAAAATGGGAATGCAATCAAATTGTTACAAAGTCCATTCCATCACTGAAACTTTGATTAATAGCTTAAGTGTTTCTCATCAAATATTCACACTTAATGCTACAAGGGAGACAATTATCTGGAAAGCAAACTTGGTTAGATTAAGGATCAAAAAGGTCAAATCATCACAATTGCAATTTATACATACTCTACACAAATGGAAAAGTTTGGTTTCAAAGACACACACACACACACACACAAAATCAGGGCAATATCAAACAAAGAAATAACATCATTATATACATGATACAATGCTTCAAAATATTTTTGTTGTAACAACACTGTACTTAATTATGCAATTTCTTTTCTTCCCCACCCCCTCTCTCTCTCTTTCTCTCTCTCTTTCTGTATCCCCTAGGCCCTTCCTCTCTAAATTAATATCTTGACCCTGTTTTTCCTCTGTCACTATTTTGTTCTTCCTTTCTCTACCTCTCTCCCTTGCTCTAATCTATTTCTCTTTCTCCCTCGCATCTCTCTCTTTCTCTGTCTCCCTCTCTATATTTCTCTATCATCCCCTCTTTCCTCCTCCCTCCCTTGCTATTTGCTTCCTTCCTCCCCTTCGCTATCTCTCTCTCTGTCTCTCTCTGTCTCTCTCTCACTCCCTCCTTCCCCCTATCTTTCTATATTAATACCTATCTATCTATATGTATTATACTCCATCCCTCCCTACCTCCCTCTTTATCAGACTGACAGACTCCCTTCCATTCTTTTTTAGGGTTAAATGAGAAATTGGATATTGATCCACTGCAATCCACTTTCAAATGCAACAACAAAAACAAAACATTGAAATATTGTTATTCCAGTTTTTCTTTACCTTCTGTGCTTCTATCATACTGCTAAGGGCTGGAGCAAAGTCTAATTCCACCTGGGTTGCTGTGCAGAAGAACCAGGATTCATCAGGCCCTCCGCAGATTCGCACAAGCGTTTCTAAATTGCTGGGGTGAGGGGAAGAAGCAAAAACACACTCGGCAAGCTGGTTTATTGTCAGTGGCTCTAATGCCAATTCTAGTACATGTTCAATCTCATTTTCATCTATACTTCTTCTATATACAGTTTGTGTATTATCCATCTAGTCCAATAACAATTTTTTTTGTCCATATCCAGTTTTGTGCATTAATTATCAATGTGGTCAAAGAATCGGTTTATTTCATTGTCACAAAGTCTATTTATCATTTGGTCTGATGACTAATTGAGTTAGTGTATTTTTATTTGGTCTATAAAATAATCAGGCCCTGTGACACCCCTAGTATGGTTTCTTTCATAATTTAAAAACAGAAAAACCCTGTCCCAATAATATACTAGTCTAAAACTAGTCGAAAAATGGGGAGGGGGTCTTTTTTTAAAACCATTTTTAACTCTGAATATATTTTGTTCCAAATCCTTAGCCCAAAAATATCTTTTTTTAATGTATTTTCCATTTTTTCCATAAGAAAAAAGGAGAAAAGTATTCTTGCTTTCTTGGAAATACCATAAAAGCATAATTAAAATAGCAAATAAAAATGTATTTTTCGCATGTGAAAAACGACCAGGGCTATCACACTCTAAAACAAGTAAAATTCACAACATGAACATTTCTTCTAATATAAATGACGGCCATTTTCAAAACAAGAAAATTTAACGATTTCCAAACTAAATTTAGTGACTGTAATTTTTTTTTCTTTCTACCAAGACATTAAACTTTCACAAATATGGAACAGTCGTGAAATTTGTGACAGTTTCTGCTTTGGTGATAACTATAGCTGTGTAAAGAAAAACATACTCAAGTTCTAATTTCCCGTCTGGATCTCTGAGTTTCCAATTGAGGAGACCAAAACTGTACGAATTGATGGATGGGGGTACTTGAAGATAGTCTGCAACAGCTGCGAAAGGGACAGCAAGACATCGAGGCAGTACCTTTATCAGAAGGAAATTACCAAAAACATATTTCAACAAAGACAAATAAAACTTGAACTTAGAATGTAATGATTTCAAAATATCCAGTTGTAATGTAGCATTAACAATTCCTTATTCAATCTTGATATTTATCCATACATCCTACCCATTCTATAAAAAAATAAGGAATAAAAATTGGGAGAAGTCTGCAGTAACTAGTAATATAGTATGCAATTGTATTCTTACCGCAGAGCACCCTTTTTCTTCAATTCTTGATCAAAGTCCATTCTTAACAGACTAACGCATTTTAACAATTATTCATTTTCTATCATCCGCCAATAGATTTTTAAAAATTTAATTAGATACTGAAATTTCTGAGAGAATAATGATCTGCCATAATGTAAAGTATATATCCCATATTAGAGAAGTTCCCAGGATATTTTTCTTTCACATTGAAGAAAAAAAACACCTATATGGTACAGAGGGTACCCCCCACCCCCACCCCACCCCATCAGATGGTAAAAACATAAATTAATAACAAGAAGACAAATTAAAAGATTAAAAGAAAGAGAGAAAAAAGGAGGTGGATTGGAACGTGAAAAATATAACCTCACCCCACACCCTCCCCTCATCAGTGGCCTTGTTAATTTCACCGTTAGAGCTGTTCCCCCCTCCCCCCGATGACGGCGATGCCCTCACAGTGTCTGGACCCTAGCTACATGTATATGTCACTCATATGTACATTAGTATACAAATAATGAATGCTTATGAGTTCAATAGTGCAAATATTTTCATGAGTTGAATGATTAACGTTAGAATTAGCGTTATCTTTCAACGAATGTAAATATTTGCACTATTGAACGAATGAAAAACATTCATTATTTGTTTTATACAACATCTTTCAACAAATTATGCTTTGCTCCTTATATTAAAGATAAATTAAAGTTGGAGTCAGGCCTTCTCGATTACATTCAGATTGCCTTCGCGTCAGATGCGCACAGAGCACAATGGGATACATCCAGGGCAGAGAGTGTGTGTGTGTGTGCATTGTATGCAGTCTGCATTCAACCAAAAATGCACGCTCGTTGAATAGTACTACGGCGAATATAACCAAAAATGCACGGTCGTGCAATAGTATTATTTATTGAATATCACGTGACCAACAATCCTCCAATCAAATGACAAGGATTTACTTAGGTGTTGTATAATATACATTATATGCTGCAGCATAGGGACTAATTTCAAAGGCATGAAGATCTAACTGGAACACTGGTGGATTACAAAATAATAGCAAAAATCTTGAAAAGTAATCAGGCTTAATTACCTCAGGAATTCCATCCTCCCCTTCACACCATACATAACCCTGTGTGAGGGCTACTAAACACACTATGGCACCTTTATAATCCTGGGGGCTCTCAAGTCGGGTGTGATCCAGCACTGGAAGCTAGAAAGCCACGACAAAAATGAAACAATTTGATTAACCCATTGCTCATCTAGTCCCTGTACTAAATCTACAGGAATCAGAGAATACATTAGTCACTGGGTTAATTTGAAATCATTCTAGCTGTGATCCAAGCACTAGCAGCCAAAAGTCATGACAAAGATGAAATAAAAGATATCAATGATGTAATAATTCTTGCTGTTTGTCTTAAAGTATCGGCAGTAAGTACAATGTAGTCATGACAAAGATAGTAGAAATCAATTAATTAATCACAGACTTGCTAATTACATGCAGAAATGGTAATAAATCTGTGTATGCTATCAGACTGATACGAGTTTAATTGTATTTGTATTTGTATTTATTTATTCAACCATAAAATAACATCAAATGGAAACAATAACATTATATCAATTTGAAACAGTAAATAAAATTATGGTTGGGAGCACCGAAAAGCAAAAGGAATGCTTTAATGTACATGACAATGTGTTCATGGTTCATTAATTATTACTGAATACAAAATAAAGAGGATGGTAAGGCAGACTAATGAGCATGATCAAGTCACAGACAAAAAGGATGCACAGGAGCGATGAGTGATTTCACTCTGAAAAGCTCCCAAATAGGCAGGAGATCTAAAAAACAGAGCTCTGGTAAAACTAAACAAACAAATAAATGAATGAATAAAGAAATGAATTAATAATTGAATAAATAAAAAAGTAAAATAAATGAATGTTTACATAAATAAATGATTGAATAAATAAATAACTAAATACATATACATGTTCACATACATATGCATGTATAGAACATAATAATTAAAACAGTTGAAATAAAAAATCCTTGAGAGATCAATTCATCACTATTACCAGTTTCAATTTGGGCATAAAAGATGGAAGAAATGCTGATTTTAAAATTGTTTGTCATGTCTCTTAATTCGTGGAATTGCCCTATTAAGTACATATTCATGATACTCGAACAGTTCAAATATAACATTTGTCACAATTAAAGTTCTTGCTTTTCCTTTTCTAACAAAGTGACCTTTTCTACTTTTTGGATTATTGCTTCTCTTAACTTTTTAATCACAGCCACTGTTACGGCTTGCAAAAGGCTGGCACTACCCTATAAAATGGGAACTGGTCATTTACTAGAATATAGGTACCAAATGATGTTTTTTTTTAAAATGTATTCTGTCATTTATTTCTCTCTCATCGCTCTGTTTGCAAAGCTTCTGCTGAAGTTTAGAACAAACTCCCTTTAAATGTCGAAAACTGTCCAACTGTTAACCAATTCAAAACTTGTCTTAAAACACATTTATTCAAAATTGCATTTGATGATTAACTACTCTGTTCACATTGATGTGTATTACATATGTATTGTAATTTGTAGGTTTATTTGCACTTTTGTTTCTTGTTTTTGTTTAAAATGTAATTGTTTATCAGTCTATTTTGTTTGTTATAGCGCTTAGAGACTTCAGTGGTAAGCGCTTTATAAGCAACGTTTTTTATTATTATTATTCAAGATGAGTTGAACATAACATATATGGTTGCATCATCATTACTAAATACATATATGGAATCTGCCATTAAGTGCACATACTGATACATCATACATGTACAGACTTTAGTCACTTTACCCATGGCTACCGAATGTGGTAGACCATCTACAAAGTCATATTATGTGTTCATAGTAAATAATCTTCTCCCAATCCTCCCTCCCCTCCTCTCTCACGCACACACGCACACACAGAGTCAAACACACACTCTCTTTTTTCAAGATTTACATACATGTACACTTGTTCAGCAAATGAAGAAAGTGTACCCTCAGGGTTGGCACGTTTAAAACACTGCATTTCTAAATGCATTTAACAACTAACTTTTCAGAAGGTTTGCCAAACTGATGTTGGTCTTGTGGGACATCGGTCAAGTAAAACCCTCAGGCCTCAGACAACTTTTTTAAAAGCCTACCAGAAGGCCCGACATTGTCCATCTTGTTTAATACTTATACAGTCTTGTTGGCTGTCACAGCCTGTCAGTCAGCGAACACACACAAAATGAAAACCTTTCTGTTTGTGGGAGCTCTTTTAGGACGTAGTGTTGCAAAAGTGTGACTTTCTCACAGCAATATTTAAGTATTCTAAATGTGTTTTATACCAGAACTCTTTTGAAGCTTTCGAAAGCTAAATTCATTGGCTGCCCGCAGAAAAGGCCATTCCTGTCATAGACAATGCATGCATATACATGTAGTTCTTATGGCCTTCTTGCGGGTAGCCGACCAATTGCTCAAGTACTGCTCGTGTATGAGGGCTATAGCCTGTAAAGAAAATGCTCCACTTACCTGGTGAATCTCTTGCCTGATCTGACCACTCCTGATGAGCTCTTCAACATGAGTGGCTAGTTCAACCCATGCCTGGAAGTATTCAGGGAGATTCAGCTGAAACAGAAAGAAGGTAACATTATACCGTTATATTTTATGAGCCTTTATCATACAACTAATTTCAGTATATTCTTACAAACAGTGGCAGATCAAGGGGGTACATTGGGCACACGCTCTGTCCCATCCCCCACCCCCCTCCCCCCCCCCATAAAAAAAAGAAAGAAGAAAAGAAAAAGAGAGGGAAAACCTAATGACCTATTTTTTTTTTGCCTTGTTTTTTGCCTCTGAGCAGACCAAAAATGTGATGACCTTCCTTCTTTTTTACACTTGTGTGCGCCCCCAGGGCCCCCAGCCCCCCCCCCCACCCTAAAAAAAGTTTTTGCTCCCCTATTGACAAAATTCCTGGCAACGATAGCTCTATTACGCAAAATTCATATAGAGGAAAAAAAACCATGATGGGGTCAATCTCAATAAGACTGGTAAAGCCAAAATTGTATTAATGGGTAATATTTCAATTTTGAATGTTTAAACATTAAATTGAAATGCTGTTAATACTTCTCTTTAAAAAAATTAGATATAGATAGGCTACTATGAGTTATGTAGTCTGCATATATAATTTATTCTGCATTATTGAAATTTTGTATCCTCAATCTCCTGCCACCCCTACCCCCACCCATAAACTAAACTAATCTAAACTAAATGAAAGTATACATTCAAACTCCTGTCAACTTACTGGCATTTATTTCTATTTCTATTTCCAACAAAATTTACTAAAAAGACCAAAAGATTTACTAAACAACATATGTTCGTTTCTGGAGATTCAATGATAATTTTTTCACTCTAAATCTAATCAATAATAAAATATTATACATTTCAATATTGATTATTTCAACTAATCTATGAGAGTCATCGTGAGAAAAATAAATTTGTGTCATCAGCAAAAAGTATGAAAGACAAAATTCCAGATGATTGACATAAGTCATTAATATGTAATAAATAAGAGTGGGCCTAATATGCTACCTTGTGGTACAGCACAATTTATATTACGAAGAGCTGAAGAGTTGTCATTTAAAAATACATACTGCTTTCTATCTGAAAGATAGCTCCTGAACCACTCCAAGGCTATCCCACGTACACATCATAATGTGAAAGTGTAAAATATTGTGGTTAATCGTGTTGAAGGCCTTGGAGAACTCCAGGAAAATGCCAACCATATGAAAAGATTTGTCGATGGCATGAGCTACCTTCTCATTAAAAGACAATAATTTGTGTACAGTATTGTGTTTTTTCCTAACACCAAATTGGAGATTAGAAAAAATATTGCCTTTTTTAAAAAGATACTGTCAAAATATAAATTATGTTTTCTAAAATTTTCGAAAAAGAGAACAATAAGGAAATGGGTCGATAATTATTTACATCTAACTTATCACCCTTTTTAAACAAAGGAATGACCTTATCAATTTTCATAGAGTTGGGTACCTGACCATATAATAAAGACAAATTTTTAAAAAAGCAAGAAGATCTACAATGGAAGATATAATGCCCTTTAAAATAAAATTATTTATTTCATCATGGCCTGAACTTTTCTTTGTATCTAGTTTCGATACAATATCTAAAATTTCATATCTATGAGTAGGAACAAAAAATATATAGAGTTTGAATTGGGCTGGCCCAAAAAATCAACAAAATGCTTATTGGATGGGGGGATGTTAACAGCAAGAATTTCACCAATCAATGAAAAATAATTATTTAAAATATTTATTACATCTCTAGGATCCTCAACAATCTCATCATTAAACTTAATTTTTGTTGTGTCAGATTTATTATTAGTAACATTCATTGCTTGTTTAATCATTTTCCAAGTATTTTTCACATCATGTTTACATAATACCAAGTTATTTTCAAAATATCTTTTCTTTTCCAAACGAATAATCTTAGTCAAAATATTCTTGTAAGATGTATATTTAATTTTCACCTGTTCTGTGCCTTCTAATTTATATCTATAAAAAAGATTATTTTTCCTATTTATCGAACGTAATATTGATTTTATAGTGATCCACGGGAGCCTTGGTGTTTTTTTTAATAATTATTAGTTTTATGTCTTTGTAAAATATCGCAACAATTGTCTTAAGAGAAATTCACTTCATCTACAAAATAAACAGGAGACCAATCAACATGTTCAAGACTAGAAGCAAGGCTAGCTAATTTTTCATTACTGACTTTAAATCTAAATAAACATGGGTCATAATTAATAATTGATTGAGATACATGTAGAGTATTGTGTGTTACAATGGGATAATGGTAGATAAGTCTGAAAGAACAATATAAGAGTCAGGGTGGGGAATTACATTTGACAAAATATTATCTATTAAGGAGGCAGAGGATTGATTATTAGCTTCAATGGGTCTTGATAAATCAAAAAGGTCATCCTTGCTCACAGACTCAAAAGGTAAGTGGTGATCTAAATTAGCCATAATAAATAAACAAAAACAAAATCTGAGTAACCAAAACCCGAAAGCATATCAACATCAATGTAAAAGATTCGCAGCGCTAACATATGAAAGTAAGGAAAACGTCTTAAAAGGGAATAATCGGTGCAGACACAGGAAGCTCAAGAAAGGACAATGAAAAACCACTACCGGTACTTGCAGTAGGTAGGAAGGGAAACACAAAACACGAACACGGAATAGACATGAACACACATTGAGACACTCTTGGCATGACAAACAAGAGGAAACAATATAATGACATTACAGTATGCTAATAGCAAGGCACCCATTGGAAAATAAATTATTGTTGAAGGAAAATCTTAGCTAGAAGACAGAATATTACGAAAGAAAATACAATACAATTGTAAATAATTATAATACACTGTAGTAAGATGAATAGAAACACTAGTAACATAAGATCAAACGGATTAGTCATATAATCAAGGGTAATAAAGTTAAGGCAAGACTTTTACAAGTGTGGTAATTGCAAAATGAAGGACAACCAGTCACAAGAACTGACCTGGTTTCTGCGATAGTCCATGAATGGAGACTTTTTGGATGTTTAATGAAAGGAATAACCTTTTCAAAACGACTCAGAGTAAGAAATATAATGGTCTTAAAGTATTCAATGATTAGGGTGAGTGGGAAACCAGATTGATCTTTGTGAGAGGTGGTGAAACAGTGTATAGAACGAAGACAAAATACAGGTCATTAGAGCATGCAAAATAATAGAGCGACGAAGTGTGGCGTCACAACTCTTCGTCGCCAGATAATTTTGCAATGATTAAAGTATTGTGTCATGGCTTCACTTCTTATTCGAAAGTCACTATTATCAAAATTTAAAGAAGGACACTGATCAACAACAAAAATGATAATAAATAAACAAATAAAAGGTAATTCAGCTGTAGCAGATGTTCAAAATTTTCATATTAAAATTTTCAAAGAAAGCACTAAGCAGACATTCATTCATTGATCAGGAAAATAAAGCTAATTGGAAACCGGCCTTACCCCCTCTTTTGTTCACTAAAAATGCATACAAAAACAATTCTTTTAAAAGTTATAGGAGCAATATCATTATTAAATGACGCTACGTTTGCAAAGCTATCTAGGAGAATCTGTATTACTACTCTGTCAGTGTCAGATCAAAAACTTATAAAAAATTGAAGAGTACGGTAAGTGTGACCACCCAGACTATGCATCATGCATCCACTGACATACACAGAAATATGTCTGCTTGGAAGAGTTTTTCAAAACATAATTTGTCTTTTGCCGCTCTCCTTCTTCAGTAAAGCCAGGCGTAGTCTAGGCAGAACATATGGATTTTACGCATACACTTAAGCGTCACCTCTTCAAACACACCGCGCACCGACGTGAAAAGCTTTAAAAATATGGCAAATTCGGCCCTTTTCAACTACATCTTTTGATACGATCGGCCTAGTTCACCAACGGAAAAAGCATTAGAAAATTTGACTTTTCTTCTTTACGGTGATGTAAAAATCACGATATTTTGTTGTTCCATCGCACCGTCATTTTTTATTATATTTCATCAATTTGGTCAAAATTTCTGTGGTATCCGACTTTTTGACTGAAAAATCCTGGCTATATCTGTCGGTTTCTTGCCGGGAGAGGGCTATTTTTTACCAACGGAAAAAGATTCATGTCATTCAGTTCATTCTGAACATTTTGATATATAAATGATTCTCATTGGATGAAAAAAAACCACCGTCAAAAGACAAAACCAATCGGTACCTCCGTCTGATTTTGGGAACTCCATTTTCTCCATTGATTAACGTGTGTGCCTCTTGATCGCTGAAATCTGTAGGTAGCCAGCGGACCGGGTCGTACCATTCTTGCTCGGGAAATCAAGGGGTTTTTAACGTGGATCATAATTGCGCTTACTCTCTCATGCATTGCATACGGAAAATAATGATCGAATTGAACTGTGTGTATGTGTGTATATTGGCCATATTACTGATTCATCATCTATAAGACCTCCATTACTACGTATTAGACTCCCTTTTTTTTATTCAATCACCCGTGCTCTAAATAGAACAGTCGCGAACCTAGAGTGATCCAATCAGAGCCAATCAGATTCAGCAGCACAGCTGCGCGGACATTGTACGCATAGTCGGTTCTGTATGCGCACAGCTGACCGGGCTGATTAAAAGCTTCAAATTAGGTGAAAGAAATCGGGGGTTACAAATTCATATGACATATATATATTCCCGAACACAATAGACACAGTTTTTGATCTACCACTGAAAGTAAATTTAAAAAATGCTACGTACCGTACATGCATGAATAACAACACTAAACGGGATTCATAATATTAATTGTCTGCAGGCATGCACAGCTGCAATATTCCAATAAGGCTCATAAACCACTACTACAGAGTACAGTACTACTACTAGTCGAGACAGTTTGCTCTAGGCTTAGCTTAGGTTTTGTCAAATTTTTAATTGACATCGTGCGTGCACCCAATATAAATTATGCCAAGAGCAGAATTCAGAAGCACCCTCCATGCCATGCACAGACCCCCAAACAGAGCTCATAGCTCCACCGCAGTTTCGGGTAGAATTGAAATGAGCTTACCGACGGAGATTCCTCGACGAAGCCGAAAGTCGGTGAAGTTCTGTAATCTTCGAGTCTTGGAATACCTGCATATCTGTCCTCACGGTTCTTTTCCATATTATTCTAGTTTCCAAATTTTTGTTTTTTTTGAATCTCAATTCCGTGATATTTCAATATATAACATCAAAGATATGACAGTTAACCGGGTTGCTTCCTCATTCGCGAGCATCTTGTCGGTACAATCCCGGCCCCACGTCTATTTTATCCGAGTAGCTGACGTGCGCGTGCGGCCGGCAGGGCGGGCGCGTACGTGAGCTCGTACACGTACACATAGCTAGATAACGGTATCAATGCAGAGCAGATGCACGAGACCAAAGACGTTTAAATATACACATGTGCACGTACGTGCACAGAGACGGAGGGGGCGTGGCCCCTTTTCTCTCTCACACTCTCATTCTCACATGTTTACGTTTTTGTTTTTGTTTTCTTCATGTATTCACATTGTTTTTTGCCTCGGTCATAGAATTATCGGAAGGAAATTGACACTTTTTGATAAATGTGAATTTCCCTAGGACCCAATTGTCATTCTTTTTAAATTTCCGCCTGGCTTGAGATGGCTCCCTCCCACAAACTCCCCGGTATATAGGTAGCAATGTAATGGAACGCCTAAGGAATTGTATGCATGCAGTGGCGGATCCAGGGTTGGGGCTTGGGGCACGGGCCCCCACCCCTGGCAAAAAAGTAACAAACAAAGATGGTAACCAATATTTTACCTTCTTTTTGGGGGCTCAAGGAGGGGTGTTCAGTAAAAAAAATTAGTGATCATTAGTTCATTACGCCCCCGCCAAAAAAAGAAGGGAAGGGGAAAGAGGAGGGCTAATGGGACAAAAAAGAGGAAGAAGAAAAGAAACGGGTGAAAAGAAGGGAGATCAGTTGCGATTAATCCCGCCAAAAACGTGTGGATCAGGGGCCGAAGGCCTTGCCTCCCAGCAAATCTAAGGGAAAGGGAAAGAGGAGAGAAAGGGAAGAAAAAAAAAGAGAAAGAAGAAAGGTAGGGGAGATCAGTTGCGATTTTTCCCGCAAACAAGGTGTAGATCGAGGGGCCCACTGGCGTACTGATGGGGGCAATCCCCCTCAAAAAAATACAATTCAAACGCGGTTTATTTCTAATTCGATACCGGTGATTTTCAAATGTTGCTGAAATGACAATATTTTTTGAGATTTTTCCTCACTTTTTATACTTTTATGCGTTTGTTGGAAAATGACAAATTCCTAAATTTACAGTCAGGCAAGAAATATGTCAGGACCCGCGGAATGGCGGGGCTCGGGGGCCTCTAGGCGGTGGGAAAAAAATAACTCTTCCCGTAGGGAAAAAAATCTTCGGGACCAAAAAAATTCTACTCACCACCCCTGACGCCCAAGGGGGTGGCGGTGGAAAATAACCCTTCCCATAGGGAAAAAATTTTTCGGTGCAAAAAACAAAAATAGTGCTCACTACCCCCCCCCCCCCCCCCACTGAGCGAAAAATCGGCCGGCACAATTTTCAAATTTTTGCACAGGTGGGCCCCTTTTTAGGCCCCTCCCTTGCCGCTGGCTGGATCCGCCCCTGCCTGGACCCCACCTAGGCCCTAAGGCGGGCCCCTAGATGATCATCTGATGGTAATTTAATGCATAAAACCCCTGAGCTTCTGGGGGCTCCGCACCCTGGACCCCATGCCAATTAGTGTCCTGCCAGTGTCACAAATATTGAAGGTATCTAAATATGCTAATCTGACCGTAATTAAATGCCCATACCCCTGAGCTTCCGGGGGCTCTATTTTTATCATGGACATACTCCTGTAGACTCGACTCTGTACATGATTGCTGTGACGTCACCCCGAGTGATTGCGTAATCAAGGAACGTTACGGCTGAATGTTGGGAAACGGGGATCACTTCCATCATGTCGACTGCAATGAATTTTGGTGTGAAAAGCTTTAAACCAAGACCACCAGAAAAGGGAAGTTTCCCTTTGGATCACGAGGGTAAGGCGCTTTCAGCTCTCTTTCCATAGATTCTTGCTTGATGATGATCTGCTACCTCATTTTCGCTTTGGTCCCATGTGTTGCAATCGAGGTGGTATTAAAAAATGTGAATGAATATGCTTGATTGCTGGCATGCCGTTGCTGCATCGCTATCCTGGCTGTGTATTAAAACCTGTTTTATTGATCTCAACATTTCAAACACCACTGTAAAAAAATTACCTGATTTCACTCAAAATCGGTACTTTAGTGACAATTGGTGACACCTAAATAGCAGTAAAATACAATTTTTTCAACTCACCGATGTTACTTAGAAAGAATAATTTAAAAATTAAAATCGTAAGTCCACTGTCAAACTTGCTTACAGTTTTATCGGCACGATTGTGTGCATTTGTGTGTTGTAAGTCTATTGATTATTCACGTGTAAAATTGCTGCCTAATAGCACATGGTACAGCGCTAGAGGTCCATACGCAGTATTGACTCTCTATGCTTTGCTGGAGTGGTTTACGGTTAGATTTCATGCATTGTAGGAGTGGATTGCTGGGGTGGTACTGTATTCCGAAAATTGTTGGAACTTTTGTCTGTTTTGTAGTATCTTCTGGAGATAATAAAGAGTTAATCCTGCAGGGCCTAACTTATTCCTTGGCCCCGTGCCCGCCCGCCGATTGCCAATTATGCAATACTCCAATAGATTATTTTTATGTAGATCTAGATCTACATATTATTTATTTTATTTTTTTATTTATTGAAATATATTTAATCAGGATAACAAGAATCAGACATAAATTGTAGATACAAAATCTGTTTCACATTATGGTCCTGCACAGAATAAAAATGTAGTACACGGAAATATAAATAATGAGAATCACCAAAGTTCACAAGCAAAGGTAAAAACAGTATAAAACTAATATATACGAATAATACGCATTTGAAGTAGTAAAAAGCAACAAAAAAACGACGATGTAATAATTCAAATTAACAGCGGAAAAAACATTGAATCGCCTAAACACATTAAAATATCACCAAAAAGATAAGCAGAGGAGAAAAGATATAAGGAAATTGGTGGAAAGTAGAGAAGGAAAAGAGAGAAAGAAAGAAAGAGAGGGAGAGAGGAAGAGAGAGAGAGAAATATGTCATATCAAGAGCAGTATATGAATAGGCATTGTATCACATAGGTTTAAAAATATTTGTCCTTATACAATCGTTTAAAGACATCGATAGATTTAGCATTTTGAAGAGTAGAAGGTAAACTATTCCAAATTTTGCCACAGCGTATCTAAAACAATTCTTAAAACATTCAAGAGTAGGCTTTGGTAAAACAACATTCAACGTATTGGCAAGTCCAGTGTTAAAACCATGTCTGTCAAAAACCATTTTGACTTCATTGCACAATCGTACCAGGGCTTTTCCATGAATACATTTGTACATAATACATGCTAAAAAATAGTCACGTCTAGTGTCAATGGATTGCCATTTCAATGAATTCATTATATTCAAGTTATTTACATCATAATCGAAATTCCCTACAACAATATGTGCAGCTCTTTTCTGTAGTCGTAAAAGAATATTTCTGTTTTGTAAAGAACAGTTCCCCCAAACTGAACAAGAATAATCAAAGACTGGCTGTATGGTGCATTCGTATATTTTATTCAAAATGGAGTAGCTTAAAAACTTACTGAGCTTTCTTAAAGTAAAAAACTTATAACTTAACGATTTGCTAAGAGATTAATGTGACAATCCCAAAATAATCTATCATCAATTTCAACCCCTAAATATCTGATACTTCTTACTTGTTCTATTATTTCATTATTAATATGCACCTTCAGACTAAAATTATTGTTACCTCAACAGCTTAACATTACTCTTATTAGTATTAATACGTAATCTATTTTTACAATACCATTCATTTATAGCATTTAAATCTGCTTGGAGCTTAGATGTAATGACATTAATATCCATGTCAGAAACATATATGACAACATCATCAGCGTATATATTACATGTACTTAACCGTAAACAATCAGTTATATCATTTATAAAAACAAGAAAGAGGGAGGGGCCTAAAATACCCCCCTGAGGAATTCCTATCGTGATGTCCTTTGTTTCAGATAGTTTACCATGACAATAAACTGCTTGTTTCCTATTAGATAAAAACTAGAAAACCATTGAAATTCAGTATTTAAAATACCATACTTATTCAATTTGGACAATAAAAGTTCATGGTCAATACAATCAAAACATTTAGAAATATCAAGAAAACATGCACCAGCTTTTTCCTTTTCATTAAAAGATTCATACCAATCATCAATGACTCTATGTAAACATGTATTAGTTGAATGATTTGGCAAGAAGGCATATTGTTCAACACTAATAAGATGATTGGTCTGCAAGTAAGATAACAACTGAGACTGAACTTCCTTTTCAAGCAGTTTAGCAATATGACATACGACTGAGATGGGTCTATAATTTGAAATATCATTCTTGTCACCTTTACCTTTATAAACAGGCATAGTTCTAGCCAGTTTCCAATCATCAGGTAAAAATCCACAATTTAAACTTTCATTAAAAAGATAGTTAAGAGAAATATGAATATAAGGAGCTGAGATTTGAAGTAATTTTCTATCAAATTCTAAAATACTAAGCTACTCTCTCGCGACAGTAGAGAGAGATTATTTTTGGTTCTACCGGGACTGATTGGTTTCAAGACGAGGTGTGTATACTTTTGGGGTGGTTCCAAGATAGATCATGATTATTGAAAGTTTCTGAAATCTGTTTACCAATATTTACAAAATAATCGTCCAATTTATTACTGTCTAAATCAAATGGTAAAACAAAGTCTTTTCTTCCCCTTCCAGTAATTTTGCTTAATTCCTTCCATAACTTCTTACTATCATTACTGTACCTCTCAGATACTGATTCAAAATATATTATGATATTACATGAACAGATGAACGTCCGGACCTAGCGTTAGAGTTAGGGTCAAGGCTCGATATACACAGGGGCAAAAATACCAAAGCTACTCTCTCGCGACAGTAGAGAGAGATTATTTTTGGTTCTACCGGGACTGATTGGTTTCAAGACGAGGTGTGTATACTTTTGGGGTGGTTCCAAGATAGATCATGATTATTGAAAGTTTCTGAAATCTGTTTACCAATATTTACAAAATAATCGTCCAATTTATTACTGTCTAAATCAAATGGTAAAACAAAGTCTTTTCTTCCCCTTCCAGTAATTTTGCTTAATTCCTTCCATAACTTCTTACTATCATTACTGTACCTCTCAGATACTGATTCAAAATATATTATGATATTACATGAACAGATGAACGTCCGGACCTAGCGTTAGAGTTAGGGTCAAGGCTCGATATACACAGGGCAAAAATACCAAAGCTACTCTCTCGCGACAGTAGAGAGAGATTATTTTGGTTCTACCGGGACTGATTGGTTTCAAGACGAGGTGTGTATACTTTTGGGGTGGTTCCAAGATAGATCATGATTATTGAAAGTTTCTGAAATCTGTTTACCAATATTTACAAAATAATCGTCCAATTTATTACTGTCTAAATCAAATGGTAAAACAAAGTCTTTTTTCCCCTTCCAGTAATTTTGCTTAATTCCTTCCATAACTTCTTACTATCATTACTGTACCTCTCAGATACTGATTCAAAATATATTATGATATTACATGAACAGATGAACGTCCGGACCTAGCGTTAGAGTTAGGGTCAAGGCTCGATATACACAGGGGCAACAGGCGATTTCCCGGTGAGCTACAAAATTGCCTCCGTCAGATTGCTCACGGGGGCGATTGCAAAAATTAAAAATTGCCCCAGTGGAATTATTGAATAAAGATTATCTTTTAGTTTTATGTTATAACTTTCAAACAAGATTGAGTTTCAAACCTTAAAACAATGAAATGGAACTATGGAAGTAAGATTAGCGTGCAGGATTTCTCGCTCGAATTTATCGGTGTCTGGAGGCCACCATATTGTAAACAAATGTACGCTTATTCGCTGCAAGATGCCGCTATATAGCCCATCTCCACATCTCTATGAATATTACCGATACAAACAACGGAAGCTCGCAGTGCAGTGCGGCCGTCAGCAGCAGCTATACCGCGCCGGTAGTATGGGAAAATGGCGACTTTTAAAATCAATGATAATCATGAAATAGCAAAGAATTTAGGAGTATCATGGGTGCCAATTCAATGGAAATTTGTATTAAAAAAGAGCCCCGTCATAACTAAAAGAGCCCTCGTGAGAAGGCTTACGAGAGCTCTTTTTGTGGAAGAGCCCCATGGACAAAAGATTAATTTGAGGCTTGGATAGGGTTAGAGTTATAAATTGTCATACTACCGGTATACCGATGTTACTGCAGTGTGCATTTTTTTTGCTTGGCAAAGAGAATATTCTGTGCCCAATTTAATTCAAATTTGTTGCTCCAATGGTTTAGTGGCTTCGGTGCTAAATCCTAAGGTAAACCTGGCTTCGATTGTTCAGTGAGTTAAATAAGCCAAGCATCAACCCCTGAGTTCCCTATAAAGATTACGGTCATTATATCACAATCTTCAGACACAATTTTAAATTAATCATGGGATGAAAGTCATTGAGTCCTTTCATACTCCTAGAGACAAGTTTTTGTATTTTCCTTTGCACTTCATAAATGAATGGGCCAACATGTACATGTAGGCAGGGTTTAAGCTTTGCCTAGAGCCAGGTTCTGTCAAGAATTTACAGGCCATAGTTTATAGACTTGGTAGCACAGCAGGGAATTTCACCTAAGTTCTAGACTTATTATCTTTGACTTTGTACATTTTGAGCTTGATGTTGACTACTTGACTCTTTGTAGGGTTCATCCTTTTTTTAACCTAATATTTATGTTTTCCCAACAGGGGAATGCAGAAAATTCAAAGAACTCTTCATGGATTGCCTGAGAGAGAATAATCATGATAATCACAAGTGCAGACTGGAGTCTAAGAATTATTTGGAATGCAGAATGGAAAGGTATTTCAAGGAAATCAAACCTTTTTCTCTTCTACCATGTTTGCCATTAAACTGAATGGTTGATAACAATATATGTTGTTGTCGACCATTAACATGAATTGCTCATTCTCATAATTAGTACAGGGAATTCCTTCACATCACATCAAAGTATTTTTTTATAAGACATAACATTTGTGGAAAATGTTTCAACTTTCAAGACTGGTCTGGTGTAAAAGAGCTTTTTTTAATGTGACACAGAACCCTCTTTAAGCATGCAAGTCTTATGCACAACAAATTTACCGGTGCTTGGCAAGAATTTTAAAGGATCCCTCTCCAATTGACATAATTCCTGTAACACATACAAATTACATTCACTTTTTGTTCCATGTTACTATAATATCTTCAAAGGGTCTGCGTATGCATTAAGCCAAGACCAGAAATGCACATAGAATCCTGTATCAGTTTGTACATAATGCTAAATATATTACTCATTGCGGATGTAGTATCGAAAATAATATCGCTAGTGATATTCGCATGTCTCGCAATGTGGTCAATAAGGGATCTAAAAGATCACGACGCTTTGTGCGCCGCTGCAACACTTTGTCAGGTGATAAAAACTAATGTTAGCAAGCGTGTTTTATACTCTACGACTCTATTGACCGCCGCGCCGGTCCTCCTGTAGAGTATAAAATACACTTGCTTACATTAGTTTTTATCACTTGACGAAGTGTTGCAGCGGCGCACGAAACGTCGTGATCTTTTAGATCCCTTATTGACCACATTGCGAGACAAACGAATATCACTAGCGATATTAATTTCGATACAGTTTGTACATGTTTGATAAGGTTTAAAAGTGAATTAAGATTGTAATGGTTTCGTCGAAGTATACAACATCAGCCGACTCGGCCTAAGATAATCAGATAGGCTTTATGCATTAGTTCTAAAAGTATCCCATGTTTATTGCATCATCTTTGTTTCAGGGATTTAATGAAGAGAGAACCGTTGTCCAAACTTGGATTTTCAGACCTGGGAGACTCAAGCAAGTCAGAAGCAGGATCAGCCAGTAATTCATGACATAGGACTAAATATGTCGGACTGTGAATGTTGAATAACAGTGAAATTACTGTGAGATGCTCCATAGATTTTGAACTTTGTGGTATGATCAACCCAAGGTTTTTTTATCACACTTAATCATCCTCTTTGAAGGGATAGTCATGTTATGCAGTTTCTACTTGAACATACATGAATTAGACTATGGGATATGATTGGATATGAGAAAATAAGATGAGAGCTCAAAGTGGACAATGTTTTGTTTTTAAAAAAAATTAAAAATTGCTCTTTCTCTGCAATAAGGAGATGTGTGACTGTGTCCAAGGATGGGATATAGACTGTATGGACCAGTACACATTGTTAGTTACGCAAGACTGATAACTGCTTGCTTGGAACACCTGGCAGACTCTGGATAATGGTCGACTCAGCTCCTCTCCAAGGAACATGCTGGACACATTGCTTTCCTGTCCGTTGCTGCAAGGTTGTGGAATAAGCTACTCGACTCTGAAGACTGCTACATGTGTAGACCAGTTCAAGAAACTTTTGAAGACCCACTTATATTGTTAGAGAGCATTGATTATACTATATATACAATATTTGGTGTTTTTGAAGTGTTGATGTAATTGTTTAAGGTAGAAGTTCATTGATCATTGCATAAGGGAAGGTTAATACATCGAACAAGGTTATCAATATTCCCCTCAATTAAAAAACGGTAAAATACAGCCATGCATTTGCACTTGAATAGCTCTCCAAACACTGCCAAGATTTGTAACGTCACTCAAGGTACCAAATTAGCATAAGCATAGGATGTCCCATAAAAATGCACACATTGTCAGTGCCTGTTTCGTTGTCCCTCTTCACTTGTTTCTCTTACCATCATCATTGTAACTGTTTGATCTGTTGCACTCTAAATGTTCAGACAAAGTTTTATTTTGATGAAACATGCAGCATTTTGAAAAAATAAAGGAATCAGTTGTAGCTTCACTATGGCTTGTAAAGACACCATTGTACATTCAGCTGCATGGGCTGGTATTTCAGTGGTTTCTTTAATCATTTTTTCTTGCCCTGAATGTTTCTAAGCAAAGGATTATGATGATCAGCATCAGCATATTTTCCCTTTTAAAATGGTGTGAAAAGTGTTCGTTAAAATTGAGAAATAATTGCACTGAAAATATGTTCATTCGTTATAGGATGTTGTCTGCTTACGTAGGATTGGGACTTGATGTGACGTCATCAAAACGTTGCTAATTTTCAGAAGCACTTATGTATCCCAGATCCTGAAAGGTGATTTTATTTGGGCTAATTTTTTATTATCCGATATACATTTGACCTAAAACTTATACGATCGTCATCAGACATCTGTAAGCCTCCTGGTTTCTAGTCATACATTTTTGGCCATATTTGTGATTTTCAATGAATGTCTCCTTTAAGCGGTCCTCAATATGGAGCACGTTGTGAAGAGCTCTGTACTGCAAGCCTGCAAGGAAAAGGCGCTACATCAAATACTCTAGATTGGAGTGGATTAAACTATGGTGTCTTGAGAAGTATTGTAAAGAATCACATTTATTTAATGACAGACCTCTACTCACGGTCTACATTAATTTTTCCTAAGGGCTTGGAGCAAAATGTTGGAGGTCCACTCCATAGTGAAAATCTTAGGGTTTGTGTAGAAGAAATTTACTTTTGAAGTATCTTTCATTAGAATTGCCAAAGTATAAATATATGTATGATTTACTCTGAATCAGAGTTGAGCAGTTGTATTGATGGATTTATTGAATTCTTCATACTATAATGAGATACATTATTTGCCTAATTTAACTAACTGTAATTGTGAAATTTTGCAGGTTTTTGTTGCCTTGGCCTCAAAACTCTGTAAAAAAATAAAGGAAAATGAAATTCAGCATTGAATATACAGGTTATTTTCCTTTTATTGCATCTTATGATAAATGACATGGAGTACAGAAAAGGAAGTTATTGTCACTTTCATTCGTATAATAACCTGCAATTACATTAAATCATTTTGGCAATGATATTCTGCATTTAGCGATTCCTAAATGTCATTGTTCAAGAATAGTATACATAGTTGTCTCAACAGCTGTGTATCTTGAAAAAAGGGTAAATAAATGAGGTAATAAATGAATAAATGAGGAAAGTGGTGGATGAATTCGATTCAATATAATAGTGACATTTCCAATTTGAAATTACTTCTTTAGTGATCTCATCTTTCAAAATTTCAATACCCTTTTTTCCATATTTGTTGTAAAATTTGTTCTTCTGATTTCCTTCAAAGCGGTCAAAAGCATATTAGCCAAAGGAATCATAAGACATGTACCATGTATTATTACCCAAGAAGAAACCTGTTAAACTCCAAAAAATGTGTGTCAATATGATGATAAGGATGGAGGTACATGTATCTTGCAAATTAGTTATTGCAAATGGACAAATAAAGAGGGCAAGCGATTGTATACGAATGAAAAGTTATCCGGCTCCCTTGCACTGATCATTTGACGTGGTGTTAGTTTATCACAATTTTATTACAATAATAACATAAATATTTGGATCCTTAGACCTTTGTATTCACAAATTATGAAGTTGTGAAGCTATTTTATACAAGGTTTTAGACAATAAAGTGTCTGTGTTAAGAATTCCATAGGTGAGCTTCATAACTGAAACACAATATTGATCCAACCTGGTACACTGTCGTCAAAACCAATTTGTGGCACATGAACGCGAGTAGTATACATACAGCTAGTGAGGCTAAAAATATTCGACAAGGTTGTGCATGTACATATTTCAGAATAAAAAGTAAAATCAAGATAATTGTATTGTTTGTCGGCTAAACGCAGACAAAAGCTTGGTTTAAGACATAAAATGTAGGTCTGAATTTAACTACGGTACATAATATTTCATTCTTGTGTACACTGAAAAGTGCATTTTTAGTACAGGAATACGATTCTTTTACATAAGATGCATTTTGAGTGATTACCGGTAAGTTGTTTCAAGGTTACACATTTTTGTACGGGTAGTTCCTGTTAACTGTAGCTGAAACTGAATAAGTACAAAACAACAAGTAAAAAAAAAAGGCTAGAGTTTGATTATCCGTAACAAAATGCCTTCACCGCAATAAATTGGAATCTTGTAATAACAGACTTCTTATTACCTAGGAAGTTACAATATACATTATTTAAAATATGATAAATGTCAGGGGTAACCAAACAATAAAAACCAATGAACTTGGACAGGAAAACTAGATATAAGAAGGTTCCTCTGTACCATACATACAGGTGGGAACTGACAATTCAAAGGATAATAATTGCATAAATTATTCTATGACATAATTTCTAGTACATCTGCATCACATCAATTTAAAACCTGGCTTCTTGTCAATATAGATGTCATAGAAAGCGGTTGCTCGCAAGAGACAGTTAGCTAAATGTTCCCTCTTGAATTTATTGACATCGCTAAATATGGCCAGGTTATCATATCCAATCCGAACAGGATACCAAGCGTTTCTCTTTCCAACCCCTTCCTCCAGTAGCGCCCTTGCCAGGGCTTGCCCGCTCTTTCGCTGTGTCCCTACAAGCAGATCAAAGTGCCTTCCTACAATGTTTTGTGGTAGTGATATTGCCTTGACCTGGCCAGATTCGATAAGGTCAGAGTTCAAATGGGTGTAAAGCATGGACTCCAGGCAGCGCACAAAGAGCATGGTCTGGAAGGTGCCTTTGTTGAGGGAGGTGAAGGACTTGTGCTCAAGGACATACAGATCTGGTCTGGGCATCTCTTCTACTGTATCCGATATCTGTTTGGACAGGACAGATGGATCATTAGACATTTATTTCAGTGCAATGAAGATGAGTTACATTTCTAGGGTGGTATTCTAAAGCAATTTATCTTTGATTTTAGGGACTAATAGTTAGATTTAGATATCAGGATGCATAACTGTATTCTTAAAACTAGTTTTTAAAACCTCACAAGGCACACAAATTCTTCAAATTCTAAATTTTTAACACATACAGTACCTCTGTATGAAACATATAATATGAATGTGGGTGTTAAAAACAAAGACTCATATTGTTGTTGTTTTTAAATCTGTAATAGAAGTAGTACAGTCAAACCTGTCTATAGCGACCGCCCAAGGGAAACACAAAAGTGGTCTTTGTAGACAGGTTCCTTTAGTACATGTTTCAATGAGAAACCATTTTCAAGGGAAACAAAAATGTGGTCTTAGACAGGTGGTCTTTGTAGACGAGTGGTCTTTGTAGACGGGTGGTCGCTAAAGCAGGTTTGACTGTAGTAGTATTTCATGATCTTATTGTTATTGCTAGGAATATGAATTTTGTAGTGTTAAACCCTTGTACATGAAAGTCAATCTGCACAGAGCACAAATATAGACTTTCAACTATTACAACAGCCAAAAAAGATAAATACTAGTTCTCCAGACAGAAAAGGTAGTCCAACTTTCGCTTTACTTTAACCTAAGGAGGATTGTTTTTTTATTAAACCCCATACCTATGGGTAACAAAGCATATTCAGGTTTTATACCAGATAAATAAACAATGCTAAAAAATGAATAACTCCAATAACTCACATAAAAAAACTCATATTATGATAAAAAGGATATAAAGTGTACCCATGTAACCATCCAAGAGATTCGTCCAACAAACAGAAAAACGAACCTCAAATAATGCTCAGAACCCGAAACACTACTGAACAAAACACAATCCAAAGTACATCAAATCTAAACAGAAACAAGCCGCTCCCTAAATGAAGTCCAACTTACAAATCTGAGATAGTTGATGGGATCCCATTTTCCAGGAGAGATGCCTTCGATCATCTTGCAGTGCCAGCTATGTACCCATCTTTCTTTATCCATGTGCAACCATGCTATGTGCTTCAGACCAACATCTATTGCTACAACATCCCGCAAACTCTACAGCAGAGCCAGAAGAAATGGAAAATTAATTCTAGATATTGTTATATACTTGAGGTGAGTTCACAAATAGTTTAATTCCCTGGCTTAAACTAGACATTTGGGACATAAGAAGATGTTTTCTAGACTTATACAGTGTGATACTTTTAATGACTGCTATTTCAATGCAGCAGCAGCAGGTTTATACCACTCAAAAGCCACACATTTCTGCAAATTTTGTGAGTGGTCAGTGGTCCAGAGTTGCATAATTTTCATGTGAAATGACTGCATGATTACAATTACTTTTTGCAACTAGTGAAAAATTGATGACACACTATTTCTGGATTTACAGTACTGTCCTTAACATAAAAAAATGTCCACACAGTCCTTCTTCCTTCTAAATAAAAGGTGGAGCATGAAAGACACTCCATTATATTTTGTGCTTTTATGAAAACCTTGTAAAAAAAATAATGACATGCAAACTGGTATCTACTCTAAACGATAGGACTCCAATTCATTTCTGACTCACCGATAATCTTTCATTTGATAGATCTGTAACAGAAGTACTCTGGGGGTCGATTCTTGTGCTGCTTTTCTCCAGCTTTCCATTGGTAAAACTTGTACTAAGTTTATCCAGGGTTCTTCTGTGAAGGGTAAAATGAACAGAAAGAGATATATGAGACATAATTTAATCAATGCAAAATCAAATATTATCGGGACAATTTGTCAGCAGTACACAGTCGCACATTCAATAATCACACATAATATAAACATGTACATATGAATTTCATTGTATTGATGATAATAATCTTCTCATAATAATGAAGCAATGAAACGATATGCTACTAAAATTGTAATAAGAAAATAAATTCATTTTCTGAACAAGTCCAAGATATAGATGTGTATTTGGTTATTTAGTGTTCCATACGTTACCAAATATTACAGGAATTTACACCAAAATTAATTGGATCTTACTGATCGTTCTCCTTACTGACCCAAGCTCTAGTATGGCTATCAACTTGATATAATTATCATATGGCTGAAATCTTAGATGTGGTTTAGTTTCAGGACAAAATAACTTGGACTTGGTCTTCTTTTGCCACTAACCTTTGATCTGATAATCCAAAAGTCTAATCATTCATCTCTCTTTGGTGATGGAAACATGTACAACGTTCTTAATGCATCTTTGTTTTTTTCTTATGAAAGATGGAAGGACTGACTAAAGATAGGTGGACAGATAACCCTCTAAAAATAATAATCATGCTTTAGGCAAGAAATTTGGTGGTAGAGGAATACATATAAATATATGTAGCTTCAAAAATAATTTTTTGTAAAGTCTGATTGACAGTACAATCAATCAAAAAAATAAACATGCTCTTTCTTCAAGTTGTCAGTATCTCTCATTGTCTTGGTATAAATGTGATACTTTATCTCACCTTCCTACCCCTGGAATCACCAAAAGCTCTTCGAGCCTACTGAACTGTCCTTTCTCTTCTCTGCGAGCGACGATGCCAGCTGCCATTTTAGAGTTGATGTACTTCAGCATCTTCAGTTCAGATTCAGGCAGACTGTTCAATACGTTTACCAGGTTTTCACTCTGGTCTGCTGGTACTGTTTCATGATGTTCCACATCAGGCACATCTCCCTCCAACTCAAGGGCTTCTGGGAGATTACTGGAAGATGTACCACTGCACAGAGAGCACGGGCTTGCTGGTTTCTGGTATGCCTGCTGACCAAGAGGAAAAAAAGTGTTTGTCTTCAAACGTTGCTTTCACCATTTCATCATAGCAGAGAAAAATTAACTCAAGTGCTGGTCATGCTGAACATTTTTGTTTTTTTAAAGCCTTTTTTCTGTTTATTTGGGGGGTTTTTCATTGTGAAATTTATTTGTTATGTACAGCTCTTTTCTTGTACTGATATTTATTTCAGATACATATACTCTACAGGGAGCAGAGTGTGTGCACAAGCAAGTGCGGATTAGCAATTGAATCCAATAACCTGGGTAATAATAATTACAATGTAAAGCACTTAGACACATAGTATTAAGCGCCATACAAATGATATAATAAATGCTGCTTATAAGTATCGGCTATATGTGAATGTTATTATAATTATTATCATAAGTATTATTATTATTATAATCATTATTATCATTATTATCATCATCATTATCATTATCATTTTAATCATTATTCAATTTATTCTGTTACCAGAGCTTTTTTTTCCATTCTCCAGAAAAAGCACTAGCAGACATTTAGTCAGGCCCTGATCTATACTACTAGAAGAATTGAAGATATCCTTACTTCCTCAAATTCTTATCTCCCCTCCATAGTTTAGACTTGTTTCACGCTTGCAGGCATGCACACTGAATTCTAAAACTTTGAAGAAATGTTCCTTATAAAGTCAGAGTGCACTCACACATGTGTAGTTTAACTAGTTATATAATATTAATAACATTGCACACCGATAGGCGATATACCTGTATTGCCATTCAGCTTAGCTACATTGTAGCTGTAAAAAGCCTGTAACTAGAAGTCAGTAAGTCAGTGTAACACATCGTCATCGGTCAATACCTAAACAACACAAATAATGTCGATGTTGTTAGCTTAATGGTGATTCTTCATCAGCGATTGGATGATTTTCACCAGTCAGAATAAGTCAAGAGGGATTAATATCCTCTCTACTCCTCTAGTCTCTTCATTTTCCGGAATTTCAGATAGTCTAGACTAGATTCGTATTTCTGTTATACCAACAGACTATCAATAGTATACACATTACACACTCACATGACACCAGTTACAACTCGCGAGACTGTCTATCTCAGATAAGCTTGGACTTTGGTAATTGTATTAGGATTTAGGTCTAGACCTCTACAGACACACGACATGCGCGCCACCGCGCTAGTAAACCCTACATGGACCGGAGTATGTGGGTAAACACTAACGATATTTCGCATGGAGAAATGTGAGAAATTGATAGTTTCATACCGATATCATCCGCACCATCAGTCGAAAATGAAAACGAGTGGCAATAAAACCCATTACTATTTCATAAATATAAACTTCTGATGTTTTCCTTTCTAATTTTAGTAAATCTGGCCCCTTTCTTCTCGCTTCTTCACTCCTTCACTTCGGTAGAAGTTAGTAGCTTAATATTTTGCAAAGGCAGCGATGGGTACTTTACGGCCAATTACTTGCTAACTTCATCGATGTGCACCTAATTTTTGTTTGTTTGGCTTTTTTTTTCTTTTCTTTTTTGAGGGGGATCGTGATCTATTTTACGAAAAACAAAACTGTAGGCTTAACTTTAGAATACATATTTTTTGTTTGGCATCATCACTTTGGGGGGGGGGGGGCAAGGGGCATGTCGATCCCCCCTGCACATGCACACTATCACTTTAGTTCACCTTCTACTAGAGTATACAAGCATCCTACTTTTAATGGGCTACCAACTTGAAACCAAATTAAAACTTTCCTGTCAGATCTTTATCTTTGGGGCTACGGCTTTTCGTTGGATTTTAAAACACCTTTTTTTAGTGGTTTTACAGGTTAAAACCAGGAGCGTCAATCTTTTTTTTTTTTAATTTGGGGGACACTGAAATCTGAGTGTCCAATTAGAGCGAGGCGAGTGGATTGTTATATGGCGAGTGGATCGTTATATGGCGTGGGGTCCTGGGGCGGTATTCTGAACATTTGTTGTATCTTTTGTGTTATCTTTTCTTTTGTTGTATCTTCCAGAGATAACACAGCGCTAATATTGTTGTAAGTTGGTATTCTGAAAATCATTTTATCCCTGTGTTATCTCTTGAAGGACCGCCTCTATCTTATCTTTGACACGCCCATTTTTATGGACCCTACCAATCAAGATCTATTTTATATAAGCATGATAAGTAGGTCAACCAATAGGAATACTTTATGCCATATCTGAAGATGCGCAGCGCATATAATCTTGGGCGTAATTAGTTAATTGAGCGCTTATTACGCGCGTCATCATATGCGCTGTTGCATGTACGAGGATCATGCAGACAAGTCATGCTTTCACTTAGTAGTTAAGAAACATCACAGAGAAGAGAGCATTAAAATTGTCATATCCTAGCATGTAATTTCATTAAAGTTCTCATCTGTGATGTCTCCGGTCAACACACAATCTTCTTCTAACTCGTCTATTGGCACGAAGTTGGTTCTGGGCAAGGAAGATTGCCGCCATTTTATCACCACAAAAGATACAACAACCCCCTACCTGTTGTAAATATTGTTGTAAATACCATGCAAGATAAGATAAGATAAAAGATACAACAATTTTCAGAATACCAATTATCTTGTCGTATTATCTCTTGTGCGCATATATGCAAATGAGGATTAAACACCATTTTATTAATAATACGCACAATTACAAGCGCACAAAAGTATAAGCGCAGGCGCGGACAAAGAGATTAGAGAAAAGATACCACAAAAGATACAACAAAAGTTACAACAATTTTCAGAATACCAACTTTATCTTAGCTTCAAAGATACAACAATATAGAGATAACACAGGGTTCAGAATATGGCCCCAGGGGGCAAAGTCCCTGGAAGCTCTTGGGTTTTCACCGGTTTTCAGTTAAAATGCATAGATTTGCTTCCATTTGTCAAACCATTTTGGCAGCAAAATCAGGTGATATAAGGACTCATTATTTTATTTTGTTTCAGTGATACTTAATTATACCCTTCTTACCCTAGGCGTTTTTTTCAATACGCCTTTATTGATTTAATGAACAGTCACTACGAAAAGATAACAGCCATTTCACTCCCAAAATAAAATTCATTTCAAAAATTAAAATAACTTGATAGATTTAGACTAGAGGGTATTTTAAAATTTCTGTACTATGATACTAATTACTGAAATATCTTGGTACCGAAATGTAGGCACAGTGGCGTACATTTATTGTGTATTTTTGAAACTGGATTCATGCAATTTGGTGAATACTTTTAGTCAACATTCAGATGAACTCCTAAAGCCTACTCAATCACCAATTGCACGACTTTGGGTCATGTTTTGACCAAAACTAACTTATTTTCCAAGAATTTCTTTTTTTCTGTTGACGATTTTTCATGGTAAATATACATAAGATCTTAAATTTGTGTCAATTTTGGCGCCAATTTAAGAACATTTTGAAAAAGACCCATTAATATAACATGTTTCTGCATTCCCAAGGGCAAAAGTGGAGCCCCCTCACAGAGGGCGGAAAAATGGTGGTGCCCAGGGGGGAATTTGTCACTAAAGCTATTAATTTTTGATATAGAAACCGTACTAGAAACCCTTATGGAGGATGAAATTCGTATTTATGACAAGAAAATGTATCAGTTTAACGAATACCAATTTTCATTGATTTTTTCTTTGTCACTATTAATTTGGCACCCCTGTAAAAGTGGCGCCCAGGGCAGGTTATCTTTTGATCTGAAATAATATTTATGAATAAAAGGTACTAGTAGTCATAATGACTCAAACATGCAATCCTAAAATCCTAAAATAATGAATGCAATTGTTTCCCAGGGGTAACTTATTATTCCAGCTTAATTGTACATCATGCACGTACACAAACACTGAGGAAAAGGGTTTTGCCGTTGGAGGCGGAACTGCGTATCTCACTTAGGGTATCAAGCACAAACACATTTTTTGAAGAAAAAAAGGTGTATAAATCACACATCGGCGTCCAGCCTAGCACCAACTCCATTGAGCCTTTCAAATGTACATTAACGCCATCTATCTCCTAGCATGATTTCATCTAAACTTGCACTAACTCCATCCAGCCTAGCACCACCTCCATCCAACCTAGCACCACCTCCATCCAACCTAGCACCACCTCCGTCCAACCTAGCACCACCTACATCCAACCTAGCACAAACTCCATCCAGCCTAGCACCAACCTCATCCAGCCTATATAACACCAACTCTGTCCAGCCAAGTACCAACTCAATTAAGCCTCCCATTAACTCCAAATATATCTTAGCACAATCTCGATTTAAACTTGAACCAACTCTATCCATCCAAGCATCAACTCCATTAAGCCCGCTCATTTTCATACCCTATCATGATAATTTGTATCCCTTCAACCTAGCTTGCACCAACCCCATCCCCCCAAGCACCAACTCCATCCAGCCAAGCTCCAACTCTGTCCAGCCAAGTACCAACTCCATCCAGCCTATCACCAACTCCATCCAGCCTAGCACCAACTCTATCCAGCCAAGTACCAACTCCATCCAGCCTATAAGCACCAACTCCATTAAGCCTGCACAGTATCATACCCTATTACGATAATTTGTATCCTTCCAACCTAGCTTCCACCAACCCCATTCCCCCTAGCACCAACTCCATGTGTAGCTATCGGTATCCATTTAACAATGCCAAATCCATCTATCTAGCCCCAATTATATCTAGCTAGGACCATATGCATATGGATTTTAAATGTGATGAGTAAGAGTATATTCACTCCTTGGTTTGTGAGTCAGACTATCTGCCAGTGCTTTATTCTGCATCACTATAATTTTGTCCATATACACTGGTCAGGACATAAACAAGGTACATAATATGATTCACTGTATGGGATATCTTGCATCTGGCTATGGAATGTGCAAGGTGGTATAGTCAGTGGGAATGGAGACTGGGTGGATTAGGTGGTGATAACGATGGTGATAAGGATGGTGGGGAAAATAGGAAAGGATGCAAGATACTCTTAGTCTCTTACATCATAACCACAACAACAAACACAATATCATTAATTCATTAAAAAAACATTACTGGCAAATTAATATTACATATTTTTCATTTCTATTTGGGTCAAACTGTTCCTATCATAATTAACATCATGCATCAGGGGCCCGTTACTCAAAACCGTCATAAGTCTAACTTCTTGACTAAATCAGCGTTAGTAAGTTACTTGTCCGCTACGTGTTTCACGAAATCCTGCAGCTATCAGCTATGATCTTTCTATTCATCCACTTATCGTTTTTTATATTTGAAAATCTTATGAAAATATGCCATGTTTATATCTAAAGCTTTTTCCACTTAACTAAAAACACGTTTATTTCCACATTGTCGAAGTGATGGGTAATCTGCCACAGCAGGCAAGCCATAGTCAGAAGTCTATTCTCTCGTTTTCAGACCCATATTAATTTCGAGATAAATTCTATCTTCAAATGTGTAAACTGAATAGTTTAAAACATGTGTTTTATCGTTTGGAATGTTGAAATTTTCTCATTTTTATATTGTGCTGAAGCCTAAAACATTGGACAAAACTTTCATAACATTGTAATTTTACTAACTATGATATAAGGGTGTATTTTTATAAACTATCAAATGAAAATATCCGGGAAGTACCTACCGGTATCTCAAAAACAAAACTGATTCACCGGTCATGAAATGAAATACTCACAATCATATTTTACAAGTAGTTCTATGGTATAATCTACACAAATTGTGAAGTATATTGCATCTCTTATTGCCTGGTACTATTTTCAATATTTTTTTATTCCTAATTCATTTAATTAATTGTAGTTTTCTTAAAGGTATTACAAAGTTTTGGTATGGGTTCATGAATTTGGTTCAAATGAACATATCGGAAGCATATGCGATTTTACAATATTCAATGATGGTTGCCGCAGTTGAAATAGAGTCTAAAGTGATGAAATTGTAAATAATAAACTCTTTATGTTGTATAGCTCCCTCTCAAGACTGATATTACTTTAGCTTTAAAACAATGTTTCTTGACTACAATCGACCAATTTGCTATTCCTGTTTGGAAATTTATCTATCAGAACTGCATATTCTGAGATTTTCATGGTCGCAGCTACCATGGAATGGCCTAAGGCGCTATTTGAAATATTTGAAATTTACAGGGAGCACCGGTAAATTTTGAATATTCAATTTGCTCGAAAGCAGAAGTGTTTTAGGGGCTAAATTTTCTAGTGCTTATAAAACATCCACAGGGGCATCCAAATAAATCAAAATTTTTAAAGAATTACTATCCATCCAATTTTCAAAATTTCCCAAAACTTGGCATTACCTTTAAAATTACTTTTTTTTAAATCCGGTGGAATTGCGACTAAGGCTATGTTTCACAAGCTAGTAAGCTCTTCATGAAACAGTTTAGGAAGATCAAAGACATCTCACAACACAATATCACACAAGCAATTAATCTTTATATTACATGTACCTGTCCTACTTCATGTACAGAAAGGTGATCTTCATCCATAGGGTATTTCACATACAGCCTTATTTCCTTGTTGAGGTTGGCTTTCTTGTCCAGGGCTGCCCTCAGATCCCTGCCAACGAGCCTCCTTTGCCAAGGTGTGGCCTGGGCGCAATCAAGCTAAAAAGAAAGCAAACATGAAGAAATGCTATTCTTATATTATGGCCAGAGTTTACAATATACTGTACATGTGTTCTTAAATGTTTTGCAATGAAGATCAATAGAAAAGTTTTGTATATACATGTACACATAAAAATGAATGGTAATCATTGTAAAGGTAGATTTTCAACGCAGAATAATTGTGGGTATGGTATGGGCTCATCTCTATAACTAAAGTTCCGTGTAACAGTTATAGTCTCTCTGTATCAAAACGTGAATTAATTCACATTTGCTGTTTTCTACCAAGGAAGTTACCTTTGGTTTGGTGTTAATCAGCTTTATGTGCCAGGTTTCAGCAGAGGCTGTATATATATGCTCACATGGAACTAAAAATGGTTCAGAATTAGTTTGCACATTGAGTTTAGACCTGTACACCACACACAATATTCCATTAGTAGTCCACTGTTTGTACATACTGTACTCCACACACTGAATGATAAGCGCAATATTCAAGGCATTATCATAACAACCTAAATATACCAAACAATAAATAACAACCTTTCAACATTCATACTACCAACTGAGTTTTACACTTTCAACTCGTTCGTGTCCAATGAAGCTTTTGATATAAAATCTCACATATTTTATCATTATTATTTAATTTTTGATAATACTTCAGATATAGAATTAAACAGAATTGTCAATAATAAATTTTAAATTGCCTCTGGAATAATGCACAAATAACTTTGTTTATTTGTTTGTTTTAATATATGTAATACGTGGAAACTGGTACAGATGACACGCCACACCATTCCTTGTGTTGTGGTTCGTTTTATTTCATGTGCAAGTTACAAGGCAAAATAAACCCTTGCTATCTGGCCTAGAGGACCGTTTCCTCTGATGGATACCCTCCTTCTTACATGTTGTTTGTTAACACCTAATGTAACCCCAAAAGCTTGAAGAGACAACCTCCCTGCCTGCCCCATGGATGGGGGTGCAGTGCAGGAGTGAATCTGACAAATACCTCTGCCCACTTTTATAACAGTTACACTCTCATGGTGGTCTAGCTAACACATTAATCTGTTCTGGGAAAGGGTCTTGTTTCTTGCTAATCAAACAAGGGGACTTTACTACTGGGAGGGAGACAGGAAGTCTTTTGTTTTGGAGGTTTTGGGGTTCTTATCAGAGGGGGTGTAGACTAATACTGCCATTACATAACAATATGTTGGATTGGTCTTTTCACCACAAAACAGTACAATCTTAACCTGTTACATATATATCACTAACATTTTTGTCTTCTTACTTTTTACTTCATTTTTTTATCTTGGGGTTTTTGTGGCTTTATGTAGTGCATCTACTATATATATATGTACATGTATACTCTACTGCACTTTGATGTTGAAAAATCTCCTTATAGTGCTACTTAATAAACAACTAAAATATATTCAAATTCTTTAGAAAACAAGTGGGTCATTAAACAAAACTTTGAAGACAGCAACAGATGGGGCTTTAATTTCCTTTGTCTAAACAGGGATGAGACAGAGAAATTCCCCAAGAGGCGTAAGATTAAATACGGTAGGGCTCCGGTGGCAACGCCCCTGGCAGGGGGTTAAGGGGGCCGTGCCCCATTTCCGCAGAACATTTTATAATATATTTCTAAATTTGAGAAATATTTGTTACCCCATCTTGCTTAAAGTGACTCTATAACATTGTTCAGACGAGAGAAAAATGCTGCTAAGGTAGTGAGGTCAATGCTAGATGTACACTTAATGATAATCTGAAAGTTTCAGTTTGTTTTTTTCTTCTTTTTTCCCCCATCTTGAAATCTCAAAATCGGTGTCTAATCTAAAAGTAGGTTATTTTAAAGCTTTAGAGCTGCACAATTGAAAGCCAAATCTCAGAGATTTACTTTTGTTTTGAGAGTGAGGTAATTTTAGAAGCAGCTCGTCCTATGTACTTTGTAAGTTATGAAGTATGGATGTGATTTAACAGATAATATATCAGACAACTTATTTGAGGCTTGGTCACTCAAAAGTTTGTAAACAAGCAAAAGTTTCTTGAATGCAATTCTGTGCTTTATTGGCAATCAATGTAATTTCATTAAAACAGGTGTACAGGAATTGGATTGTTGTATAATATTATTTTGGGGGTATCTGGCATGCAAAGCTCCCCTTGAATACAGTTGAACAACAAAGGTTATTACCCTGCCTAATATAAATAAAATTGAAACATAATAATCATATAAATAACATGTGAAATAATTCATTACTGAGCAAGCAAAATAGCCAAGTGTGTACAGCACATATTGTTAGATTGGCACCTTTGATGAGAATATGTTATGTGCTAATCTATTTATATATACATTTACCTTGAAGTCGGTATACATAACCACTTCCTTCAGGATAAGCTTTGCAGGGCAGCCTTTCTTTCGGGATACCTTGGATTTCTTATTATATGCTCGCTTTAATGGCAGTGGATGCTCTTCCTGGAGAAAAAAAATGAACACTTTACCTTACAGAAAATGTATTTTGACAATTTAGAAGATTTTTGCAGGTACATGTACATACTATATATATATGTATACAAATATATGTATACCAACACCTGGTTCTTTATATCTTGAAAAAAGATGTAAGGAATCAGGTGTTGGTATATATATATACACAGGTGTATATATAATTCTAAATTGTTTCATTTTTTAAATTTTGTGATTTCATAACACTGCTCTTACATTGAGTCTTATTGACAAAAGTTAAATTACTTCAGATATTTGTAAGTCATGCAAAAGTGGATTTCATTGCTCCTTCATTGGACACAACAGTGTGATGTCATTGGGGGTAACAGACATGGATCACTGGTTGTTTGGGTAAAAACATCCAAATCTATCCTAACACCCTCAGCTATTATCAAAACTGTTATCAGAACTGTACATGTTAATAGCCTGAACAAAATGTATAACATCCAAAATGATTACCTAAAACATTATATAATTTACAAATCATCATCATAACATCATAGGCCTACTGAAATGCACTTACTAGCAAGCGTTTCTCCCTGTCTGCTAAAAGTCTCTGCTTCCTTGCAGCATGACGTTCCCTTCCATACATACATTCATATGTATCAGTGTGGACGATGGAAAAGGGGTGTGCATTGTCACAGACTACCTTTTGCTTGTCTACGAAATGGTAGTTCACTCCATGCTCTGAAAAGGGAAAAAATATTGATGACAACAAAAATACCATGTTGATTTTTCTTTTTCTTCTTTTTTTTTGAGGGGGGATGGGGTGAGAAGGGGCAATTTTGCAGGATAAGGCATGTCACTTTTTTTTTTTTTTTACTTTTTACTTTGGTGTCGAGGCTTGAAGCTTCAGCTTATGTGCCCCTCTTTACTGCATTGGGTTCGCGTTGGTATGGGTAGTATTTCAGCGGGTGGTGCTTCCAATGATTTTCAAGTTCTGACTTGAACTTATTGATTGATGAGGCGTTAAAGGCAATTTTAGGAAGGTTATTCCAATTATTAATGCTCCGCACTGAAAATGACATCTGCCTCACGATGCATTTACAGGTAGGGTGCCAGAAACAAAAGTTCTCGAACAAGTTCTACTTGTTCAGGGGGAATGTTACGGAGTTGAAACTTGTGTGTGTGGGTACAAACATGGAAAAGGGGTTTAGGGTGGTTTTTAAGGAGGTTGGGTCACAACTGTGTGCTTTGACTGACCCCCTGAGTCAACATTACGTGTCGTTTTTCTGAAGGTTCGTATTTCTGAAAGTTAGTATTTCCGAAGGTTCATAAGTCTGAAGGTCCGTAATTCCGAAGGTTCGTAATTCTTCGTAAATCGTCTTTGTTGCTCTCTTCTGCACTCTCTCCACGGCCTTTGCATCTAAAATGTATGTTGGTGACCAGATCATTTCCGTACTCAAGGAGGTGGTGCACTAGTCCCTTAAACAGCTTTAATGGTGGATGTGTCATGGCACTGAAAGGCACGTCTGTTGCTGATCAGAATCTTGTTGGCCTTGTTGATGGCATACGACACATGGCTGTTGAACTTCAGTTTGTCGTCAATAAGTACCCCTAGATGATCCTTTTCCTCTCCAAGTCCAAGTCAGGGCTGTACTCCCGATTATGTAGTGCTCCCGAGTCCAGACACTGACAGAATCCAGATCCAAGATATGCAAAACACAGCATTTTCTTGCGTTAACTTAAAGGTCCTCTGACATGGAATCGTCTCTAATTTAATATTATCATGAACCTAGGTAATTTTTCATCGTGAAGTCGAATTTGACAGTAATTTCCCGCAATTTTCAATCAGTCACTTTGGTTGGGGGACCAGTCTGTCATTGATAATGAGCACAGGTCCGCTTGGAGATGTTTGTGTTGGTCAGGAGCAGAGACGCAGGAGAAATTCTTGGTGTCATCTGCTTAGATTCTTACAGTGGACTCCAATCCCTTGAGCAGGGACATCGTTGATGTACAGAGCAAACAGTGTCGGGCCGAGTACGCTACCCTGGGGCACCATGCTAGCGGTCTTCACATATCACCTTGCAGCACTGCGATCTGGCATTATTTACCAGTGTTAAAAATGGTCAGAGACAAATCGATAGAGGATGTGTCTAATTCTCAGCTTCAGTAAGACAGTACTCAGACTCACAGTAGTCAGTAATTCACTAATTGCATTATTAATATAGACTATTTACTATAAAATTTAGATCTAGTCTAGTGTAAATTCTAGACCTAGACTATATCTAATTATTAATAATTAATAGTCCATAAATAGTTTAGAAATAGAATCTAGAATTAGAATAGAATAACTTTTAGATCTAAAAAGGTAGAACCTAACACTAACACTCAGTCTCAGTAACACTAACATGTAGTATAGTAACAAGTTAACAACACTGTAAAAAGTGTAACACTAACTCCAGGGAGCTCCGCCGCCGAAGGCTTCGGCGGCGGAACTTCCTGGAGTTAGTGTAACTAACAGTGACAACAGCAACACTCAGTAACGCTGTAACTTACTTAGAGTTAGATCAGCCCAATAGTCACTAGAACGGACGAAGGTTATCCCTGACTTTATTTCAAATCTTTGTTTTATGGACACTCCTTCTTCTTTTGTCAAAACATACGATGGGAAGTTATCCATTTCCATGGTGGACGTGGAGGAGCTCGTGGAAAGTCGAGAGTTTACCTACGTACCGTACCGTACCGAGGAGTTATCGCTGCGCGCTGCGCGCGCTCGCTGAGCTGACGTGACAGTACATGAGCTGAACGGTAGCCTCTAATCGGGCGCATCTACAAGGAGGTCAATGAATATGCATATCAATGACGACGTGTCAGTTCATGAATATTGATGTTCTTGACTGCGCGCGTACGTACGTTGAGGTCATGTATGGAGGTGGAACGTGCAACACAGTGGCTCAGTGAAATCAGGGGCAAAATCTTACCATTATAAAGTTGTATTAATTGTCTGTGGTTATGAGGTAGAAGTATTTGGTTAAGTATATTTATTGAGTTTCGATTTGGATAGCGTGTTTATACAAATTTGGCGATTCTTTGGTCGTTTTGAACTCCAAAGAGCACGTGGCCAACGTACGTATAGCCTACTACCAGCCAACTCGGTCGTCTGCCTGAAACCCGGGCCAAACCACCTCCCTGCAGGTGTGCCCGCCTACCTCTACATGTGCCCGAGAAGAAGGGAGGGTAATAAGCCATACAGCTATAGTGTCGTATATAATTTATATCGATTATTCTAGATATGTAAAGGATGTTATAACGCTTGCTAAGAAAGTTTAAGATACAAATTAGCTTTACAAATATCAGGTCAACTTATTTTCATTGATTTTCTTTGGAATATACTTGTTTAACATGGCAAATTAAAACATCACCTCCCTGTAGATGTGCCCGCCTACCACTATATGTGCCCGAGATAATGGTAGCTGTAGCCAGGCATTCAACTAGTGTTGTATATTAAATACCCGACATGTAAACGATGTAAAAAAGCTCCCTTATATACAAATGTTTCCAACCATCAATTCAACATCTCTTCATTGATTTTCTTTGAGTTATACGTGTTTCACGTTGTCAATACATCACCTCCCTGTAGATGTGCCCGCCTACCGCTACATGCGCCCGAGATAATGGTAGCTGTACCTGTAGCCAGGCATTCAACTATAGTGTTGTATATATTAAATATCCGACATGTAAACGCTGTAAAAAAGCTCTCATGTATACAAATGAGTTTGCAACTATCAATTCAACTTCTTTTCATTGATTTTCTTTGGATTAAACGTGTTTTACGTTTTCAAAACATCACCTCCCTGTAGATGTGCCCGCCTACCGCTACATTTGCCCGGGGAGAGGGGAGGGTAATATGTTGTAGGCCTATATTGAAGTTCCGAGATTTAAAGGATCAAATAAAGTTTCCCAAGATACAAATAAGTTTCAAAAATATCAATTCAACTTCTTGTCCTTTTTTTTTGGGGGGGGGAATAATTACGTGTTTCATTTGTTCAACTATCTCCTCCCTGCACATGTGCTAACCTAATTATTAAATTTTACACAGATGCATGTTTGTGGTTCGATTCCATGCTTCCTGTCAAATGTAATTAAGCTTTAATCTTTAACAAGTCCATATGGAAGGGGTAGTGCTTTGATTTTTAAAATGAAAAAATAAATTCCTTTGAATAATAACATGTTTTAATTGGTCAACCGTATCTTTTCCTGCAGATGTGCTAGCCAGATATTACATTTTGCACATAAATGTGGCTCGATTCGATGTTTCCTGTCTAATATAATTAAGCTTCAAGCTTATCAAGTCCATATTAGTGGAAGGGTTTGTGCTTTCATAAAAACCTGAAAACTAAAACAAAAAGGGCTTAAGAGACCTGCCAAGTCATACAAATGCTTATATTTCTTTTCCTTATTTGTGAAGTGATAAATTGTATCTGAAATGAAACAAAATAAATTTATATAATTCATAAATATGCATCATAAGCATCACCAACTTTTACAAAGATACTTGTCAAAAGCAACATCATTTTGGTAAACCAACTCATTTATTCTAATCATCAACAAAAATGTAGTTGATGTCCAGATCATCACAAGCATGACTTAAAAGATGTTTTGAAAGTGTTCAATAATCTTTTGTAGAGTCAACCATATTTTCTTTAAAAAAGAAAAGTTTAACACTAATCCTCTTCATAAACATCAAGGTTTGCTCTATGGCTTCACATTAGCATCACTTTGCAATGTAACTGGGATATACACGAGTGTATATAAAATATATATATATATATATATATATATATATATATATACATGTTTATCTAAAAATATGATCATGAAAAGGTTCTGCAATGGACACTGGATGTAAGAGGAAAAATAATCACTTTTCTTTCCTTTCCCTCTCACTTTCTCTCTCTCCCTACTCTATTGCTTTGCACTTGTTGTCAAGACAACTGCGTGCACATTAAGATGTATGTTCAATGTATAGTCTCATTAAAACCTGAGAAAGCCTTATGTGGGAAATATGACTAAATTTGTCTAACAGAGATTTATTTATTCTCTTTCTTTTTCATCTTAAATATATTATGTACATGCATAACAGAAATTATCATAAGACACTAGAATTTCAAAATTTGAGTAGGTAATATCTTGATCACAACTCACTACTCATTTTCTGCACCTGGGTGTCTAAAGCCTGTTTGTACTAAACACAGACTAACAGTAAACGTAAATTTCCATGAGGCCATGAGCATAGCCTAACTCTGTCAGTTTCTGGCTGTTTCAAGAGCAGCTACAGTACATGGCAGTGGCGGATCCAGGGGGCTCCCCTAGCAACAACAAAAACCAGGTAATAACACCCTTTTTGTTAAAAAAGAAAAGATGGACCCCCTCCTGGCGCTCAAAGGGGGAGGGGTGATGTTGAGTTTTTAAAAATAACACTGCCCCCGCCCCCGCCAAAAAGAGAAGGAAGGGAAAGGGAAAGAGGAGAGCTAAAATGGAACAAAAAGAGGAAGAAGAAAAGAAAAGGGTGAAAAGAAAGGGTGATCAGTTGCGATTAATCCCGCCAACAACGTGTGGATCGGGGCCAAAATGCCCTTGCCTCCCCAGCAAACCTTAAAGAGAGAGAAGGAAGGGAAGGGAAAGAGCAAGAAGAGAGAAAGAAAAGATAAAAAAGGTAGGGAAATCAGTTGCGATTTTTCCCGCCAACAAAATCGGGGCCTGAATGGCGTACTGATGGGGGGGGGCTTGTTGCCTGCCCTGCCCCCAATAAATTCAGACGTAGTTTATTTCTAATTCGACACCGGTGATTTACAAATGTTGCTGAAATGACATAATTTTCAGAGATTTTTTCATCACTTTTTAGTAAATTATACTTTTTTTATGCGTTTGTTGGAAAATTCCTAAATTTACAGTCAGGCAAGAAATATGCTTTTTTAGAGGCCTACATGTCAGGACCCGCAACGGCGGGGCTCGGGGCCTCGAGCTCCTACCCCCACTCTTTCAAGTATATAAAAGAGAAAAAGAAAGAAAGAAAGAAAAGTGACCTGCCAGTGTCACAAAATAATGAGGTATCAAAATATGCTCATCTGACCGTGATTAAATGCCTAAAACCCCTGAGCTTCCGGGGGCTCTACCCCTTGGATGCCACCTAGGGCCCTAAGGCGGGCCCCAGGATGATCATCTGACGGTAATTTTATGCCTTAAACCCTGAGCTTCTGGGGCCCGCACCCTGGATCCCACGCCAATTAGTGTCCTGCCAGTGTCATGAATAAGGTTTCAAAATATGCTCATCTGACCGTATTTAAATGCCCATACCCCCTGAGCTTTCGAGGGCTCTGCCCTGACCCCAAGCCAATTTACGACCCGATCGTAAATAATTTAGCCTCCCCCACCCACTTTGAAAAACTTTCAGCGGGGCCTGCATGTAGTGGGGTGATGCGGATTTTTTTGTCTCGCATTTGGCTCGCATAATTTCAAATTTGGGCCTCCCCCCCTAAGAAATCCTGGAGCCGTGCCTGAGTAATACGCCTATACACTTCCCCTATCTCGGGCACATATTATGTAGCGGTAGGCGGGCACATCTACAGGGAGGTGATGTTTTGACAACGTATAACACGTAAAATCCAAAGAAAGTCCATGAAAAGAAGATCAATTGTTATTTGTGAAACTCAACATATTTAAGAAGCTTTATTTCATGCGTTATCTCTCGGGTATTCAATATACAACACTAGTTGTATGCCTTCATTATTACTACACTTCCCCTATCTCGGGCACATGTATAGCGGTAGGCGGGCACATCTACAATGCAGGGAGGTGCATGTTTTGATAACGTAAAACACGTAAAATCCAAAGAAAATCAATTAAAAGAAGATAAATTGATATTTTGATCAACTCATTTGTCTTTAAGAAGCTTTATTTCATGTGTTATCTCTCGGGTATTCAATATACAACACTAATTGTATACCTTACTACACTTCCCCCTATCTCGGGCACATGTAGAGGTAGGCGGGCACATCTAGAGGGAGGTGATGTTTTGACCATGTAAAACACGTATAACCCAAAGAAAATCAATGAAAAGAAGATAAATTGATATTTGTGAAACTCATTTGTATTCAAGAAGCTTTATTATATCCTTAAGATGTCGGATATTCAATATACGTTGTATGCCTATTACTAAACTCCCCCTACATCTCGGGCACATATATTTATTTATTTATTTATTTATTTCTGATATTTATACAGGGTGGCACATATCACCAATTTGGTGGTCTTCCATGAGGCCCTGTTTGGTAATAATAAAACAAATAACAGCATCAAAAACAAAATAGATAAATACACAAGCATATAAACAGGTAAAATACACATTAATTGGTATCCCCATGAAATAACTGATCATTCAAGAATCATCCTTGATCATTTACAAGAAATAGGTGAATGGAATTTTCAAATTAAATAAAAAATTTACAAACGTTCATTTAATAATCTGATATAGCTTAACGCACGGGATACCAAAATTGTTATATACATATTTACATTCAATTGCTCTTTAACTAATACACTTAGGTTGTTTACAAGATAGCTGAAAATTGATACATTACATGTATGAATACATGATATAACGATAACCATGTCAACCAAATTTCATAATTTTGCAAATAGGAAAAAATGGTTAGCTTCGCACGAACCCCCAAAAGTTCACTTACACGTCTTCTACAGATAACAGGGCTTTTAGAGCGTGTTTAAAACTGTTCAAAGTAGGTGACATTTTGACAGAACTTTTAAGTTGGTTCCATACTCTAATTCCAGAAATTAGAGGACTATTTTTATAGGTGTCCGTCCTAAATTTTGGTACACACAATGCATCCCTTACAGCATGTCTTGTGTTGTGATCATGTAGTGAACTAACATGATGTAAATCTTGTTTTAAGTATGTTGGTGCCATGTCATGCATTGATTTATACATCATCACTGCACGTCCAAACTGGAAACGTGTCTGAATAGGCATCCATCCTAAGCGACTAAACATATCATTTGAAGATACTTCAAATCCTTCTCCCAGCACTACACGTGCAGCTCGTTTTTGAACCTTTGTAATTTAATCGTTTGTCTTTGAAATCGCTCAGACCACACCGAGGAACAATAATCAAAATGAGGAAGTACGATGGCATAATACAGAAGTTTTAGAGATCTTGTTGGAACATAACTTTTGGCTCGCTTAATTACACTTATATTTCTTTGAGCAGTTTTAATAACTTTTTCCACATGTTCCGTCCAACGTAACTCCTCGTCAATCATGACACCCAGGCATTTTGCCACTTTTACTCTTTTCAAACAGCTGCCGCTTAGTGTGACAGAAAAATCATTTACTCCGTTAAGAACTGATCGTGATCCAATAAGCATCACATTTGTCTTATCCGCATTAAGAACTAGACGGTTTGTTGTTACCCATGAAAATATGTTTTCCATACCTTTGGTTAGCTTTTGTTCTACTTCTGTGACATTACTCCCTCTGACTGTTAGAGTTGTGTCGTCAGCATACATATCAACAATGCCATCATGAATACACTTGGGTAAACTATTTATGTAGATAGATATAGCGGTATAGGCGGGCACATCTACAGGGAGTTGATGTTTTGACAACGTTAAACACGTAAAATCCAAAGAAAATCCATGAAAATGAGATAAATTGATATTTGTGAAACTCATTTGTAAATAAGAAGCTATATTTTATACTTTCCATGCCGGATATTCAATATACAACACTAGTTGTATGCCTTAATTACTACACTTCCCCCTATCTCGGGCACAATCATGTAGCGGTAGGCGGGCACATCTACAGGGAGGTGATGTTTTGACCACGTAAAACACGTATAACCCAAAGAAAATCAATGAAAAGAAGATAAATTGATATTTGTGAAACTCATTTTTATATTAGAAGCTTTATTATATCCTTTACATGTCGGATATTCAATTTACAACACTATAGTTGTATGCCTATTACTACACTCACCCTATATCTCGGGCACATGTACTTTGTAGCGGTAGGCGGGCACATCTACAGGGAGGTGCATGTTTTGATAACGTAAAACACGTAAAATGATTAAAATCCAACGAAAATCAATGAAAAGAAGATTAATTGATAGTTGTGAAACTCATTTGTATCTAATTAGGAAGCTTTATTTCATCCGTTATCTCTCGGATAATCAATATACAACATTATAGTTGTATGCCTTAGGCTACTACACTTCCCCTATATCGGGCATAGTCATGTAGCGGTAGGCGGGCACATCTACAGGCCGGGAGGTGATGTTTTGACAACGTAAAAGACGTATAACCCAAAGAAAATCAATGAAAAGAAGATAAATTGATATTTGTGAAACTCATTTGTATTTAAGAAGCTTATTATATCCTTTACATGTCGGATATTCAATACACAACACTCGTTGTATGCCTAGCTATTACTACACTCCCCCTAGTATATAATTATCTCGGGCACATGTAGCGGTAGGCGGGCACATCTACAGGGAGGTGATGTTTTGACAACGTAAAACACGTATAATTCAAATAAAATCAATGAAAAGAAGCCTGAATTGATAGTTGGAACTCATTTGTATATTAGAGAGCTTTGTTACATCCGTTATCTCTCGTATATTGAAAATATAATACTATTTGTAGGCCTATTTATTCACTTCCCTTATCTCAGGCACATCAGTATGCGGGCACATCTACAGGGAGGTGATGACGTTTTGACAACATTAAACACGAATGATCCAAAGAAAATCAATGAAAAGATGTTGAATTGATAGTTGGAAACTCGGTATATAAGGGAGCTTTTTTTTACATCCTTTACATGTCGGATATTCATAATATACAAAACTAGTTGAATGCTTTGCTACACCTACCATTATGTCGGGCACATGTAGCGGTAGGCGGGCACGCATCTACAGGGAGGCAATGTTTTAATTTGCCATTTTAAACAAGACAGTATAATCCAAAGAAAATCAATGAAAATAAGTTGACCTGATATTTGTAAAGCTAATTTCAAATTTGTATCTTAGACTTTCTTAGCAAGCGTTATAACATCCTTTACATATCTAGAATAATCGATATAATTATATACGACACTATAGCTGTATGGCTTATTACCCTCCCTTCTTCTCAGGCACCGTATAGGCGGGCACACCTGCAGGGAGGTGGTTTGGCCTGGGTTTCAGGGACGACCGAGTTGGCCGGTAAATGGCCACGTGCTCTTTGGAGTTCAAAAACGACCAAAAGAATCGCCAAATTTGTATAAACACGCTATCCAAATCGAAACTCAATAAATATACTTAACCAAATACTTCTACCTCATAACCACAGACAATTAATACAACTGTATAATGGTAAGATTTTGCCCCTGATTTCACTGAGCCACTGTGTTGCACGTTCCACCTCCACACATGACCTCAATTCTGCACGTACGCACGCGCGCAGTCAAGAATATCAATATTCATGAATTGACACGACGTCATTGATATGCATATTCATTGACCTCCTTGTAGATGTGCCCGATTAGAGGCTACCGAGCTGAACGTTCAAGATTGTACTACCATTCGTAATTGGCGCGAGTACGGAAAGCCATAGGGGAAAGTTTATAAAGTAATAGAGTCTATATGCGTTATCAGATAAAAATATATGCGTTATCAAAATATTTTATTTTATAAATAAATATAGGTCCTATGCGCTTTTTAAATATATGTGTCTAAACATGTATCCAATGTTTAAAAATAATAAATGCGCCATATAGTCATAGATAGATGTTTGTACAAATATATATGCGTTATATCAAAATATATTCGATGTATTAGTTTACGGTATACAATATATAGTTCGAAAAAATTATATGTCAACAAAAAAATATATAGGTGCAAGGGAAAAAAAACATGTTCAACACAAAAAATATATTGTACAATTTATATGTAGGCAGTAGGCCTACCAAGAAATAAATTACATGTAGAGCTATGACATGACATATTGTTTCACAGTGCATGGTTTAATAAGTTATCGCTTAATATACTTCCAAATCTAGCTTTATATACTTTCATCAATCTTAATATTTTTTTTTTTTTCCAAATTTTATTGATTTTCGAAATTTTTTGTAACATTACAAAAACAACAATCATACAAGAATTAAATAATTGTATAACATTAAAAGAACAATAATCAAATACGAATCACTGTAACAATTACCCCAAAAAACAACAACAATCAAACAAACAAACAAACAGACCTGATGTAAAAACTAAAAAATCAGTCTCGGGTGGTTTGGACTGTATCATTATCAAAATATAATTATGGATAGTTAAAATAAATTCTCAATAGGGGACCATTTTCTATAGTGCATGTTTTCTTTGTGCTTTTGTTTAGCAATTACCAATTCTATATGTCTGATTTTGCAAATGAACGTTTCAAAACCTATGAAACTTACTACTAAATTCCTGCATTTCTGAATATAAATGTATCTCTTCAATAAGATAATTAAGTGATTTAATAATATTTTATGTGGTCCCTTCCAATCCTTTATGAATCCAAACATCATTCTTTTCCTAGATAGATCCTCATATCTGACAGATAGCTTTAGACCAATTTTATCAACAAAAGCTCGTCTTAAATCTTCAGCAACCTTACACTCATAAAAAAGGTGTAAAGGAGTTTCAACAGAGGTCTCGCACAATGTGCAAAGTTCTGTCTGAACTTGCTTCATTTTAAATAGTCTCTCATTGGTGTATAGAATATTATGCAAAATTTTAAACTGGAAGACTCTCATCTTAACTTCTATTGTGCATTTAAATGGGAGTAGATACATTTGTGGCCATTCCTCCTCTTCTATCCCATATTTAATGGAAAATAGGGGTTCACAGACAGGTCTACATGTCAATTTACTAACTAAATCAACATAAATATTTCTAGTTTTTAGTTTTTGAATTTCTACTGTCAAAAGGTCAGACTGATCATGTTCATAATCTATTTTCTCCAAGAACATTTGTATCAATAATTGATTAAATGAACTTCCCCATTTCTTCCTGACTAGCGATACTATTGCCAAATATATCATGTAGTATTTACCTGGTACTCCTCTTGCTTTCCAAAGATTAAATTGCACAATGTTTCCATGTAGATCAAAAGTTGATATACATAACATAGACCTGCCTCATGAAAGGCCTTACAGTAAACTGATTTATTATCAATAAGAATATATTGATTGTTCCAAACAATTTGACTAAGTACACTTGCTTGGGCTCCTTGATCATCAACAAATTGATTATCAATCTTAATATTAGTATGAATAATGTAATCATAAAACGTGTCCAATCTACAATTTTTTTAGGAGTTATTATCGATCAACATTTATCATGGATTGAACATTTTAATTATATGTACTATATCTAAACAAATATCAAGAAATATTGGTGTCATCAGCAAACTGCGCCACTTCTTGCCAAAACATATTTTAATCTTACTGTATAATTCGCAATGATTTTACCTTATGTAAAATCATTATATTGCAATAATGTATGGGCCAATACATATCCCAGTAGGCTCCTTGGATTATTGAAATTGCAAAAAAAGAGTGTAAGAATATGTTCAATGTCTCACAACCACTGTTTAAAAAACTTAATCTTCTCACTATTTATCAATTGAATGACTACTGTATCTCATTAATACAGTCTCTAAACATCAACATAAACAAATTACCATATAATCTTGCCTCTATTATTAAATGTAAAACAGAATTGCATAATTATAATACCGGTACTAGAAATCCGGAAAACTATTATGTCAAAAAATGTAAAAATACAGCATCATCTTTTTCTTTCAAATACAAAGGACCTTCGATATGGAACTCTCTTCCTCATTATGTTAAATCAATTTCATTTCTTAATTCTTTTAAATTGAAAATTAAGGGCTTTCTATTCACATACTCTGCAACATAATTAATCCATCCCAACTGTTATCACTTTTATCACTTTTATGCCATAATGTCCCTATGATTTTTTTTGGTCTTTATCAGTATACGAACTTAGGTATTTTATTAGGCTGGGGACTGCCTCGACAGAACTTTTATTTGGTTCTTTTGCAGTTTCCCATTTCATGTTCATTATCTAATTCTGTGCTGTAAACATGTTCATTTTTAATCTTGTCTTTACCAGGCGCGGATCCAGGATTTCTTGGGGGGGGGGGCGGGAGGAGGGCCCAACTTTGAAATTATGCGAGCCAAATATTGGTACGTAATGGTGACCAGCAGTGGCGTAATGAGCAAAAACGTTTTTTTGGGGGCAGACAAAAAACAAATCCGCATCACCCCACTCTTACATGCAGACCCCGCTGAACGTTTTTCAAAGTGATCAGGTATAGAGTACCGTAAATTGGCATAGGGTCAAGGGGAAAAGCCCCGTCGGGGTCAAGGGGCGGAAGCTCAGGGGTTTGGGCATTTGATAAGGTCAGATGAGCATATTTTGGTACCTTATTTTTGACACTGGCAGGACACTAATTGGCGTGGGATCCAGGGGGCGGAGCCCCCAGAAGCTCAGGGATTTGAGGCATTTTATAACGGTCAGATAAGCATCCAGGGGCCCACCTTAGGGCCCCGGGTGGTGTTGAGGGGGCGGACCCCCGGAAGCTCAGGGGTTTTAGGCATTTAATTACGGTCAGATGAACATTATTTTGATATCTTATTTGTGACATTGGCAGGACACTAATAATTATTGTCGTGAGGTCCAGGGGGCGGAGCCCCCAGAAGCTAAAGAGTTTTAGGCATTTAATTACGGTCAGATGAGCATAAATTATTTTTATACCAGTCCTTATTTGTGACACTGGCAGGTCACTAATTGGCGTGGGGGTCCAGGAAGCCCCCGGAAGCTCAGGGGTTTTAGGCAATAAATTACGGTCAGAGAAGCATCCAGGGGACCGCCTTAGGGCCATTGGTGGAGTCGAGGCGGCGGAGGCCCTTGAAGCTCAAGGGTTTTCGGAGTTTAATTACGGTCAGATGAGCATATTGTGATACCTTATTGTTGACACTGGAATGACACAAATTGGCGTGGGATCCAGGGGGCGGAGCCCCCAGAAGCTCAGGGATTTGAGACCTTACAACGGTCAGATAAGCATTCAGGGGCCCGCCTTAGGGCCCCTGGTGGGGTCGAGGGGCGGACCCCCCGGAAGCTCAGGGGTTTCAGGCATTTAATTACGGTCAGATGAACATTATTTTGATACCTTATTTGTGACACTGGCAGGACACTAATTGGCGTGGGGGTCCAGGAAGCCCCCCGGAAGCTCAGGGGTTTTAGGCAATAAATTACGGTCAGATAAGCATCCAGGGGACCACCTTAGGGCCATTGGTGGGGTCGAGGCGGCGGAGCCCCTGAAAGCTCAAGGGTTTTTGGCGTTTAATTTCGGTCAGATGCATGAGCATATTTTGGTACCTTATTTTTGACACTGGCAGCTTGGCGTGGGATCCAGGGGGCGGAGCCCCAAGAAGCTCAGGGATTTGAGGCCTTTTATAACAGTCAGATAAGATTAGTATTCAGGGGCCCGCCCTAGGGCCCCAGGTGGGGTCGAGGGGGCGGACCCCTCGGAAGCTCAGGGGTTCTAGGCTTTTAATTACGGTCAGATGAACATTATTTTGATACCTTATTTGTGACACTGGCAGGACACTTATTGGCGTGGGGGTCCAGGAAACCCCCGGTAGCTCAGGGGTTTTAGGCAATAAATTACGGTCAGATAAGCATCCAGGGGACCACCTTAGGGCCATTGGTGGGGTCGAGGCGGCGGAGCCCCTGGAAGCTCAAGGGTTTTGGCGTTTGATTTCGGTCAGATGAGCATATTTTGGTACCTTATTTTTGACACTGGCAGGACACTAATTGGCGTGGGATCCAGGGGGCGGAGCCTCCAGAAGCTCAGGGATTTGAGACATTTTATAACGGTCAGATAAGCATTCAGGGGACCACCTTAGGGCCCCTGGTGGTGTTGAGGGGCGGACCCCCGGAAGCTCAGGGATTGTAGGCATTTAATTACGGTCAGATGAACATTATTTTGATACCTTATTTGTGACACTGGCAGGACACTAATTGGCGTGGGGGTCCAGGAAGCCCCCGGATGCTCAGGGGTTTTAGGCAATAAATTACGGTCAGATAACCATCCAGGGGACCACCTTAGGGCCATTGGTGGGGTCGAGGCGGCGGAACCTCTGGAAGCTCAAGGGTTTTTGGCGTTTAATTTCGGTCAGATGAGCATATTTTTATACCTTATTGTTGACACTGGCAGGACACAAATTGGTGGGGATCCAGGGGCGGAGCCCCCAGAAGCTCAGGGATGTGAGGCCTTTTATAACGGTCAGATAAGATTAGTATTCAGGGGCCCGCCCTAGAGCCCCTGGTGGGGTCGAGGGGGCTCAGGGGTTTTAGGCATTTAATTACGGTCAGATGAACATTTTTGGTACCTTATTTGTGACACTGGCAGGACACTAATTGGCGTGAGGTCCAGGGTCCCCCCACCGGCTGGCTGAGTCGCTGCTAAATATTTCCTCAAACAAAAAAGGCGGGGAAAAGTGCTCTTACCCCCACTTAATCACCGGCTGGCCGATTCGCCGCTAAATATTTTCTCACCAATTGCCCCCCTCTTGCCGCCGGCTGGATCCGCCCCTGGTTTTAGGCGGTCATGGCAGGTCATTATTTTTTCTTTCTTTCTCTCTTTCTTTCTATTTCTCTTTAATATACTTTTTCACAAAAAGTGGGGGCTCGAGGCCCCTTACCCCGCCGTTTTGCGGGCCCTGACATGTCTCTAAATATGCATTATAATTATGATTAAGGCCTCTAAATAAGCATATTTCTTGCCTGACTGTAAATTTAGGAATTTGTCATTTTCCAACAAAAGCATGCAAAAGTATAATTTACTAAAAAGTGAGGAAAAATGTCGGAAAACTATGTCATTTCAGCAAGATTTGTAAATCATTGGTATCGAATTAGAAATAAACCACGTTTGAATTTTATTTAGGGGGCAACCTCCTCCCTCCCCCAAGCCCCCAAGCCTCCATCAGTACGCCAGTGCCCCCGATCTACACCTTAAGAAAAATCGCAACTGATCTCCCTACCTGTCTTCTTTCTTTTTTTTTACTTTCCCTTCCCTTCTTTCTCTCTCTCTTTTAGATTTGCTAGGGGGGAGGCAAGGGCCTTTCGGCCCCCCGATCCACACGTTGTTGGTGGGAGTAATTGCAACTGATCTCCCCTTCTTTTCACCCTTTTTCTTATCTTCTTTTCTCTCATTTTTTATGGGGGGCGGGAGGCAACAGCCTGGGAGACAAGGCCCTTTCCCACCCCCGATCTCCTTCATTTCCACCCTTTTCTGTTCTTCTTCCTCTTCTTTCTTTCACTTTCTCTCCTCTTTCCCTCTCCCTTCTTTTCCTCTCTCTCTCTCTCTCTCTCTCTCTCTCTCTTTTTTTGGGGGGAGGCCAGCCTGCCCCTGATCCGCGCCTGGTCTTTACTTCTCTTCTTAATTTTGTGTTTAAAGTTCAGTGTATACTATACTGTGGGGTTCCTATACTGTGTATCCATGGAGCTAGGTGTATCCTAATGTACATGTGTTCTCGATGTACAATGTTTTTTTTTAATGGACTTGAATAGATTAAATTGGATTGGATCTAGATTGGAGTAGTAGGCGTGGCGCGGACCAGTAAGTGCGATGACGTATCGCGACGTCATATAATGTATTCATGGCCAGTCTTACTCGACCTCGGCCTCACGCGCTATGTATGCATAGCGCATTGCATGCAGGCCAAGCCACTAGCTAGGTAAACAGTGTTGTCCACGTATACAGAAAAGCCGTAGGTAATACGGACCGGGATCGGGATTGACAGGATAAACTATTTAGCCACCGATCTGATAGGAAATAACCTTTGACTGCAAATATCAACCTATCTGTTATCTGTGATTGGATTGTCATTGCCATTGACGATACATTTTCCAGCTTAGATTTAGCATGCCGAACGGCGGTGGATACGTTAGGTCTCCGGTATTCGACTCTCGGGGTGGCTCAGGCAGCAGTGGTAGTGCGTCAATCGTCGGGAGCCGCTTAATTTCACCTTTCATGCGACCCAAGATTGCAATTGCAATTGGTGCAATCATGCTTATATTTTTATTTTATCTCCTCTTACCGAACTCGCCAGCAACTGGCCAAAGTTTCAACGGCATCGTCCCGTTTCAGGTCGACCAGGCAGCTTTTGTATACAACAATACCTATCCCATTTCAGCAGTGGAGAGAACTGTAGATGGCAGAAAATACAAGATTGCTGTTATTTCAGATCCTGACACTACAAATAAAGATCCTAATAAAGAAAACCAATGGATGAGTTACTTGATCCGAGGATCGCTGTCTATCAGCTCGTATGGAGACAAGATTTCAGTGAACTTGGATGAGACACCTGTGACGCTAAAATCCCAACTTTCGCAGGGTGGGCGAGGCATGGAACTCTCAGAGTTGGTGACATTCAATGGAAAGCTATATACTGTAGATGATCGGACTGGAGTCGTCTATGAGGTCGCAGGGGACAAAGTCTACCCATGGGTCATTCTGCCAGATGGAGATGGGAAGAATACTAAAGGTATAATTAAACTCTTTTTTTTTTAAAGAAGAAAAGAAAAAAACAAATCACAAGATTATTTGGTCTAATAAATAAAACATTTTTTTTTCCTTAGGCCTGGCCTAGCTGTAGCAAACAAATGTCAGATTTATTGGACCGTTCAGAAAATTATTCAGACTTCAGAGTCAATGGTCACATATTTGCAGAGTTTGATGCCAATCAATTCTTCCAGAAATTGAGAATTTAATTCATATTTGTACATATTTTTATTGAGACACTATTGTATTAGACCCAAAAGGTCTATTTTGTTTGGGGATACATACATATACGTGTTGACTCTATCTATGTTCTGCTGAGACTATGTCTGGCTTTGCAAAATCCCATGACTGAAAACTCTTCCAAGTTAGCCTTAAGGTCTTGGTGATAATGTAAAATATGATATTGATATTACCAAGCCTTAACTGGCTCCCATAGACGTGCGCGGAGAGGCAGGTAAACATCAATATCATATTTTACATTATCACCAAGCCCTTAAGTTAAGGCTGCTTCCAAGTAGACAGATTTTTATGTCCACTATAATTACATGTACCTGCACAGCACGTACTTGTACTACAGTATTACAAGAACACAACAGGAGAGGAAGGAGATTAAGAACTACTACTCAGTAAAGAAATAGTATGGCAGATGGCTGTAACTGATTTTTCCTGTAGTTACAACTTGACTATACCAGAAAAAAAGAGGAGATGAAGAAGAAGAAGAGAACCAGAAGAAAAGAGGAGGAGATGAAAAAGAAGAGAGAGATGGAAGATGGAGATGAATAAATTCAAGAATTAATAATTAATATGGTAACAACTTACTCTGGTCACAACTTACCAAAGTAATTATTTTTTTTACTGCATGTAGTGTAATATCCCTCGCAAATTAATGAAATTGATTATTCACCACAATCATTTGTCACCTTACATGCATACTGTCATTTTCTTTGAACAGGTTTGAAAGGTGAATGGATGGCTGTCAAGGACCAGCACTTGTTTGTTGGTGGACTTGGTAAGGAATGGACAACCATTACAGGAGAACTCCAGAATCTCAATCCGCAGTGGATCAAGGTCATCGGTCATCTAGGTGCTGTTCACCATGTCAACTGGGTCGGCAATTACAACGCTATGAGAAACAAGGGTGGATTCCCATACCCAGGTAGTCATTTTTGTTTTGTTTTTAAAGCCCAGTTTGAAGGAAAAGTCCACCCTGGTATCAAGTTAGCTTTGAGAACTTAATCAGAAAGGAAATTTAGAGAAACAGATGATTGAAAGTTTGAGGAAAATCTAATAAAGAATAACAAAGTTCTAAAATACATAATCTGATCAGTCAAACACATTGGCAACTCTGTGATTGATAATGAACATTTTATACAAACTATCACTGACCTATTTCTCTCAGTTTTCTACTTTTCTTAAAGCCAACTTTATTATGTAAATTGTAATTCCCCTTTGAATTCAGAAACCAAATTCTTATTTTTTCTGGTAATTCAACAGATAATATTGTCTAATTAAAGCAAAGAGGTTCTGCTGTATGTTCCATTTATTAATGGATATTGGAAGGGGGAGGGTCTTTCTCAGTTTTAGTTGATGCCTCAAATGTTGTCAGTCATAGGGACTAGCCTGTGGCCTGATAGGGACACCGAAATTGGTCGCAGAGGTCATTTTCAGAAGGGCATTGCACAGCCACTATACAGTGTAGCCCTTTTTTCCCTACAAAATCAAAAATTAGAAGTGGTGATCACGGATGTTCAGAGTTTATCCTAACTGTGAAAACCTTTGTACCCCAATACAAAACTTCTTTCAAATATAGAATATCATTTGTTGATTGAAAACCACTTACTGTACATGCATTATTTCAAGGGCTGCAGATTTCACATACAGAACTGTAGGTGATCTTCGTGCTGCCATGCATGCATGTCCGTTAAGACATTTTCAAGTCATGGGAAGATTATCATGGGTAATATTTCAGAGAAAGCTATTAAGAGCAAAAAATTTGAAGGTACATGTACATGTACCTGCATCATGATAGAAAAGGAAAGATGTCAAAATAAGGGATTATCTTCTTGTTCAGCAGCTTTCTCAAGCAGCACAAGGGTGCTTAAGTAGCTTTATACAATTTTCATTCTAGCTGGGTTACAAGTTACAACATGTATTTATCTGTGAAGAATTTGGAATCTATTTAAAATTGTAAATGTACACAAAATGTCTTGTAATCTCTCTTTAGATTTTAGTGAACAGACAATAAAATAACACTACAGGGCAGTGCTTTCAAACTGAAAAGCAATTTACACTTATGCTGGTATGATAGTGTATGTTCCTCTGTGTGGGATCAGTGAACCACAAAACATTTAATCCTCCATACTGTAGTATGACTCTTTGCATAGTATTGAACTGTTCAAGGCTTCTAATGTTTGATTAGTTCAATTGCATTGTGGGCCCATTGTAAATTATACAAATTGTGATCATAGCAACTGGAGGCCTTTTGAACAGGAGTTAAATTTTATATACCGGTAGTATATTCTTTTCAAGTTAGTAAAATTCTTGCAACTTTGATTTGATCAAAACTTTGAAGAGGATATGTTCTACATTATTTAAAATTGACAAATGATATATGGAAAGTGTTTGGGTATTTTGGTGCCCTTGAAAAGTTAATGCTTCTAATGTATTTTGCACTGTAGCCAAGATTGTATCTAACAGAGTGATGTGGACATTGCATTAGGCAGTAGGGTATATACATGTAAGCCCCAGCTTCCAACAAGGACAAAGTCTGATATTTGCAATTTGGCACAACTTTTGATGTAAATGTATACTTGATTATTAAGGCCAAATAAAATTAAAAACATGATTAGTGTCCTGCCTTTAAAAAAAAAAGGAAGGAGGAGGCCCTTTATTTCTTTTCTTTTTTCTTTTTTTCTTTTTTTCTTCAAAATGGCCGCTCGGGCCCATTTTCCAAGACGTCCGGCCGGGCTATTTTTCAAGATGGCCGCCAGCTTTTATATTTTATTTTAATTTTTTTCCAAAAAAGATCAGAATGTTTTTTTCATGTTTTTACATTACAAAAGAAAGAAAGAAAGAAAGAAAAAAAGCGGGCGGGGAGGCTAAAGTGCTAAACTTGATTTTTTTTTTCTTTCCTTTTTCGCCTAAGCAGAAACTCAAGAAAGAATTTGTTTTCTTCAAAAACTGGCCAAAACATAATTTGTTAATTTATAAGTTGCCCTAACTTGGCACTAAATGTGGTTATAGGAGTCATGTAAACTGCTTGACCTGGGTTTATTTTTAGTGATTACAAAAAAAAAACATATTTGGCAGAGGTTTATTAATGAAAAATGAAAGGACAATGATTAGTTCATAACTTTATATTCATAGTTAATTAGGAATTATATTTGCTCTATGGTAGAAATAGAAATTGAGTAATTTCAAAGAAATTTACTACCATTTCATAAGTCACAACCGGCCCATAATCCCATATAATCTCATAATCCCATCACCATTCGTACTGGTTTTTCAACACGTTTAAAAAAAGGTAAGATGTAGTATGCACTAGTACCTTTTGTGGAAATTGTCAAGCAATAATATAATACCATAAAAGTATATCTACAGTACATTAGAAGGAAGTCATAGTGAATTTGAGAATTGTAGAGGGTTGTTGGTAAATTAGTCATTTCCCTGTGGAACATAGTTACGTTCATCAGTGTTTAATTGCAATTTGTGTTGTGTGCAAGTGTCATTGTATTATAAAGAATTTTTAAAATAATTTTCTCATTGTAACAGGGTACATGATCCATGAATCAGGTGTTTGGAGCAACATCCACAAAAGATGGTTCTTCCTCCCTCGACGTGCCAGCACCGAGAAATACGAAGAGACCGCAGACGAGCACCGTGCGACCAACCTTCTCTTCACGTGCAACGAAGACTTCACAGATGTCCGCTTCAGCAAGATTGGTTCGCTGGTCAACATTCGGGGGTTTTCGTCTTTCAAGTTTGTTCCAGGTACAAATGATCAGGTGATAGTTGCGCTCAAGACAGAAGAAGATGCAGGCAAGATCGCTACATACATCACCGCATTCAACATTGATGGGAAGATCCTGATGCCGGATAAGAAATTTGCAGACATCAAATATGAAGGAATAGAATTTGTATAATGATGATTTGCTTATTTTCATTATTTAATTAAAACGTTACCTTGATTTAAAAATTAATTTAGATTCTGGATGAGTTTGATATATCAATCCATTTCAATTGATTTACGGTAAAAATAAATAAAAAGGGTATACATGGCTTAAATTGTAATTTAAAGGTACTATGTCCCATTTGCAGGCCAAAAAATGAAAAGGTAAAATTCCAACGGCATTTGAAAGAAAATACTAATTTAAAACTTCCTATTAAAAAAGGGGGCTTGAAAGTGTCTTTAAGTGGGAAACTAACGACTATTAGTTGTCGAATCGACTTAGGAGCTATAGAGCCAGTAAGTAATAGTCTGATTTTTCAGACCATTGTACCGAATGGTCGTACGTTTTATGCTGCGCAAAGATTCAATCAGTTTAATTTTGGCCATTACAAGAAGTGGGTTATTGATGTAGACAAATGCTCATGTACCCTTTACAGCTCATTTTATGTATGTTATTACCAAAGATGAAAAAGCCAGTCAGTCACTCAATAGTGTCTGACAGTGAAGTCTAGCAAGTAAACGGGTTTCCTTGCATAATTTGAATATTAGGACACTGCTAACGTTTAAATTTCACAGATAGGAGTGGACATACAATGTACATGACATACATGACATATTCATAATTCCTGCAAAGTTCTACAGAATTTGATGTTGGCTGCAAAAGGGACATAGTATCTTTAAAGAAAATTATTTTTATGTGACTTTGAAGAGTGTAATTTAATTTTTTTTTAAAGAAAAAAAAGGTACGTCACCACTTTCTCTTCATCTGAGCTAGTCAATAGTATTGTTAAGTTTGTAAGACATAGAATTTGTGTCATGAAAATAAAATTACGTATTAAACCAGCATTGAATATAAATTCCTTAAAGATTGTTAAAGTGATTGGAGACATTAATTCTGCCATTTCCCAAAGAATATTATCATTTTTATATTGATCAGTTAGAATAATTGAAATTCTAGAAAATTTACATAGGCCTTTAGCAGTTTCCCTTTACTCTAGTTTTTCATATTAATCATGATTGTATAAAATGTGCAAAGCGTCTTTCTCTGCAGTAGATAAATATATTTTTACATTTTTTGTAAATTTGGGATCTAATAGTATACTGATATATCATTCATTAGGTACATAAGTTGTAAGAATTTTGAATATTTATGCCTACATGTAAATTGATATTGTGTACCATCTAGCCTTCAATGGAGGTTTATGAAATTAGCAGAGACATCACGATATTGATATTGATATATAGACAGTTGTGTTTCTCATGTTGCCTGTGATTCCCACCATGTGCATTGGTAGGTATGAATTGTTGTCTGTTTATATTTTTGTTGGTGTAAATATCCAAATTAGTATTCTGATTTCACCGACCAGATTCTGGAATCTTTTACAATGTAAATGGTATTGCTTGTACGACATTAGATAGATCTGACACGATCGTTTCACAGCCAACTTCTGACACTTAATTCTATACCTGCCTAAACCCAAAATTTATTGGCAATTTATATGTACATGTATGCCATAACCTTTCCCAAAATGAAGAGGCAGCAAATGTTGTTAGAGGGTGATTCCATGGCATGTGTCGCATACAACATATAACATACATACATGTATATATCCAAATATTTCATCCATGAATGGAAAATCTTTGGGTAGGACTATGACTAATGTTAGTGATACCATAACACGCCATTATTCAGTGGTCATATCGATAGATTCTTCATTTTGTAATGAAATATGTGGAAAAGGCTTATATCGTACAGAACACATGTATTGCAATTTGCATAAAAATGCCCCAGAGCAAGTGTAGTTTTATCAGTGAGTATCAACTGTGTTTAGACATGACTTTTTTTTAACAGATTAGATAGAATAGCATAATTTTCTTGTTTTGTTTTCTTATTTTTTGCTATAATGTATGTTATGGCTGATTTCCTTATACCAGTAATTTGTGAGAAGACCGGGTAGTCATCTAAAAAATAAGAATACCCGATATAGGGCTCCACACTAACGGGTACCTGGGATGTATGGGGTCGAATTCACAAAAGAGGTTTAATATTTAACCCAATGTCTAAACCAAGGTTTAAACAGTTTACCCCCAAGTATAAAGAAGCATACAGAATTGTGTATATATTGCCCATACATGTACATTGAAAATGAGTACAAGGTTTAAAGGTTTAAACCGGATAAACCATTTTGGTGAATCCGGGCCATGGACACCGAAATGTTAGTCCTGACCCCCCAAATTTAAAAATGGAGCTCATATACATGTAGACACTGAAAATGTCAACCCCAAAAAAAAAAAAGTTAGTGTGGGTCCCTGTCTTTTAGGAACTCTTACTGCTGCTGTTGTCATTGATTTTAATAAGTTGTGTATGTTAAGGCTTTATTTTATTCTATGATATACTATGAATCTGCAATGAACTAGATATTTTATATGGTTTTATGACCTAATCCTTATCATTTCGTGTTTGCTATCACTATCTGTCCACTTTTGCAATTTTTCTGTACTGCATTATGATTTTTACTAATATGTATAATTTATTTTCAAATGTTCATTTTTAGTAATTTGATAAATCTATGGCTATGGTATTTTACATGTTTATTATTTAATGTGTATTATCTGAGGTGTCCGTGTGTATTCTTTGAACAAAATTCTTTTATGAAGGCTACAAATGTACTGATATATGCAGAAATGTTGCGTTTTGGGAGCTACGTACATTTGCAGGTGGCCTCTGAATGCATCTTATATGTTAATCATGCATAACCATTAAAGTTCACCACTGTACTTTTTTTTAAATCTCAACAATTGCACATTGTGAAATACCCTGGAATACCTTTAACTGCATAAATTACACTCTGCATTCTTTCTTGACATTTGTATGTACTGTGCAGTAATGTATGGTTTTTTTTACTAGTCTTCAACTACACTTATACAAATCTTTAAAGAAACTTGCGTCAGTATTTCTGTCACTGCAATTTAATAGAGCAAGTCCAAGCTATTTTTCCCATATATTACTGACCTCAGGTTTTAGACGTAGTTTAGATGATTGTATTGTATTGATTTGGTAGTCCTACTAGGGCCTAAATCAGACCAATTATCAAGTATTATGTCAATTTACATTTGTAAAACCATAAAACTTAGTAATGCGACACATATGGGGCATTATATGACCAGATACTGTAGATTTGCCTATAATCGATGCAGGACATTAAACATATCAGTATGTAAATACTCATATTTCATCATTTCAAAAATCTATATATGTATATCAATGGTGTACAAAATGTACCTATCTTTTTATACAGTGTGTGTGTGCATGAAGACTGTATATTACATTCTGCTATAATTAAATCTAACAATGCATTCTTATTACAGTGTATGTGCTTCTATGTTTATTGACTTGCACTTGTGCATTACACACATGTGAATGGAGATCCAGAGAGAGCTCTGGAAATGGTTAATTAAATACATGTAGTTTTACAATACAGCATATCAACACTACTCACAAAAAGAAAGACATCAACTCACATCAGTTATCTCCCTTCCGTCTCTCAAAAGTAACCTAGATCGGACTCACTCCAACCTCTCTTTATACCCCCCTCCCTTCTCTCTCTCTCTCCATCCATCTCCATTCTCCAGTCCAAATCTCCAAATGGATATTATTCTTATCACTAATTTTAAAATTAAGAGAGGAAGAATGTTCCTGTTCTTTGTCACCTCAAACTCTCACCAACTTACAGGTATTTCTCTCCTTTTCTCACTTCCACTCAACTCTGTACATACCCGGTAGTACCACTAGGCTAGTAAATTTTAAAACTCTGTGCTCGTATGATCTGTACCTTAAATTCTACATCAATACACAGTTACAGAAATACAGCACATTGTTTCTCTTTGAAAAATCTATATTTTTTCCAATGCAATTAAGAAATAACTTGAGTACACAAGACTCGCATACAGATTAATCGCCTTCTTCAGCCCTATGAAGCAGGAGGTGACATAGAGACACATTCCAAAGGATGTTTTTGTTTTACTTGTCACTTAGGCAGATAAGCGTTTTAGTTGTTATAATATATATATCAGATAATCTTATTGATCACTATCAATTAAAATAATTCTGATCTGATCAAAAGAGTAAATTTCACTTGAGAGAAGTTATCTTTGAATAGAGTAAACCATATCAAAAACAGCATAAAGAATGAATACATTATGATTCTCCTCTTTTAACCTCTGCTGTGCTATTGCCAAAATTTCACACACAATAGACCTGTTTACTATTTTCAAGCATATTTCTTGAACAGAAGTTTCTCTTGACAACTCAAAAGCTACCCAGAGGCTTGCCAGACACAGCAACAGCTAATGCAGATTCAGTCTACAGAGATGCCGTTATGTATAGCAGGTGAATTAAATTGTTAGAATCCAGGGGTTCTGAAGGGAAACATGCATAAAATCGAAATTAATTAGTAAACAGATCTATTCCCATGGATGTATGTGGCATGCAAAGGGCTTATCTCAATCAACTTTGAATTTGTAGAAGACGTTGCTCTTTGGTTACTTTGATTATCCAATGTTTGAAGGAAGAGCTTCAACTAAACCCATCATGTCATGAACACGTGTCTGCCATTGGCCATTATTCTACAGAAAAATGAATTGCTCACACAGCTAGGATTCAATAACTGCTAACCTAGAAGCATCTCCCAGCATTTAAGACTGTTTCATAACATTGCAGATGTGATTTTGACAAGAAGTAATCTGAACGTATCCAATAAAATCAAAACAATCAGGACTGTCCAAGCCTTCCAACAGATACCAAGTGTATTTCGATACAATAGTATACATTACAACTTCTAAAATGTAGGTACAGAACTAAATATGCTAACTAAATATATATGTTATCATTCCTTTCCCGAATAGAATTTGCTGAGGAAGTCTGTTTGTTGTGGTCGTTCTGATTCGTAGAAGTAGCGCATAACGTGTGTTCTCTGCTTCCAGACCTTGATTGTTTCTTCTAATTCCATCTTTCCCTGTAATGGGAAGTAAGATGGAGAGCAGTGACAGGGTGGTGGAAGTATTAAGAAGAAAACCAAGGGAGGAGAAGGGGAAAATGGGAAAGAACATGAGAGACAGGAAGAGAAAACGGAAGGATATTGTTTGTTAAGCAGTTTTGAATACGAATGATGGCAAAATGAACATAATTAACATGAATAATTTACTGATAAAATGGACAAATCATGGTTGATATTAATTCATTTTTTAGTATGCAAGGTCACAAAGGAGGGTCTCAGAGCTAGTTCAACTCACTCCCCCAAAAGTGCCATTCATATATTAGAATAAATAATACAGAGTTGAGAGTATACTCAGTATACGCTATTCTTTCAGAGGTACGGTGTACACATAGTCATCTCACAAATATGTACATTGTAGGTACTAGTCTTTGTTTCTGATCAGATTGGAAAACTGATTAAAAAAAACTGTTAACAAATACTTAGATAATTATATCACATGATCTTTACTGAATTTCTGAAGCTAGCTAACCAATTTATAACACAAATAGCTTATTTCGGCTTTTAATTTTTTGGTTATATTTAAAAACATTTTGATGCATAAATTCGGTATATTTCTTTTTTAATTAATTTTTTCTTTTCAAATGCAGTTTTACTGTGCTGAGTGTGCTCTATGCCACAAAATCTTTGGGCATCATCTTTTGAAAGCAAAATATTGACTTTGAATGTTATGTGAATATGGGCAGCAGAACATTAATTTACCATTCATTAAAAATATATATGGTTAAAAAAATCACACCTATACATTCAAAAAAAATTCAAATCATCTATGACAGAGAAGTAATGACAAATAGACAACATGTCAATACTGAGACTCCTTATTGAACAAAATATGCACTTCAAGACACAAGGGTGTGCCTGGAAGAGCTAAATATGTTGCACACAAATGTACATGTGGGCTCCATCTACAGGAAAGAAAATGGACAATAACATTAACAATTTTACAGTACATTGAACATTAACAAATTTTATTACAAAGGATTTGAGGAAGGAAATGCTGTCAGTTTCATGACATTAATGAATGGTATATTGCTACTTAGACATAGTCAAATGTACCTTTATCACTAACATATCCACGACTCTGTAATCCCTGATGTGTGCATTTCTCATGAACATCTCCTTCACTTTATTTCTTCCTTCTTTGACAGATATGTCCAGCTGATACTGTTGAACTGTTAAATGAAGGATACGCAACAGAAAATATTTAATTACATAATTATACATTATGATTAAATTAAAGCATTATTAAATCTAAGTGTAGGGTTAACACTTAATACATACATTTAGCAGCAATAACTGGTACTTGGTGCTCAAAAATCAGGCCTAGCACACTGAGAATTTTGAAATATTCCAAAATCAGAACTCAAACTACTGACTTTAGCTTTGGAAGCTTTCAGCTTTCAACATACACTGGCTGGCAAACCAGCTGCGAGAATTAATGTGAATCTCACCAATCAGGATCAGTTTATCACAATCAAATCTGACTTCAACATGTATGCATTTTAAAATAGATCTTCAAAAGTTCAGGCTTCAACTTTCAAATTCAAAGTCAAAGTTCAACTTCAAAATCAAGGTCATTCAAATAATTAAGACAGTCTACATGTATCTCGGCGCTAGTGCAGTTCCGTATCCATTTTTTTAGCAGTTTCATATCCAATCTTAGCAAAGGAATTTTAGCCTAATTTTTTACTAATATTAATCATAATCATATATTGCATTTTCCACCTGAATTTGGATCACATCCGACATCGGGAATCCTCCGTTTAGGGCTTCGATGTCCACGTCTTCGCTCAATACCGTCTCTACGCTTTCGCTCTGCACCTCAAACTGAAGCTATCAGTCAAAATTTATGGTATCGTGCATGCGCGCAACAAAAAGCTAAAAATCTTCGTTCACACGCAGTGATATAACTTATAATTTATATGACAAATTTGAGTTTTATCGAACCCCCCTCCGACCCCGGGATCGCCGCCCCTGAACACCACCACCATCATCAACAACAACAAAAACAAGACAATAATGATAATATTTGTCATATAAATTATAAGTTATATCACTGCGTGTGAACGAAGATTTTTAGCTTTTTGTTGCGCATGCACGATACCATAAATTTTAACTGATAGCTTCAGTTTGAGGTGCAGAGCGAAAGCGTAGAGACGGTATTGAGCGACGACGTGGACATCGAAGCCCTAAACGGAGGATTCCCGATGTCGGATATGATCCAAATTCAGGTGGAAAATGCAATATATGATTATGATTAATATTAGTAAAAAATTAGGCTAAAATTCCTTTGCTAAGATTGGATATGAAACTGCTAAAAAAATGGATACGGAACTGCACTAGCGCCTCTATCTCTATGAATCAATTATTTATTCATTAATTATTTTAAATTGAGAAAATAAAATTGATAAAGAGCTCCATTAAAATTGAAAAGACGGCTTACGATTGGACTCAGATCTTCATAAAACTATGATCGTGTTACTGACATATATATCATGATATATTATTGATAGACCGAGGCCGAGTTGAATGCCGCGGAGACCAAGGCCAAGGGGCCCCAGCCATGCCAGACCCCGATCCTGCCCGCGGAGCGCGACTGGTCAAATGCCTGATGAACGGGGAGGCAAATCCATACGCAACAAACGCATCATTTCGATCAAATTGCATACTTCTTCACATCATATGACTATCCTTACTTGCATGAGGTACTTCTCTCCACCAAGCTTTATATAGCTGTATCACCCTTCCGCGTGCTTCTTCAGGATTCTTCGACATAAACGGCTTCACTTGCCTGGCTACAGCCGCAGCCCGAGCTGCTTGATTGATAGACGCCATGTTTATGTGCTAAAACGGGAATTGATGCCAATTTAGTACGAAAATGTCATAGAGATTTATAATGGCGTAGCTATACAACTGCAGGCCGGGTGCATACCCCCCCCACTATAATACCGAGGGAGAGGGAGACTAAGAGAGAGAGGGAGGGAGGGGAGGGAGAGAGAGAGAGAGAGAGAGAGAGAGAGAGGGGAGGGAGAGATAGAGAGAGAGGAGGGGGCTGAAAAGGTGAGGCTGAGATCATGGGTGTCGATTTGTATCCGTGGTTGGGGGGGTGATAGGTGCCAAAATATTTTCGGCAACTTGGATCAAAGCAACCAAGAGGTAGAAGCGTGTGGCAGGTTGCACCCCTCCCCGGCAAGTTATTAACTTTTTCAAGTCACCCATTTCAGAGAATATAAGAGTGGTAATAAAATTAATAACATGCTAAATGTTAGTCCTGACTCTTGCCTGCAGTATAGGCCTACCAGACTGATATCAACTATTTTTAAACCCCCAAAAAAATTCAATGGTGAGGGATATCAACTTGTGAAAGTAATATGTTACCAGTGGGCAAATGCATTATATAAGCAACCAGGAAAGGTTCATGTAGACAGAAAATTCTTTATTCCTGGTGATAGAAACATACATTTTATGAATATTGATGTCTCTAAACAACATTCATCGTGAAAACCCATTCCAATATTCTGTGTAAGGAGATCTAAAAAACATAGTTCTCATTAGTAAATGAAAAACATATTGCTTTTGGTTCTTCATTTGACTCCTTCCTTCTTTAATTAAACCAACTGAATCCTCTCTGCGGGAAACAGAATATCACTGATGCAAAATTTAGTTCTCAAAATGACAGAAAATTTCCACTCCTGATCTCATACAAACTGTCTGTTTCTTAAAAAACATAATATAAAACTTACGTTCCAACTACCAAACAACAAACTTCCATTATCTCCTTCTTCACCCAGATATACTTATCATACCAGATACGCTCTAAAATATAAGCATAATATTCCCTAAGGCCCTGACCAGAGCACTATTTTTTTCTCAAAACTATAACCAGTCTTAGAAGGTGCATTATTATTGGAAGGGTGTTATAAACAAAACTTCAAACTTAATAACATTCTAACCTTCAAAAACACCTTAACTATCTTATGCCTGTTACGTTTGAATACAATACATAGGCCTACATCAGCTTTTCAATAAAACAAAAATAAGTTGTGACATAATAATCTTTCTCCAAAATATCGAACTGGAGTATTCTGTTGTATTGCTTGTTTATGTACATACAAAGAGCTTATTTTCAAGAGGCACTAGATCCATGTGTGTAACTTAAGAAAGAACTCTTTGTTTACCCGATTTTGTTCAGGTGTCTATGGAAAATTGTTATTAAAAGATGCATGTGTTCATAATTTCTCTCGTAATTTAGGTTAATAATTTTGTTCAAGGTAAATAGAGGAAAATGTATATCATTATCTCCATTTGCTATCAAAAGATTTTGCTCCTTTCGGAAAATAGCTCTTCAAATTTTTTACATGTAGAGATATAAATAAACAAAGAAATGGATGAAATCAATAAAACAAAATAGATACTGAGTATGAATCAGGGAACAAACTGAAAGTTTCGTCTCCTACATGCTGCCATTTGGACAAAACCGTCGTTCTCTTCAATGATACAATATTTTATTACTTTACTTGCATTATGAAAACAAACGCATCGTCAACCCCACATAGTCATAGTTTTAAAAATCACTTCAGATTGAACTGGCCAAAAGTCATGTGATATTCTTGCTCAGATGCTTTCCTTTACCATTAAGAGTTCTTTATATTGAGGAATTGGTTGATAATTTGTTCTTGGCAATGATGCCCAAATTAAAAGAGTTAAACAAGTACACAACTGTAACTCCTAGCGCGTTTTGAAAAATGTTTTAGGAAATATCAGGAAATAAAATGAGTGAAAAAAAATAAAATAAAGATACAATGACGTGAATTTTAAACAGGGTGAACGAAAACAACATAACAACTAGTGAACTATCTTATAACTCTCCCACTCTCTACTTCTTTTTTGCATTTTTGCGCTTCGCGCTTAATATTTAGCTCGTTGCTTTTTAACGCTGCGGCTTTGCATTTGGCGCACTGCATTTCTATGATGCTGTTGAATGAACTAAAATTGAATAAATTCATCAATTCCTGATGAAGCCGTATGAGCGAGAATTCAATTTATTCTTGTCTCATATACCGGGTTGTCTCATTTACTTCGTTTTCTATTTATATATGTATGAATTAGGAAAATGAGATAGCAAAATGTGTATATTGATGGTCATCGATCTTGCGAGTAATAACCATTAACTACTCTCATCGGGCTCTCATCATTAATTTTTCTTCATTTTTTTTTTTTTTTGATGGTGAATTATTGGGGGATGATTGTACAGGCCATCCCCCGTGATCGACACCCCACGGTCCAGGGAGTTGGGAGGGAGTATACTCCTACTTCTCACTATACAATCAAGTTGTCAGTTGTTCATTATTATTGCCCATGTGCTTTTTAGAAAAGTTGCCACCTGTAAATTATTTCCACTGTATGTATTTGAATATGAATATATATGAATATGAATATGAATATATATGAATATGAATATGAATATATATGAATATGAATATATATATATATATATATATATATATATATATATATATATGTTTTAATAGTTGAATTGAATCGGTGCTCTATAGGCATACCGTGCGGCCATAGCCATCAGGATGATTTCTTTTTCAATGGCCGCGAGCAGCCTGCTAGTCTAGGCCTACTAGCTGTCACGGTTTGAGATAGAGGGAGGGGGCGTGCGGGGCGTGCGCGGGGCGCACGCGTCTTATTTTTTCGTACCACGGCGAGCCCAGATTCCTATTATTTCATGAATATTCATTACGCAGGGTCGGGGAAAGTCTCGATTCTCTTGAATATTCATGTATGATCGAGGCGGGAACTATCCTACATACGTAGCATGCGCAGCATCGAATATCGTGTGTAACACGTTGGATTAATGGTATAAAACGACATTAGAAAAGCAATGTCATGGTCATTTAGATCATAATACAGTCATAAATGCTGTGTTTAATTATTAATAAATTCCCCCCAAAAATGTCAGTAGACAAGATATATAGCATATATTTCAAGCAAGAGTAAAATGATTGTTCTCTTGATAGGCAATTTATGAGTATACTTTTCCGAGGTCAAGTTGAATCTAGTTCTTTTTATGAATAGGAAAATAATCAGTTCTAGGTTCGCTTGTTTAAATATTACAAGCAGAGGTTGAATTTTGGTATTGAATATGTGATACCATATAAACATGAGTTAAGTTCAATTAGCAAAGGTGAATTTGATAAAACTGGATTTGACGTTTTATTCTTTAGACCGTCGTAGTGACAATTCAATCTGTATAAAATAAATAACAAGAATAGGCCTACATATTTACAGACATTTAGCAAAAATAAATACCTGTGTATTGCACTTAAATTATTTCTATGATCTATGCTCACTTAACTGCATAATATTATCACTGAATAATTACTTTAGTGCCTGCATGATGTGTCGTTTCACATACTATGTACCTGTCATAATAAATGACTTATGAAATCAAACTCTATAGCTACATACTTCATCCTCGTAAAGATACTCTATCGTATTAAACGAATAAATATTTATTTGTGACACACAGTGCTATATTCGTTCTCACCAATTCTAACCGGATTAAATAATTGCTTTCTTTCCTAAGCATCAATTAAATAAACACACTTGTTCAATTTACTTGATAACCAAAGGGACAAAACTAAGTCACTATATACAGTGTATCAAAGTCACCTTTGCCAATTGAACTTAACTCATGTTTATAATAATGTATCACATATTCAATACCAAAATGCAACCTCTGCTTGTAGGCCTAATATTTAAAAAGCAAACAGCGAACTGATTACTTTCCCTTCATGAAAAGAACTATAGGTTCACCTTGACCTCAGAAAATTACGGTAGGCCTACTCATAAATTGCCTATCAAGACTCTTGCTTGAAATATATATGCTATATATCTTCTACTGACATTTTGGCATTTACTAGTAATTAAACACAGCATTTATGACTGTATTAATTATCTAAATGACCATGACATTGCTTTTCTATGTCGTTTTATAGGCCTACCATTAATCCAACGTGTTACACACGGCATTCGATGCTGCGCATGCTAGATGCTACACGCGTAGGATAGTTCCCGCCTCGATCATACATGAATATTCAAGAGAATCGAGACTTTCCCCGACCCTGCGTAATGAATATTCATGATATAATAGGAATCTGGGCTCGCCGTGGTACGAAAAAATAAGACGCGGGGCGCACGCCCCCTCCCTCCACGCCCCCTGCATCCGCCCCTGCTGTCGATCTCGACATTGGCCATAGAGATTAAATATATATCTCTATGACATTGGCCTCTATAATATAAGGCCTTGGTAATTCAGTATTTTCAGTTCGGTGGTCATGCACTGGGCCCATCGCGACACCTCAGCACAAATCTGTAAGGAGATTTAGATTGGCAACGTCAAAATTAGTTTTCGACGGATTTCAACCACGCATGCAGAGGTAAGCAGACGCACATTTAATGCTTAGATTTTATCGATTAATGTTAAGATAACCAATGGCACGAATGGTTTTATAATTCATCTGTTATATAACAACGATTTCGTTTAAATGGTTTATTTATTTTTGTTTTCACATATCCGGTAACAAATTGAGACGTGTTAATACTTCGAGCATTTTTACCAAAATGGTCCCACACATTACGAAATGTGTAGGCAAACGTGGAAAACATAATTGAATCGTGACTCGAGGTCGAGTAGGCCTAAGTTAGTAAGTGTAATAGTACTAGGGTCTAGTACTACAAGATCTTTGCGCCAAAATCACTCTTTCAATGCGATCGTGATTCCATCTTCAAGTGTTTCTAGATCTACTCATTAGACATTAATCAGTTTATCAATGAATAGGTCTAGCTGCATTTCACATGAATACAGATTAAAAATAAAAGGGTGACACAGTTCATGATTGTACTGTAGCATGTACACGTAGAACTTTTAGTTTACCATTCCGCGATGTACAGTGAGTTTACGCGCTCTGATTGGCCGATACGCTAAGTGGCTTTGAATTTAAGTGAGAGAGGGCCTACTTGACTTAAGCGGGACTTAAGTTCAATGGCAAAGTCAATACAAAATATTATGTCGCACCACAGAGATTTTGACATGACATGCTTTAAACACAGGGCTGCCAACACTCACGCATTGAGCGTGAGACTCACGCATTTCACTCAATTCTCACGCTCTCACGCTAACAATGAAATTCCTCACGCACAAATCTTAAATAACTAAATAATAATAAAAACAGATAAATTTGAATGAATTATGCGACCAAAATCAAGAATTTAGAAAGTTTTCCTCCTTTTATCCCCTTTTATCGAAGACGAAAGCCTCGATCTCACTTATCGCGCGCGTGCGTGTGTAAGATCGGCGACTATTATATAGCTAGCTAGCCTGATATACGCATATCCTCGCACCGTACCCATATCCATATGCAGCTAGCCGGGTCGCGGATATTTTTTTTACACGCTAGCCTGGCCATTTTCGCAGTAATACTCGTAAAAGTGCGCTGCATGGTGGGAAAGCCTACATGCACATAAGCATGCACGTAGTTAGCTAGTGCAGCGTGCGGGTGAACTTGGTTGCTCGCTTTATTAGCTGATCATTCGTTCGTTCGTGTGTCCTTATATCAAGATTAATGTAAAGTCCCTAAATTAAATTCAATTAAGTTCTTGAATTCCATCGCCCGATGGCTGCGATGGCCGTCTCATTTACAAGGGCCACCTGAAGTCTTCATCTGATGATTGCCATGCATGATCTACATGTATAATCATGGACCTTACTAGGTCCATGGTATAATGCACGCATGTAGGCTGCTAGACTCTAATATTAGTCGCTTCTATGGTATTTATCACAGAAATGGCCAGGCTAGCGTGTAAAAAAAAATTACGCAGCCGGGTACGGTCAGCCCGAGCCTGCCCCGGACGCGTCTTATTTTTTCGTACCACGGCGAGCCCAGATTCCTATTATATCATGAATATTCATTACGCAGGGTCGGGAAAGTCTCGATTCTCTTGAATATTCATGTATGATCGAGGTGGGAACTATCCTACGCGTGTAGCATGCGCAGCATCGAATATCGTGTGTAACACGTTGGATTAATGGTAGGCCTATAAAACGACATAGAAAAGCAATGTCATGGTCATTTAGATAATACAGTCATAAATGCTGTGTTTATACTAGTAAATGCCAAAATGTCAGTAGAAGATTATATAGCATATATTTCAAGCAAGAGTCTTGATAGGCAATTTATGAGTAGGCCTACCGTACTTTTCTGAGGTCAAGTTGAATCTAATTCTTTTCATGAAGGAAAATAATCAGTTCGCTGTTTGCTTTTTAAATATTACAAGCAGAGGTTGAATTTTGGTATTGATTATGTGATACATTATTATGAACATGAGTTAAGTTCAATTAGCAAAGGTGAATTTGATATCCAGCTGCTTGTATAGACTAGTGACTTAGATTTGCCCTTTGCAGCTGGTTATCAAGACAGTATTGAACAAGTGTGTGTATTTGATGCTTAGGAAAGAAAGCAGTTATTTAATCCGGTTAGAATTGGTGAGAACGAATATAGCACTGTGTGTCACAAATAAATCCTTATTCGTTTAATACGAAAGAGTATCTTTACGAGGATAAAGTACGTAGCTATAAGTTTGATTTCATAAGTCATTTATTATGACAGGTACATAGTATGTGAAACGACACATCATGCAGGCACTAAAGTAATTATTCAGTGGTAATATTATGCAGTTAAGTGAGCATGCATAGATCATAGAAATAATTTAAGTGCAATACACAGGTATTTATTTTTGCTAAATGTCTGTAAATATGTAGGCCTATTCTTGTTATTTAATTTTAATACAGATTGAATTGTCACTACGACCCAGTCTAAAGAATAAAACGTCAAATCCAGTTTTATCAAATTAACATTTGCTAATTGAACTTAACTCATGTTTATACTGTATCACATATTCAATACCAAAATTCAACCTCTGCTTGTAATATTTAAACAAGCGAACCTAGAACTGATTATTTTCCCATGCATAAAAAGAACTAGATTCAACATGACCTCGAAAAGTACTCATAAATTGCCTATCAAGAGAACAATCATTTTACTCTTGCTTGAAATATATGCTATATATCTTGTCTACTGGCATTTTTTTGCATTTATTAATAATTAAACACAGCATTTATGACTGTATTATGATCTAAATGACCATGACATTGCTTTTCTAATGTCGTTTTATACCATTAATCCAACGTGTTACACACATATTCGATGCTGCGCATGCTACGTATGTAGGATAGTTCCCGCCTCGATCATACATGAATATTCAAGAGAATCGAGACTTTCCCGACCCTGCGTAATGAATATTCATAAAAAAATAGGAATCTGGGCTCGCTGTGGTACGAAAAAATAAGACGCGCCCCGACGCGCCCGGATATGGATCGGACGTACGTACGAACCAGCAGCGAGCTCGAGTACGTCATCTGCAGTTGACAATTCAATTGATCGAGAACAGCAGAGATTTCACGGTTCTATGCTTTGTTTTTAAAGAAGGCCTAATATTACTTCATACAGTAGAATAGAATGAGAGGGATTTTAAAAATATAAAGTGAATTTTGAGAGTGAAAAATGACTTGTGATTATTTGTAACAACTTAATTAAAGTTGAACGAAAACTTGCCTGTGGCTTTGTCTCAGAGAGTGAGCGTGGGGCCCTCAGCACCTCGCTCTACGCCTAGCCCAGGCCCGTTCGTGGGCGAACAATCAGGTATTCCATGTTAATAATTTTCTTTATCTCTCTGTATGATTTTCTCTCTCCATATTGCCTTTAGCTATATGTTAAAATACTCTCTAAAGTATGCACCAGATCACACAATTTCACCTTGAAAATAAAAAAGCTCTACACTGTGGGAGGGGACGCCCCCCACACCACCACTCCCTCGCTCCGCTCGGTCGGGCTTGGTCGCTTCGCTCCCTCGCGCTAACGCTTCTCGTATAATCTCACTCTCAACTGTTTTCCAATGTTGGCAGCTCTGTAAACAGGTGACGCATTTCACACATAGGTGACGCACACTCAGCATAGGTACATACATAAAAATAAATCAACAAACCTTTAAGTACAACTTGCAAGTTTGTACCTTAAATATGACGAAAATGAGAATTTTTCAAACTTAAGACTTACTTACGTAAGACTTACGTAAGTCTTAAACTTAAGTGAAATACTTAACTTTTCAAGGACGCTGAAAAAATTGTAACAAATAGAAGATTTGACTGGAATATCATAATTTTGGTATCGGTAAAAATGGAAAATCGCAAGCTAGCTCCTCGCACTAATGTCTTATAACAGAGCCTATGGGAGCCAGCGATAGCCAATCTAAAGGGCCCATGTCGGCTTTGGCTAGGCGCCAAATTACGAAAATGAGCTGAGACGGGAGGAACGTAATGCGCATGGCTGGCTGTATTTCTACGTGACATAGAAATTTAGCTTACAATTACATCGGCAATACAGCCAGCGCATGCGCATTACGTTACATGGGCCCTTTAGATTGGCTATCGCTGGCTCCCATAGGCTCTTGAATACCTTGAATACCTTGAATACCAAAGCTTCTGGAAGAAAGCCGTCTCCAGCTGTCGAGCTTCCAGATCTAACTTCAAGGGGATGTCCCAGCTTCTGGGTCTTGCACCATGGTCTTTTACATCTGTTTCTTGCTTGCTGGGTCATATCAGGATTGTCATATTTGGAGTGTCTACTGGGAGAAGGGTGACTTATACTGCTCCTTCTTCCAGTGTTTGTCAAGTCTGGCTTTAAAGCTGTTCACCGAGGTTGCAGATACTACAGACTCAGGGAGGGAGTTCCAGTCGTTGAGGACCCTGTGGCTGAACGAGTCTTGCCTGAGTTTGGTGTTGCACCTGGGTTTGGTTAGTTTGAATGAATGCCCTCTCGTTGTTGAATCGATTGCAGGTGTGAAGAATTGGGTAGAGTCTAACCTGTCAATGGTCTGCATCAACTTGAAAACCTGAATCATGTCTCCTCGGCGGCGGTGGCTGAGCGAGGGAAGCTTCAAACTCTCAAGTCTCTCATGGTAGCTTTGGTGTTTTATCTCTGGTACCATTTTCGTTGCTCTTTTTTGTACTTTCTCTATGGTTTTTTCATCCTTCACATAGTTATAAGATATTAGTGCGAGGAGATAGCTTGCGATTTTCCGCTTTTACCGACCAAAATTATGATATTTCAGTCAAACCCTCTATTTGTTACAATGATATCAGCGTCCTTGAAAAGGATAAGTATTTCACTTAAGTTTAAGTCTTACTTAACTAAGTCTTAAGTTTGAAAAATACTAATTTTCGTCATATTTAAGGTATAAACTGGAAATTTATTCTGAAATGTTCGTTGGTTTTTCTATTTTATGTGTGTGCAATTTCGTGTGTGCGTCACCTGTTTAAAGCACAACATGTCAAAATATCTGTGGTGTGTCGTAATATTTCGTATTGACTTTGTCATTGAACTTAAGTTGCACTTAAGTCGCGCTTAAGTTAAGTAGGCCCTCTCTCACTTAAATTCGAAGCCGCCTAGCGTATCTGCCAATCAGAGCGCGTAAACTCACTGTACATCGCGGAATGGTAAAAGTTCTATGTGGTAGTGTCACTTTAAGTACATAGAAAGTTAGAGATTATTGAGGAGATAAAAGTTTAAGAGGAAGACTAAGATTGAAAAAGACTGAGTACTAGTAGACGGTAGTAGATAAGTAGAGATTTTTACATTTTAATTTGCACTTCTTTGGGCAAAGTGAATGAAAATTATGAAATCTTCACTTTCTTATCCTTTTCCTAGACCTATATGTTTGAAGCTGACATCAAGTGGAATGGGCACAGCAGAGAATTTAACCAAGCCAAGCAGGAAGCGTAAATCTGCTGACATTGTGACTACTTCCAAACAGGATGAAGAGGAACCTTCAGGAAAGAAGCAGAAGAAGAAAGACAAAAGAGTTATTGCTCAGGTATAAATGTTATATTCATGTGATAAAAATGTGATTAGTAATTCATATGAGAACTAAAGAGTAATATTCGTGGTGCTCAACCCTTGCTTTTGTAAGTATTTTGTTTTGGAAGGCAACCAAAATAATGGTTTTTCCAGAATTTAGGTGCCTCAAGCAAAATATGGCAGAAAAAAAAAGGAAAAAAAATGTTAATTGAGACAGATCAAGGAAACAAAAAGTTGGCAGACCTGTGTGTTCCTTTTACAAAACATAACGGTTCTTTAATTACTTAATACAGGGATGAATAGAAATGCTGCCTTCGTTAATTCAGATGTACCCGGTAGTCTCCAGGTGGTCACTAAAGCAGGGTTAACCATAAAATGAATATTTATTTCTTTGTTTCAACAGGCAGTTGATCATGAAGAAACCAGCAGTGAAGCAGTGCCATCTCCCAAACGCAACCATAAATACTCAGCAGAAGAAACGGCAGAATGGAAGAAGAGGAAAGTTTATTTTCAGAAGAAGAAGATGGTATGATAAGCTGCATAGCTTGACCAATCTGTTTATTTATCAGCATTCATTTATCTGTCTTTTCATGAGTGTGGCCCGTGGCAAAAGAACTACATAAGTCAGTTCAGCATCATCTCTGTGAATATGTGTTAAAAAATTAATGTAGGTTTCATTGGGATGTAGGTGATAGGAACTTCTGATAGACTATATTGATGGGCCCTAGATCTTTTGTATGTACATGTATATTTACTCATCTCCTATTTCCTTTTGCAAAATACATGATAATCATGTATTTTTCAGTAGTGGTTCTTTACTATACCTAAATCCTTTCAAGTTCTACATTGAAAATTCATTGATACATAAATGTCTTGATTATGAATGAACAAGGTCTTTATATTTCCTTCATGTTACATCTTAATACTAAATACCAGGTATTTGTATTTGTGTTTTATTTCATGATTTATCTCTTTTGATAGATATTGCCATCCTTTGAATGTGTATTTACAATTCTCTCTCTTATTTTCAGCAACAACCAAAATTGTTTCTACATGAGAATACTCCAAAAATGAATGGTAACCACATCGCAAACAATGGAAGCAGCACAGAAAAGAGTGTAGATTCACCAAAGATAAAAGTACCAACCATATTTAAGCGAAAAGATCCAATAACACTCACGGAAGTCTTGTATCTTCTCCAATATGGATTGCTAGGGAACTCTGCAAGTTTTCCACCAAGGTATGACATTGTGATGTTCTCAGTCAGTGAAAAGAGAAACAGAGACAGAGAAAATGAGGGCAACAGATAGGGAGAGACACAGGGAGGGAAGAAAAAGAGGAAGAGAGATAGAGTAAGAAAGAGAGAGAAAGAGGCGTGTGTGTGTGTGTGAGAGAGAGAGAGAGAGAGAGCCTATTTAGCCTAAGTCTATGAGACTGGAGGCCCACAAAATGGAACAATTTCGAGTGAGTAAACCATCTACTATTTTGAGGGTTAATGTTACCATGGATTATTGGATTGTATATAATCCTCGGTAAGAAATTTTACAAGATCTAACAATTATTTTAAAGAAAATTAATGTTGAACTCTGGCCTCAGTTGCCCTTGTTCTAATGGACCTTTGGCCGACGGGGATGTCACATGAGAGAGGAGGAGCAAGAAAGAGAAACAATTAAATGAGTATTTGAAGGGATTGGGGCATACAGAGTATAATCATGTACCGGTAGTATATAAAGAATGTGTATATAGAATATGAAATTTGCATACTAAGTCTGAATGATACCAACTGACATATGTGAAACATTATTATTCTTTATTTTGTAATTTGGTACAGTTGGTGCAAGCTACTGAGGGTTGGTAAGATCAAGAAGGTTGTCTTTATCATTCTGAATGGTGTTACCAGCCGAATCTACAGGAGAAAGAGACATTGCTTCCCAAATATAGCTTCCAAATCCCTTGTGAGTAATGCTTCATGTTTTTATTTTGTCATTAGGCTCGTAGTCTGATATTCAAGCCTTGTGGAATATCCTCTTTCTAAGATTGAAAGATGTAATAATTTTTACTGGTAGGTTTATGTAAAAATGGAAATTTTGCTCTGTATTTGAGTCTGTGTAGTTGCTTATAGGTGGTAACCATTTCATAGCCAGTTTTAATACCACCTTAATTTTTCTTTGTGTAAACTGGCATTTAAGAAACATTACATTAACATTCAACCAAATTTACTATTTGTAAACCTTTATTAAAAGGCAAACTTATCATGATAAAATATGTTGTCCTGGGAATGACATTTTGAGCTGCCTATCTACACTGGCATGTGGTATAATTTAGCTTCATCACAAATCTAATGCAGGCATTTTTGTTGATCGTGTAGTGTATTTGATATATCATATTTGTTGGTGTTATCATTCCTGATCCATTGTTCTGGGGTGCTACTGTGAACGCTGTTATTTTCGCGTGATTAATTTTTTGCACTGAGCGACCCCAAAACATCTTTGCAGGTTCTTAAATTCGCGTTGCACGCAATTCAGCCCGTTCAAAACACGCATAAGAAGTCATGCTTATATTTTCACGAGTTCTAAAATTCGCGGACACCGACTTTAGCACGTAATCCGCGAAAAATTATGTGCCGCGAGTGTTACCACGTTTACAGTAACTATATATTTACATTGAAGTTGTTATTCTTGATATAATTATCGATCTCATTTGCATTTTGATTTGTTATTTGCTCCAATATTCAGTCTACCAAAGTCACTCCAGCTCTCAGTTACTTTGCCATGCTTCAAGATGTTCTATCAACCCTGAAAAGCAACACCAAATACAGCCTTCACAAGCATAGGATAATAGCAGGTAAAGGTTTTATAAGAGGAAATCTTGAATTGGATTGAATTGTATTGTTTAGGTCAGCTAAGTAATAATCTGCTGGATATAAAAAAAACATTGAATTTCAGTTAAAATCAATTAGTAGTTCACTGAGGTTAGTTTGTGGTATGAGGTATAAATTCCTGTTTTAATTTCTGTCATTACCAAATAATTGAGATTACTTAAAAAGTTTTGTTCTCAAAAAATTGTGACAATAGCATGATGTACTGAATTCTGTAATGTTGGTTATCTCATATTAGAGACTGTAATATCAATTATATCAATGTGATATATGATTGCCATTTTTTCTTTTTTTAAATGGTAGACAGGTGAGATGAGCTGTCTGGGTAGTAGTCCTTTAGGGATAGTTAGTTGGAGAAAGTAGCCTAGAGGCCTTGGAATCATAAGAAATTATGTTCTTGGTTATTCTTTTCTACAGCTATGAAATATGTATAGTTAGTAGGAGAGGGTAGCCCAGAGGCTAGTTGTCTTGGAATCATAAGAAATTATGTTCTTGGTTATTCTACAGCTATGAAATATGAGAAAGCAGTCAAGGAGAACCAGGTCGAAGAAGAACTGAAACTGATTGAGGGAAAGGCTGAAAATGGCATTGTGGAAGGAGAACCGCAGCCAGGGAAGACCCACTACCTAGTCAGCAGGGATGAGATGGAGAGTAGGGGCTACCCCCTCCCAGATGACCAGGGGTGCGTTCACACCAGGATTGTGGAGCAAGTCACTGATCAGAGCCCCATGATAGGCATCGATTGTGAAATGGTATGTACATGTCTTTAAAGTGATAGTGCTAGTGGGAATGATATAGCATTATTAATGTGAAAGGGGTTGGTAGTATGATGTGCATTGTTGAAGTTTTAGATCAAGCAGTTAGAGTTTCTCTTTCTCTTCCTGTTACTTTTTCGCTGTGTCCGCAATTAATCGCAATAGATCCTTCGCAATAGAAGTTAAAGCCACACAGTAGTCAGTGTCCATGTGTATTGCATCATAATAGGATGAGAATTCCTTATGGCAAGGCACAGTGCATTACACAAGGATTGTCAGTCATAAAAGTGAAGTCCACTCTTGGTGACTGACAACATCTGTTAATGGGTTAACACCCGAATGGTGTCAAATTCCCCATGAGAACCCACCTTTGAATTATATTGAACATCCAGGTGAGAAAAATTTCTGTAGATTTGTGACCATGATTTGTATGTCCCTTGAGAGACCAATGCAAGTAAATGGTTAGAGCAAACAGTGGCATGAACGGCCTGCCATAGTTCAGTCCAACTGAAAGTCGATCTTAGTCTTTGTGAAACACCCCCCTGGAATTACCCTCATTTCCACATTTGTCATTTGTGTCATGAAAGGTATTATAAAGTAGATTAATAATTATCTGTAAGGTGATAACAACTGCTGGTACTGAGCTAGCAAGGGTCTCTCTCACCGATGACAAAGGGAAGATGCTCTACAACTCACTGGTCAAACCAACAAACCCTGTCAGGGATTATGTGACCAGGTAAGTCTTGACCACAGACAGGAAATGTTATGAGCATGTGATCTTACATAAAATTGAATTTATATCTCCTGCCGAAGGGGTGCCTCATATTATAGTACCATTCATAACCATTTTCATGTATCGGATATTTTAGGCTTTATTTGTGATGATAAAGAAAGTATCATTGCATAATTGACTGGTTTATCTCGGATATTACAGTACTCATAATTCTCAGTTCTTGTCAAGCATCCTACATGCAGGTACTAATATTTTTTGAAATTTCTATGAAAAGGAAAGATACAGGGCAGGACATTTTAGACAATGATTTGTTACAAATTGGCAAATTTATGGCTTCTTTCATGGCATTAAAAGAATGCAGAGATTTAGGGCCACATACACTGTACATATGAATAGTTTGAAGACAGTTATATGAATTAGTAAGCACTCCAGTTTAATAGATACTTCATGTGAAGGGAGGATTACAAGTTATCCAACATAGCCTACTGCTACATCTGCCACTACTACTTCTACTACTTTATCTAATACTACTACTCCATCCTAATTTCTCAAAATTTACCCGTTTTAAATCCATGTCTTGTCTCTTCTGAACCCTTTCAGGTATAGCGGGATCACCAAGAAGTTGCTGGATCCTGTTGAGATCCGGCTGGCCGACGCCCAGAAGGCTGTGATAGATGTCTTACCAAAGGATGCCATCCTGGTAGGACAGGGACTGGAGAATGATCTCAGAGCTCTTAAGGTAAACCAGAGCCCCGTCTTGTAAAGACTTGCGATAGATCCGAATCAATCACAAGTCCTCCAATCAATCGCAGGTTTACAGTGTTCCATCTCTTATGTACATAGTTGCGATTAATTGCAACTGTTTATAAGACGGGGCCCAGAGATGCTCTTTTGCAACAATTTGTGACTGGATGTAGGATTTTACGTAGGAATTTAACACTATTGCAAAGACTTTGAGAAATCCACCAATAGTGAAGGAGTACTGATATAGTGGATAAATCAGCAAAGTACAAACCACCCACAAGGTACATAGTTTGAATCACTGCCAGCGCATCAACGTCCTCTGTTTTGTTTGAAAACCTGTGATGCTATTGTGACCAAGAAATGTCTAGTTACAAGAAGGTGACACCAAGCATTCTGAGCCAGTTTGCGCAATTGTTTAAACTCATGGACTACGGGCCTTGGATATCCTAAAACTTAAACCAAGTCAAAGCACCAATGGCCTTTGGTATGTCATAGATATTTAATTACCTAGTCACCTGGAAAGGACTTAAAGTGTATGGTCCACTGGTTAGACATCTTCGAGTAGATATACTTGCTTTCTTACCAGGTCAGGTTAAATGCATATGAATAGATAAAAGGGCCACAATAAATTGAGGAAGACTATGGAATTCCCTCTTTCCTTTAGGCTAAATAACTTAAACCATCGGGTTCCAGTAGGCAGTGGGTTAAGACTTGAGATTGTTTGTCCTTTGTGTTTAACAGATCTATCACCCTCATTGTGTGGATACTAGTAATATGTTCACTGCATCGGGAAGGAGAGTCAAGCTGAAACTCCTAGCCAAGGAATACCTCAAGTAAGAAGTCAATGCACAATCATTGTTATTCTAAAGAAGGTTTGAAATTCATCGAAGCAAGGAAAAAAATTCTAAGGAAGAGATATGTACTATGACTTTTAAAAAAAGAAGAGTTTTTTACTCTGTAGAGACATTAAAGGTACTATGTCCCATTTGCAGGCCAAAAAATGAAAAGGTTAAATTCCAACGGCATTTGAAAGACAATACTAATTTAGAACTTCCCTAAAAAAAGGGGGCTTGAAAATGTCTGTAAGTGGGAAAATAACGACTATTAGTTGTCGAATCGACTTAGGAGCTATAGAGCAGTAAGTAATAGTCTGATTTTCAGACCATTGTACCGAATGGTCGTACGTTTTATGCTGCGCAAAGATTCAATCAGTTTAATTTTGGCCATTACAAGAAGTGGGTTATTGATGTAGACAAATGCTCATGTACCCTTTACAGCTCATTTTATGTATGTTATTACCAAAGATGAAAAAAGCCAGTCAGTCACTCAATAGTGTCTGACAGTGAAGTCTAGCAAGTAAACGGGTTTCCTTGCATAATTTGAATATTAGGACACTGCTAACGTTTAAATTTCACAGATAGGACATACATGACATATTCATAATTCCTGCAAAGTTCTACAGAATTTGATGTTGGCTGCAAAAGGGACATAGTATCTTTAATGTCTATTTATGTCTTTGTACTCAACGGACTATTCATTTCCTGTAAAACCAGAAAGTTTTGCATGCATGAAACTTTTATGAATTTTGTGAGTGATTCAGATTTGGAACTAAGTCACAACTGATATACATGTACAATGAAATTTTCAAAATTGTGAATATGAGGACATTTCTACTCTGATATTCCCTCAGACTGACATAAAAGGAATGTGAGATATCAAAAATTAGGTTTCATCTTTAATACCAGTATCCAACCTTTTCTATAACTTCTAGTTAATCTTTTCTCCTAGTCGTGATATACAGTGTGGTACAGCTGGTCATGACTCTGTAGAAGATGCTACAGCGGCCATGGATCTCTTCAAGCTCAAACTAGTCAAGGGGGATAAGCTCAGAAACTACTACAGAGAATGCAGTGCTGGACCTGTCTTTGCAGCAAGGGAGAGGTTAGTACCAAGATCATACAATCCTTAATGCGATGATGTAATAATGATAATAATTATAATAATTGTGCCTTCTTACGTATATATAGGGCACATGTCCATCACACCGTGATGCTCCTGGCATTCCAACATTATTACCCCTGTCATAGCTGGCGGCCTAATATGTAGCGATCTGGCATATCGGGTACCCATTTACACCTGGGTGGAGAGTGGCAAAAGTAGATTAATGTCTTGCCATGGGACGTCAGTGCCAGGCTGGGATTTGAACCCTCAACCCTTGGAGTGCGAGTCAAGTGAATAAACCACAATCCCACGACACCTCCGCATATGATAAATACTGTGTTACCACAAATCACAAGATTAAAACATTTCCAACCAATTTACTTTTTGAATACTGAGCCCAAGATAACTCGGGCTGGAGTCCATGGTCAATGTGTGGTATATCCAAATGAAATTGCATCTAACAGGTTATTGCATTCATTGAAAATCTAGTAACTACACTGGCTCAAGGGCTAGTGAACAGGAATTTACCGAAGCACTCTCATGGCTCACCCAAGCACGTAATCATGAGCCAATCAAATACTGCATTAAGAAGGTCAAAGGCATGGTATTGCTTTTTAAAAGTCAGAGGGGCATTTAATCCGTTTTAAAAAGATTAAATGCGTTCATGCCCATCCGGCTTACAAACTACACTGTACTTCTAGCATACAATATGGTTGCTCTGATGGGTGAACTTTTATTCAAGTCTGAGAGTACATTTGGTTTCCTTGTGACAATAGTGTTCCTTGAAAACAAAAATCCCCCAATGTCCTCTTAGCATGAACGTTGAATCTCCAAGGACTGGTATTGTTCTTAAAGGGAATGGGTATATTTGTCTCAGATTCTGAACAAAATCTTGGATTTAGCTCATGCTGCAATCATAATTATAGACCTTTAGGTCAGTCAGGAATCCCATGACGTTTACAAGTCGATCGCCCGTCTGATTATCAAGATATTTTTTGGAATTCAAAATTTCAAAAAACGTTTTCCCAACGATTTATAACCGGTCACTCAAAGATTTTTACTTTTTTGAGGCACTTCATAATCATTTTGAAGCGCAATATTTTTAGCCTGAGGGCTTCAATATTACACCATATCACAGACGCTGATAACACCTAGGGCCATGCATCTCAGATTTGGCATTGTTAAACAGTGCCTTTAAACCTCGCTCTATGTATATCAATTAGTCTCTGGTCATCCCGAGGAAGGGGGCCCCCTAAAAAAAGAAAATATTTGGAGAAAATTACAAAGTTAGCATAAAATGTATATCTTCTTCAAAGTGTGATCTTGATAATTCTCTTGTAGTATATTTGAGTTAGCCCAGGAGCAGGGGAAGAAAGTAACTGCTGTTGACACCCGATTCACACTCAAGAAATTCAAGAAAGAACCAGTCAGCTGTGTCGTCTGCTCCAATGATAAAGAGGTATGTGTTTGGAGCTTTATTGTACTTGCTTTGTACATGCTATTCACTTTTTAATCTTATGATATAATGTATGATTGTACTCAGGCATGTTTTTATTTAGAACATCTTGAATTGTATTTGCAGGGTTAAACAAAACTTAAAATGATACTAGTTTTAATATTTTCTTGATTTGGGATAAATTGATAGAGCTTTTGAATGCCTGAACCATCTCGTTGAGGCTTGATGTTAGCTAAACTACCTTTAGATATGTAAAAACAGAGCCTTCAATTAACAAAAATCATTAACTAATGCACATTTTGCGTTCGGACGCGTCTTTTCGTGCAAGTACATTTCGGTAATCAAGCTACCTTATATAACTTCTTTTTTCTTCTTTTTATGTACAGATTTGCAAGAAAGCCTGTAATGCACTCTCCACCTCAGACTTTGTTTACGCGCAACTTCATGGTTATAACAATCTAACTCAAGGCAACACAGTGGATGTAGCGGATATAGAGGTAAACATCAACCTTTAGAAATCATTCTACCCTTCATTTGACTGGTAACAAGTGAAAATGTTCTCATTAGTATGTCTATGAAATTGGTTCTAACAGTGATGGATGTTCAGTTCAATTCATTTTATTCAATCCAATTCCATCTTTAAAAACATTTTACATGACATTGAATAAAACATGCAATTCCATATAACATATTACATTTTAAGTCACAAAATAATATATATCAAATGGTGATGAAACTAAATTTGGCACAGCTGATAAAAAACCAAAAGGGTTTTGTCAGGACAGCTTCCTAAAAGATATATGATTTGGTAGAGTAAATGGCAGAAAACAAATAGCAAGTAGAAAAACAAAATAATTTATGAATTGCACCTTGTACCAACACAAGCCCCCAAAACAACATGGTGGGATAGGAAAGGAGATAGACAGCAAAAAAGAGAAGAAAAAAAAAGAGATGGAGGAAGTGAAAGAAAACCTTATAGATTCATTTAGTGAAAATCACATATAATTAAAAAGTGTTTTAGTTTACATTTAAAACTGATGTACTTGTCCAATGTTATTTTCTTTTTTTCACAAATACTTCCCTAGAGTGAATATTGAAGTACACTCAATGATGCTTTCCATCAAATCCTGTCCACTTTTGTAAATTCCTTTGTAATGCCAGGGTCCTGTTTCATAAACCTTGTTATGAATTATAGCAATACACAATTATTGATGTGCATGTAAGCTACAGAATTCTGCGCATTTGATTGGTCATGAGAATTTGTTTAATTTGGAATGTTTGAAATTTTTATGTTTTATGGATTAGGACCCCGATTCCCTTTAAATAGTGTTGTCTTTTGTTGAAAATCAACTTCACAAATCTTTTCCTACTGTTTTTTTTTTTTTTTTTTTAATAAATTATATCATTAGTACAACCCTTCATTGTCTACACACCATGCTAAACTTGGAAATTCTTGGCCAAATACTGAATATTGCATAGTAATACCTGAGTCATATGCCATGAATATCACTATTTCTCGCAATGCTTATAAGGCTAGTTACTGCGTGTGGTCCTGTTGATTTCATGATAACAACCTAGCCCTGTATCACTTTCAATCCATCTCCCTTTCAGACAACCCTCTCCCTAATGGACGAACGAGTAGGCACGGTATTGGACGCCCTTCCACACAACTCCTTACACGTGATCCTTATGCCTGGGACTACAGAGATGAGAACGGTCAAAGATCCCAAGCGAGGGGACTACAAGATGAGACACGGGAGATGCATCATCGGTCTAAAACTAGAAGAAATCACCTACCCAGACAACAGATAACGTTGACTACACTGATGATGGAACATACATGAACATATACAATTGGACATTACCCTTTTAAGCAGGACTGCACTACGTGTATCTACTTGCACCCTCTATATAGCCAACAATGCCTAAGCGGTACTCGTTGGTCCCCCATGATCCCCTTTTTCTTATGTTCATTGAGAGCTGATTTGATGAGATAACCACCTGCCAGTGACCTCGCAGGGAGGTCTAAATCCCTCCTGGCCAAACTAGTGCAGATAGGGTTTAATACCAGTACTCTTATTTTTTTCAATTAAATATCAAGAAGATGAATGGTATACCAAGACAGCCAAGACATTGTGGTTCACCAAGCACAAAATGCTAAAGTGCGATGTGGTGTTGAAAGGAAATGGTTACCCCAAGATTAGTACTGAAGTCTTGACGTATTGGTGAGATGATGACCAACTTGCATTACAGGAAAAGGAACTTTGCCTCTCTGCTGTTGGATAAGATAGATAATTCTGATTTTTTTTTTTTTAAACTTATGAATACATATTTACATTTTTAAATAATAAACTACATGTACATAAAGTGCCTATGAACAGTTACAATATCATTCTCTCCCCCCCCCCTTTTCTCTCTCTCTCTCTCTTTCTCTCTTTCTCTTTTCTTGAACAAGATTTGGTATGCAATAAAGGACAAGTGGATATGCACCTGTACCTCTGACCATAAACCGTATTCTCTTGTCAGTGCGTGAATGCCATAAAACAGACAAACTGTGCATACGTGTAATTAATATGCAGGATCCCCTTTACCTTAATGAATACTGCTGGTACTTGGCAATGGGCCAGTTATCGTAGGCCTGTAACGATCATGAAGAAATGAGAAGTCCAGAGGATGATACATTTTTGCTAGGTTGAGGAAACTAGGGCATGCATTCACATATATGCTGCATTGCTCATAAAACCCATACTAAAATTTGTCAGATTTCTTCGACTTAAAACAAGGCCACTTGAAATTGTTGAAGTTTCAGAATAAATGAGGAAATTGGAACACTATGAAGATGTCAATCTCTTGAATACGAAGTCCTAAAAAATACTTAAAATCACATTTCCAAGGTTGAATAATTTTACATGAATTACCAGGACAAAATATAGACTAAATCCAATAGACCTGTTCACAGGTGTATTTCAATTTATGCACATTTTTCTACCAAACCCTTGGTTATCAACCATTTCATCCACCTGCTATGCATTATGGCATCTCTATAGATGGAAATTACTTTGCATACAATAGTTGTTGCTATGTCGGGTAAGCTAATGGCTTTTTTTTTTAATGTCAGAAACTTTTGTTCAAAGTATGTAAATAGTAAACAGGTCTATTGTTATGGAGGCATATCAATGAAACATCTCAAGAATCTTTGAAATGTTGACTAAGCTTTATAGAGTGGTGAAGTGTGACGTCATCAAATATCTATTTTTGGAATTTCTCAATTTTTTCTTCATTTTCCGAAAGACCACCAAAAATAATGTCCAAAGGTCGAAAACCAATTGAATAGGTTAAGTATTGGCTGAGATATGACCCATCTGAATAAAAAGAATGCCTATGGGAACTCAGTGTTATATTGCTCTGGCTCATAACAATTGAGAAATTCCAAAAATAGATTTTTATGACGTCACAGCTTCAGTACTCTATACAGCTTAATGCATACTATGTATACATATTCTCCAAGAGAGAGAGAGAGAGAGAGACTGTGTGTGGATATTGCGCACATGTGTGTGTGTGTGTGTGTGTGTGAAAAGGGAAGGAAGAGAAGAAGAAAGAAGGGAAAGATCGATAGAGGAGAAAGGGAGCAAGAGATACAGAGAGAGCAATTGCAAATTCCAGGAAAATAACACATTTTCACCACCATGAGATTTGTGATTATCATCAATATATTTATTTGTTCCTATAGAATATAATTGATGGGATATGCACATAACACTTTCTCCATATCTTCAATACAAAATAACATGAGTGAATAACTTCACACGGATGATTGATAACATAAAATACATGAATGTAAAATGATCATGGGGATAATTTGATCAGTAACTGCTTCTTAAATCAAGAAAAATTACAGTTGTAATAAAGAACACTGATGTATACGATTGTCCTAGTTGTCATAATCAAACTTACTTTATAAAGTCAGAGCCACAAAGTATCATAGCATACTAAAAAATCACCTTGACATCACACAATCTAAAGAAAGATTCAACATTTAAAAGGTCAAGAGCCTGACCTAATGACCATACACTAGAATATATTATGCTTGTTAAACATCAATCTCAATTTTACAGCAAATTATATTTTACATGTCTGCTCAAAATACCTGAACAGCAATTTAATGCCAGTGAAAGGATACATGTACCACACTATAATGAATGGAGATTACACTGTAGTGGTTGGGAAAAGAACATTCTTTACAATGATTTGTAAAAATGGTATTAATTAACCACATACATGTATGACATTACTTCCCAGAATAGATGAAAGCTAATGTTATCCTTTACCAGTAATATGACATTTTATTACAATGGCAAACTTAGTGGTATTTCATCAAATGTCAATGGTTGATACATTTTTATTTTTATTGATTAAGAACTGATGAAGGCAATTTTAGCATTATTCATTGTATGGATAATTTGTAGATGTAACATATTTTGTGGACATATATCTGTGGATATGACAAGAGTGCATGTTGTGCACTTAGAAATACAATGACTGTACTTAACTATTTAAAGTCAAACCTGTCTTAGTGGCCATCTCTCTATAAAAGCCACCTGTCTATAGTGGTCATCACTTTGTATCTTTCCCCTTGGGTGGCCATGTTAGGATGGTCGACTGTACTTTAAGCTTGCTCTGAAAATTCACAAGTAAACCTCTTTCAGAAGCACCTTCAATACCATTACTGTAATACCTACTTTGCATTAAACATTATTAAAACATAATGATACAGCATAGAATAAGGATTTTTTTTTTATTATTGATAAATGAATAAATATAAATCAAATCCAGAAACATATTCAACAAACCAAGTTAAAAGAAAAATGCCCATATGTACATTACACATTACTAGATCCTTAACTCTTAAATTGGCTTAATTAGTTGACTAATGAAACGGGCAGTCAGTTGACTAATGAAACAAGCAGTCAGTTGACTAATGAAACAAGCAGTCAGTTGACTAATGAAACAAGCAGTCAGTTGACTAATGAAACAAGCAGTCAGTTGACTAATGAAACAAGCAGTCAGTTGACTAATGAAACAAGCAGTCAGTTGACTAATGAAACAAGCAGTCAGTGGACTAATGAAACAAGCAGTCATTTGACTAATGAAACAAGCAGTCAGTTGACTAATGAAACAAGCAGTCAGTTGACTAATGAAACAAGCAGTCATTTGACTAATTAAACAAGCAGTCAGTGGACTACCAGTCGATTTCTGTGATATGTACATTGTACATGATACTCCAAACAATGTTGTAGTCTACGGTTTCTAGACAGATGCCTACTTCACTATGTGTACACCCGGTGTAGTGGTCCACCTGCACAGCCCCAATCAGTTATAACCGGAGGAGAGACCAGAGGGTTACAGTGATTCAGTTCGCATTTTGCCTCCCAGGCACAGGTGACACCAAACACATAACAGAGGACATGTGCTCTATCCATAGCAACAACAACAAAATCCACAACTTCAACCTAAAGAAATAAAGTAGGAATTTACATTCCCAGGAAACTAGCAATCATAAGGATGAAAATAACAGTCAAGTTAACAAGACAAAACCCGAAAACATAATGCTTCCTGCACCACCTTTGATGGGCGGAGGCATAAAAAGACTATCAGTACAAGAGACTAAATGACAAGAAGCAATGGTAGTTGTGGTGATGGTAGTCGTAGAAGCTGGAGCAGTATAGTCTAATATAAGATGCAGCAGGAGTATTAGTAGTAATAACAAAAATGATAAGTAGTAGAAGTGGTAGAAGTTGTAGTAAAACATATCATTAATCAAGAGCAGCAGTGTGCAAATAGCGGCGTTATTAGCTGCACAAACAGTAGGACTAGTGGTAGCAGTTGTAAAAATAGTAGAAACAAAATTAGTTTTAGCAGTTTTAACAGAAGTAGTACAACAGTAGCAATATTGTAATTTTCACATAAATTATGATGTAACTTCTAAAATAACAACATTCACTGGTACTTTGCAAAATAACTGGCTTTCACATTACTCTATTTCTATTCCAAAATTCATCAGCTGACATTTCCTCAAACATTTCCTCAATAAAAATGTAATAATCATGTACGGTCAATCTTGTCTTAGCGGCCACCTCTATATAAAGGCCAACTTTCAGAAGTGGTCTGTATTGGTTTCCTCAAGGAGGGAACAGGTTTTGAACAACCTGTCTAGAAAAGCCACCTGACAGTGTCTATAGTGGTTACTTTTTGTGTTTCCCTAGGGTGGCCTTAATAGACAGGTTTGACTAGTTATTACATAAAGCCATCACAAACTGATGAAGTACAGTCCTGTTAAAAGTAACCAAAACCTATTCAAAATACACTCGTTAAATAGCACACTTGCTTTGGAGTAAATGACCAATGTGTATATTCCATACAACAATTCATAAAAACATAAAAAGGAGGTCTCAAGTCTATCTATAATTATTACAGAGAATATTTCTCTCTTCCTGCTTCTGTCCTATCATTGACACGTGCTTTATTGCTATGAATGGAACACAAATTAAGTCTAAAAGCCTTATAATTCAAATTCCTATATCTGACAAACATATAAAAGATAATTGTTATATTCCAAGAGGGTATATAATAACACTGAAAGTGAGTATATAATGGCTAGTTATAGCAATAATCAAATAGATGCGAAAAAACAGGATGAGACAAAGCAGAGAGCTGAAAGGTAAAGGAGTAAATAAAGATCATATTCAGCTATTAGCATTCTAATATGTAGTGGTAAATAAACGATAACAAAAGAAAATGTAGATAAATGATGAAACAAAACATTCATAATAATTGCATGACTACTGCATAATACACAAACATGCAAAACATGAGATAAAATTAAGTTTAATGGAGTTGTACAGGTGTGCAGGTGTTGAATACATTTGTGTTGGAAAAAAGTTATCAACAAAAATTACCATACTCTTCAGATATCCATTTTCGGTTTCTTATCAATACCAAGAGGACACAGTTATAATAACAACAATAAGAACATTTGAATGTCCTTCTACTGGACTCGTTGTAATAAATTGCAAACTAATACCAGACCAATCATCACAGTCCGCTAATATATATATCACAATTCAAATATGAATAACCAAAGGAATAAACAAGCATACATACTAATATCATATGCTTATCAGTTGTACATAAAACAGGTTATGATATTCAGGAACCATTTAAAGGAGTAAGATAACTGAAATTCAAATATCTATATGTAGTCCAATATTTGAATGATTCTGATATCTAACACCTGAAGCTGTCAAACAAGTGAAAAGGGACTTTTTTTCTCGAGTGATTGTCTAATTCAGAACCCTATCTATACTCTGAAGGGGAGGCATAGTCTGTACATTTTTACATGCATATTGTGGCATTATGAATGATGATAGTTTACAGTGCATAGATAAACCTGATACCCACTATATTTTATACATTTCCTATACATCTCTTTACGTATGATTATTTCATTATACACTGTATACCATGTCAATGTAAATTCTAAAAACAGAAACATACATGTTTATAATTCTGTCACCAAGAACACATGTACATCATTACAAAACAGCATCGTGAAAGAGAGAGAGAGAGAGAGAGGGGGAGAAAAGTTCCCTCCCATGCAGTGTATACTGAAAAGGGTATTAACTTCTTTTAGAAGGATGCCTTCATGACTTGGCAGATAATATAAAACATGTTATGCTAAATCAAATGAAAACATAGACAGTGAATGATTTTCAATTCAGAGAAGCCATATGGAAGGCCAATTCAAAATAACTGATAACCATTTGGATCATAGAATTTGTTGATGTAGGAAAGGTATTGAATCTGAGAAAATAGATGAAAGTTCCTAGGCATAAATCAGTAACACTGATACACATTACCTTTTCAACATAGACCGATTTTATAGTTACAGTTATCATTATTGGTGATGTGTGATAAGCCTTTTATTATGCCACTGTTATGGAATGAAATTTTCTGAGAATTTTTAATTTAAAAAAATGAATATTACAGACATTTAAAAAAACTGTACAAATTAGCAATATATAAAAATATAAAAAAATTGAGGTACTTTCACAACAGTAGACCATTCATCAAATTAATAAAATAATGTAATTTAAGTACATGTAGCTTTGTTACGGAATGACAACAATTGATTTAAAATACTCTGTAACAAAGTATATAAATTTCAATATTTCATAAATTTGATGAACAGTTGATAGGAAACCCAAATGTTGTGAAAGTATGTCGTATTTAGTTAATATATCATATCATTAATTTGTAGATTTTTATTAAAATGTCTATAATATTCTTTGTTAAAAGTAGAAATTCTCTGGAAATATAATTTGAAATGACCATTCCACTTTGACATGTTCAAGATCTAAACCCTACATGCCAGTAAAAAGGTTTCAGAATATACTGGGTATGTGATTTGGCAATTTAAAGAAATTGTATAATTCAAACCTAGCATTACATATACCGGTAAGTACCTAACCCAAATAAACCTCCCCCTAACAGACCTGCTGTCGGGCATAATAAGCGTGATTTGAGATGGATTTCTTGGCATGAGAGCCAAAAGGTCTTAAGTCCTCTCGAGGTAGATGCAACATTGTTAACATCCTTCTGCATTTCAGCTTGCTAAGCTTTTCTCAACTTATTTCATATAATGCATCATAGAGAAAAAACATGGATAGAAATACCTCTGCTGAAAACACAGAAAATCACACGAAAGCTGAATCCTTATGGAAATTGAATCTGAATTCACAAATGCACTTTGTACTGTGATGGATGTACTTGCTGTCTTTATGTTATTGAATCTGAAAAAAAAATTATATTTAGGTTGTCACCTTTACTTGGCTAGGAATAAGATGAAGTATCAGCCCACTTCTTCATGAATAATCTGAATTAATATTTCTTAGAGTTAATATTTTGGAGTATTCTAATGTAATGCATAATTATGGTAAATGTTTCAATATTTTTCTCCCAACGAGTATGACACTGTACTGATTCCATTTCTGACAAATTTCATAATGTAGTATACCATTCCAAACATAACTAGAAAATGTTCATATTTACTGCAGAAAATATCACTGCAGCCTTATTACGAATATTATTCAATTGCATGCCACATGCACTTGAAATTGGACTGCTTCACATAATATAGATTCTGCTTTAGCTACCCTGTATAAAAAGACCACCTGTCTATAAAGACTGACTTTTCTGTTTCTCTTGAATACAGGTTTCCCATTAAAACTTGTACCACAGGAACCTGTACAGAAACACCACCTGCCTATTACGACTGCTTTTCATGTGTCTCTTGAGCGGCCTTTCTCTACAGGTTTCACTTTACATGTAAAACATCATTCAGCATTTCAGATTCAACCAGGATCCATACTTGCTAATAGCCAAAACTAAAACCTCCATTTGCTTTGCGGTTCATGTATTCCGTTGCCATTTATATTCAAGTGCATAATCAATGCTACATTTCATGGAAATTGATCAAATACATACAAAGGTAAGGCAGGTATGAAAAAATCATAAGTGTTCTTCTTTTCAACTGGTTCTGTAGTCTGTACTATTTCAAAGAAGACTTGTGAAGCATGATTCACGAATCACGCACTGCAGGGTATTCCATTTTCCAAGTAACTTCTTGCAGACTAAAACAGCTAAATAATACTGAGAAAAGAATAATTGTGGACTTTCACTATTTGAACTGACAATCAATCTGGATGCTAATTAAACTGTGCTAACAAAAAAAAATTGATATCAATATTCAACTATTTCTAATATATCTCAGATTGCTGACAGAAATTCCAACATGTTCAAATGATATTATGCAGTATATAGACTAAACGGACAGATTGTAGCTTTGCAATAGAGCACCCTGTTCAAAAAGCAATGTCACTCCTCTCTAATGACCAAGCAGAAATAACATCAACAAAAATATACCACATTGCCTCGGTAGCAGTATGACAAGAAAATATGGAGAGAGAGAGAGAGAGAGAGACGAGGGACGAGTAGGGGAAGAATGGAATGCAGAAGGTAGAAAAGAGAAGAAAATAGTGGAAAGGAAGAGATTTGACAGAATAAAATGAGCAAGAGCAAAAGACACAGGGGATAGAGAAGGAGAGAGAGAAAGAGAGAGAGAGAAAGTGAGAGAGAGAGAGAGAGATATATATAGAGAACAAGTGAGAGATAAAGAGAAAAATGCAGAGAGGGGCCGGGGAAGGATGAAAATGAGAAAAAATGAGGATACAATAAAATGAATGATGGACTGAGGGAAAAGGAAAAGAGAGAGGGGTAGAGAATATGAAAAGAAAAGAGAAAGAGTAGAAGAAAACATACATCAAAATGAGAGAGAGGGAGAGAGAGAGAGAGGGAGAGAGAGAGAGAAGAGAGAGAGAGAGAGAGAGAGAGAGAGAGAGGGACTGAGGTTGTGTACAAAAGTGTACACAAAGATAGTGCATGAACAGCATGATTATTCAAACTATTCATCCAGTCCTGAGATACTGAAGGAATAATCCAAGGTTCATGACTAACAACAAATGGTCCCAATACATGGACAAAATCTATAACAACCTGTGCTTCTTACAAAAGCACATTCTTACTTTTACAATATATATATATTTATCTCATTTACAAAATCAGTTCATCACTTAAATCGTCTACTGTTAATATTCTCATATCCTATTCATAGACAAATATACTTCGATCTTTGGAAGTTCTACTGTAATATACTTCAAAATGACATTATAAAAAGTTGAAAATACAATCAAGAAGCACTAATATTTCAATTCATACTTATTAGCAAAACATTATATACACTTTACATCCTCTCCAGTTTATAACAAATTTCTCTGAAAATATCATTCAGGGGACCAGCATTTTTTCCTCCTTCATTAAAAAAATTAATAACACTGGTTCTCCAATGGCATCTGAACGCAAGGACACTGTACATTGTATATAAATATGTAATGCTTTTTTTAAAACAATGGTATATTCAAATTGGCAATCCCAATTTTCGGCTGATTGATGCACGATATTTGGAAATGGCATATTCGCTGTAATCACGACAGCTGTCGACCGTCCAAATCACAAGGACTAATCAAAAGTTTGACACAGAATCTTCTGCATCAAAAGGGGTTTGAATCTCTGCAAAAGCACTAATGTCCTTTGGCAAGACATTAATCTACATTTGCCACTCTCGACCCAGGTGAGGTAAAAGGGTACCTGGCAAGAATTAATTCCTTGACATGCCAGTGCGCCATTTAATGGCAGCCATGCTACATGTGCCACTCTCAACCCAGGTTAGGTAAAAGGGTACCTGGCAGGAATTAATTCCTTGACATGCCAGAGCGCCATTTAATGGCAGCCATGCTAAAGCCTAGGTAATCAAGAACCAATTATTATTGTTATTATCATTCATAAAGAATGCTAAGTATGAGATAAAGCAATGGAGACATGGAGGGATGGTGGTCCCATTTGGAAACTTACCCACCATATATGGAAATCTCACAAAATATTACTCTAAATGTAAACATTGTAGATGGTATACAAGGCTAAGGTAATCTTAAGTTTTTATTATAACACTGCATTTCAACTCGTTCTACACTATGAAATTGAAAGAGAAGTTCTCTGAAACTTGTTTTGTATAATCATGTGAAATTTAAGATTCCTTTATATACATGTACATGTACATATAAGCCTATAGAATATGTTTGGACAATAAAAAAAAAAGGGAAATGTTATCTGCTACATACCGGTACACTGACAGTATGTACACAACTAAATCAAATAAAGATGACAAGAATGGACAATCAAAAATTATCTAATATCGAAAGCGACCATTCTGGAGCAGAGATCAACTTAAAATACTACAAAAATGTAAACGCCTATGTAATGAAAAGTTATGAACTAACAACAACACCAACAAAATATCAATGATACAAGGAAGTTGGCATAATCCAAAATTCACCTCCCTATCCTAGCACATCGAAAATTCCTTATGGTGAAAATATCTAATATTTACACTAAAATATCCTGTAAATATTCTGAGGAAATGTTGCTTCTCTAATACATTTTATTTTCCTCTCCATCTTATTGATGTTTTCAATTCTCCATTTTCGCAAAGTCAATTGGCATTTGGGAACAAGCTGGAAAACGGGCCTTGCGTTGTTTGTCTTTAGTAGTATTTCAGTTTGGTGTTTATGCCTAATAATTGTTAAAACTTTTATCTAAAGAGAGCATTAGGAGTAAATGGGTATGCGAAGAGGAATTCCTTGCATGTTTCAAGCATTTTATATATCAACTGTCAAGTCAGCGAACCAGGGTGATACTGTCATTTTCAAAGCACACTTAAATGTCTTCAGACTTAACCACTAAACTATTCTTATAACTCGATCGTCCTTGCTATCATCATTCTTCTTTAATATGACCTACATGTAGAGTAGGAATCACACTGTGCAAACAACAACAACAACAAAACCTCAATGTGAAAATGCAGACCTGAATTAATTTCCTGTCACTACAATTTACTCTTCATGTCTAGTACAGTACATTTATCACTTTAATATCAAACTGTCCATGTCCATTAAGATACACTTGAAATTACAATAACTCCACTCTTTCATTCCCTTTAGAATAATGCAATAGTATTCAAATCCTTTATATGCAAATTCTATTTACACTTGTTATCATCCTACGATCATAAATACACAGTAAGTTGTGTGCAAATAGTAGCAGAGTTCGTGTCATACATGAATTCGGCATGCCAGGAACGTAATCCTACATCTACCTGTACATTGTTTTAACTTTAAATATAGAGGGGTTTATTCTTATCTTCTTAACTTTGACAGGTACGATGACTCCTACTGAATAAGAAAGCTTTTTTTATTTTGTCTGTTCAGAGCCAGAAGGACATTAACTCTGTGTTTAAGTTTACAAGTCCACACTCTGCTGGCTCCAAACAGATGATTTCTTAGTTTTTAATTCAGATCTACATGTAGATTGCAAGTACATTTAGTCAGCAAAGCTGAGCCAAAAGGATGATACATTAACTATAGGTAAAACAAACAAAAAACGCTATACAAAAAAATGCTCTTTTGGCTTTCATCATACAATATATATTTAATGAGTTGTTCCTTTGCTTTTCTCTCTACATGTATGAATGTTGGGAAACCATAGAGTTTTATAAACTGCCATTCACATACCGTCACATTATTTTGCAAAAAAAAGGAAAAGAAAAAGAAAAGGTAGGCTCTGCTTGCTCTAGGATGTTCACAATTTGATAAGCTCGCTTTGCTGAGTGGTTCTTGTTGCAATATCCATGTCTGCATTTTAACAATAGGGGCGTTCACACCTACAGAAAAAAGTGTTCACAATTTGATAAGCTAGCTTTGCTGAGTGGTTCTTGTTGCAATACGGATGTTTGCATTTACAATAGGGGCGTTTACACCTACAGAAAAAAAGTGCTTTTTCGTATCGCGATCCAAAAATCTTCTTTTTTTTGTGTGTGTGGATAGAATGATTTCACTTTATCTTTGCGATTCGCATCGCGTTCCAACTCGCAGTAAGTCTTGCGATTAATCGCGATAGTTTGCCGGGGGCTGTGTGTGTGAATGGTATTGAGAATCAAAAATCAATTTATTTAAACCCAGGATTCCAAGCGTGCATACATCGTTGAGATTCAAGCATGCGCAGTTTAGATGTTCTTGCCATCAAGCGAGAATTCTCCGTGTGTGAATGGTCATCAAAAAAAAAAATCAATCTTTGCATCGCGATTCAATTCGCACTAAATTGACATCTGTGAACGGTCGCAAAAAAAAATTTAATCTTTGCATCGCGATTCAAATCGCAGTAATTGTTATGTGTGAAAGGGCCTAATGTACATGTAGTCATGCCCCTTTGTGAATTTGGATTAATTTGATGACTTGCTTGGACAATACAAGCTGACAGATGTGAAATAAATTACATCCAGGAGTGTATATTCATGCTTTTCTCGAACATGTTCGACCCTGTTCCCGGGATTCAGATGCAGATTGCTATTTCTTTCTGCATTTATAACGTGTTACTGAATGGCCTTCCCTGTATTTCATTTCACTGAAAATTGAAGAGCATTTTCCAAAGTCATGACAAGAATTATTCCTCATGGACTGAAAAAAGCTCTATTCAAAATAGGAGAGCCCTCAGGCATCACTGATAATAAGAAAGTAAAAATATACAAAAAAATAAACAAATATAAAGTACCAGTAGGTATTAGTACATGTAGTTTCCTCCCTACCTGTGATAAATCAAATTTTTAAATGCAATTAAGCAACCTGTCAAATGATGGCAGAAAAATAAAATCCAGTAAACGGGTTTACCCAGCCTCATGAAGAAGTTGCGCACACACACTTACAGAATATCATTAAAAACTAAATCTCTCTCTATAATGAAAGATTTGCCTCTTATATTAAGTAAAACAGATCTAGAGCACAAAGTTCTATCAACCTAAATCTACTTAATACTTGTCCCACATGTGTGGTTAAATCTACATTTAGATGGTTTTTATATCACTAAGAATTACTAGATTGAGACTCCAATTGCACAATTATTGAATGAAAAAAATTACTGGGGAAAAAAAAGAAGGAAGTAGATTCATTCAGAATCTAGTATTGAGGTGCGTGTCGGGTATAAATAAAAAAACACAAATTTCTTGGCTCTGGCTGCTCAGTTTCGTCTTCCTATTTAAACAGAAAGAAAACTTAAAAGCTGAATCAAAATTCTTAATACCTTGATTATTTACTGTTCATTAGATTTTACTGCAAAAGGTAATAACATCATTTATGAATAGAGCAGAAAAACACATCAAGTCAGAAGATACAACCTGGCATTTAAAGACCAACTCAATTTCTAACATATAGGACTAAGAATGAAATTATGCAGAGTTGCCAATGTTCCATCAATTAACAATGAATTAGTGTAGTTACGGTAGTAGAGATTTCAACGTGAACTACCGTACACATTACAAAAGGTGTATTCTATCCATCGCAGTCTCAAATTTGAATAGAAGGAGTCTTGGTCACATGACACAGAAGGCATAACATGTTCAATGTGGCCAGGCAGAGCTGCGGTAGATGATGTATCGTGACAAAATTGTGCATTCCTTCATTTCATTTTATTCCTCCAGTATAGGCTTCCACACTTGTATCGATCCAAACACTGTACGTTGTACCGGTCTCCAACTACAATTGCAGGGTGCACATCTCGCCATACTGTATTCACACAAGTGAGCAGATAAGTTGCTGCCTTCTTCTAAACAAGAATAACCACCTTTTGCACTCAGTTTTTATATATATATATATTTGTATCATGCATATTCTTTTCTCTACCATTGACCTTTGACCTCCAAGTGACAGAAGAACACTTTCTCCAATCCTTCCCTTCATTAAACATGGTACACCAAGACAATGTAACAGTTTCAACACAGTTGGTAGTAGCACTGATAGATTCCATGTACAACTAAACAACTCCCACCAATCTTCTTCTCACAACAGCACATACATTCCAGTTGTAAAGAACATCACCGCTGTATAATTGTTTGCCTGATTTTGATGGCGCTTGTAGCTAAAAAGGATCATGATTATAGCTTATGATCAGCATTGGTGTACTCTTCCGGTTCGTCAGGCTCGTTTTGTTCTCCACTGTCGTAGCACTGTCCACCAAACCTGGTCAGCAAGCTCATACCACTCGGCATACTCGGCATACTCGGCATACTAGGCATACTAGGCATCGATCGGTTCAGGTTGGGCAACCGGTTGGGCAGCTTGTTGGGCAACCAGCTGCGTCGACTTGAGCTTGACGTCTCGGCGCCCTCGCTTGTTGGCATGGGAATGGTGATCACCTCCGGAACTGGGGATGAGGCATCCCCAGACGACGAAGCCCCCGCTCCGTCTTCGACCACTGCCACTGCTTCCACGGACGATGTGGATGATGAAGAGTCTGAGCAGTCTCCTACCCCTGATGATGAGGACGATGACCCTGAAGGACCCGCCGACGATGACCCTTGACCTCTGATGCGGGAGAGAATGTTTGGCATAGTGATATTGGGCATGTTGATGTTGGGCATGTTGGGCATGCTAGGCATGTTAGGTAGGTGGGGCATGTGCACCCAGCTGCGTCGGGCGGAGAAGAAGTTGCGTGTGTGACGAGCCATGGCGTGGGGCAGATTGCACGGTTGGATGCGTGAGATGTAAGAACTAACATGCTTCATATAATCTGTAAGCTGAACTGTCAAGGAAAAGGTAATAGAATATCTTCAAAAGCTATTATGTAATATTCAAATTCTTGAAAGCTTCTCTCTCCTTATATCTAAAAGCTATCAAGAAGATCTTTAAATAATGTTGGATGACAGCAGCCAGCCCTTTTTATTGAATTCACAAACTTTAAAAATCACTACACGTGAGTCTACTTATTGCCAATACAATGTTATTTTTGCTTGGCACTATTTATATTTGTAGTAGGTAACCAATCTGTACTTGTTTTTAAAAAAATTATGACCATACAAGATCTAGCCCTGCCTTGCAATGGTCCTATTCCCATGCCTTTTAAAACTTTTCCTAGCTATTTCATAATAGATCATACAGAGCGTCTTAGCGTCTACACCAAATGCCATGTCCAGACTGAGTAGTGCTGAAGCCCTTTTCTACAACTCACTTCTAGTGCATACTAGTTCCACACAGAACTAAGATTCCTGGCCAATTAATACTGATAAGCTTTTGTGATGAAAGTGTGAAAGTTCTAAATAAATAAATTTCCCTTCTTTTAAAAAAAATGCATCCCAGGAAAAACAACCTAATAACCAACTGACTGATAAGCAAAGGATATATGAGCGTCCAAGGAGGTTGACCGCCGTTGATGTAGAGTACATAGGAGAGTCCATCCTTTGCTTGGCCATGGATGGAGTAGTAGTATGGAAGGAACTCATGACGCTGGAACTTGTGCTTCTCGTAGAACCTGATGGCTCCCGTGTTGGTGGCCAGGACGTGGAGGTAGACGGCTTTGGCAATGGGCCTGAGACCCGCGGTCAACGATGTCAGGAAGTTATCCAGGAGAGCAGAGGCTACAGAGGGAAATCACAGGTGAGTAAATTGATCAAAAATCTGTGAGGTGCATAAGTTTAGGTAATTATCCTGTTTAAAGGACAAGTCCACTCTAAAAATAACTGACTTTTAATAAAAGCAGAAAAATCAGATAAACCAATCAAAAAAAAGTTTGAGCAAAATCGGATAACTAATAAGAAAGTTATGAATTTTTGAAAAAGTATGTAAAACTATGGAACAATGATATTCACAACACAAATTGCCAAGATGGTTATCAGTTTGTGACGTCATGTCCTCACAACTTATCAATTGCTTTATATAGTTTAATCCCATTAATTTCCTTTTATCCCCAAAACTTGATTTCCCCATGCCTTTGCCCAGGTTATATGATTTGTATCATATTGCATGCATGACATTTCCCAAAAACTTTTATGAATTTTGAAGAATTGATACTATTTTCTGAATATTGTATTTCATAATTATTGATTTTTATATAAATAGTTTATCAAAATTCAATTTTTCATGATTTAACTGGACAAAATTACTCTTTATTTGTGCATCCACACAAAAACACATGACTAACAATCTAACTTGGATGCTGGTGTGAAGAAATAAGATTCTTAGGGTGAAAATAGGAAATTTATATTATCAATATAAAGAAAATAATTAGTGGATAGTGAGGACCATACGTCACAGACTCATGAGTGAGTTGCCAATTTGTGTAGTGATTTTCAAAGTTTTTCATGTCATTAAAAATTCATAACTTTCTTATTAGTTATCCGATTTTGCTCAAACTTTTTTTGATTGGTTTGTCTGATTTTTCTGGTTCTATTGAAAGTAAGTTATTTTTGGAGTGGACTTGGGCTTTAAGAAGAAATGATATTGGCTCTGGTGATGGGCATATTTGTGCTTGAAACAAAAGTCTTTCAGGGTAATTCGCACTGTTTATCTTTGTCTGAAAGACCCTACCTAGCGTTTAAGAGTCATGGAATGAAGAAATAGTTTCAAAGTTAAAATTTAATTCTGCACAATTCCATTTTAGATTAGAAATCACTAAAAAGACCCATAGTAGATTTTAATCTTCATCATAAGCTAGGGTCTCAGTTACATTACCATTACCGTATTTGAATTTAGTAATACATGTATCATACCTGCCAACCTTTAAAAAGCAAAGTCGGAATCTCTCAAGACAAAATTAGGAATATAGTCCATTTTGCAGTATATACTTTTTAAAACAAAAGTTTTCAGGAGAGAGGAATCTAGGGTTCATAAAATTAGTTGAAGGCCAAAAAATAGGAATCATTCTTTAAAAATAGGAAGGTTTGGCAGTTATGTAGTATTAAAACTAAGTCAACTTAATGCTAACAATCTGATAAGATAAAATAGGTTATCACAAAGGTGTATGAATTGTCAGAATACAAATATTGATACATGTACACACTGTAGCTGCTACATGTAAATGTTCATTTCTATGACAGATTGCAGTTACCAATTATCAATGTACGGTAAACACTATAATTAATTAACTATTAAAATTGATAAGACATTATACTTGTATCAACTATCTTTACCAGTAATGCAGGAGAAAGACCTCAGCAAAACTGAAAGGTTTGTCATTGTAAATTTCGAAGATTATTTCTTACTAACGCCTTAAAATTGGTCATCTAGAGACCTCTCCAACTTGATTAAAATCTACTATTCTTTTTTTTTTTAATCCACGGTTTGTATAAATGTGCATTGTAGTTGACACAGAAGTGACCCTTGACTTCTCAATTTTTCATCTGTGTGCTTCAGCAACATTTACACCGTCAATTTATATTGCTGATTACATTGTGAAGGCAGAATAAACTACTCTGACCCAGATCCTATTTGGTTATAAAATTATGTACGATTGCCGTCATCAGGCCGTCGTTTATTCCATCCCCAACTCTCAACGGTGATCATGTATGGGTACTGCAGTAGTTCATCCAATTATGTCTCAATCATGAGAATCAATATGTTTGAATTCAAGCCCAGACTGCCCAGTCCTTAGATGCCTATAGATGAGGCTCACTACTTACTGTTATGGAAGTGCATGATATAAAAGGAATTGAATAGAGTATCGTACACAAAACTATATATATAAAGAAAGTCAAGTTATGCTCTCTGTCTTATTCCGACATGTCCAGCCTGGCTGCCCTGGCTTGTACAACCCATTTAATTTGTATTGGCTCTTTCGACCCAAGAGAAGAAAATGGGTGCCTGACTGAAAGCAATACAATACTTCAAAGGCTGAAAACACATAGAGTGGATCGAACATCACAGCCAGCGCATTTAAATGTTTTAGCAAAGCTCACATTGAAGGGAAACATGAAAAGATGCACTTATCATCAAAATCAACCTTGACAAATTTATTTGATTATTTGCTGCTTTCAATGAATTTGAAATGCAACATGTCATCCACATCCATTCCAAATAAAATTACATTAATTTAAACTTTTTCCATGTACAACACTTAAACTAAGTATTTAGATGTACTGCAACCCAAGGCCCACTCCCTATTAAAGCCTTGCTAAAGGTATACTAAAATGTTAACTCAGAAAGTGGTTTCATTATTGAGTGTGCTATGTTATAGAAGCCTTGGCTGGGGAAGGATGGCTTTGGCATCCAACATGTAACCACTCATCTAAAAATACCCATGCTCTTGTATGACTGTTACCATAGCTACAGGGATAGCATCATATTATCATGAATCTGGGGAGGTATTGCCAACCGAGCGATTACTCAATACCTGATGTTTTTCCAAAATGCCAGGGCAAGCAAAATGTCCACATAATTTTCAAGCTGAAGCCTCGTTTACACATGATGGAGTAAACTGAAAATAACCCATCACACATTTTGCATTACAAAAATGAATTGTGTAGAGTGCTTCAAATTTCTGTATATCATTCATATAACAAGCAAATTATTGAGTATGCCTGACGGCCTTTGTTGCTCTGCACAGCAATCCATTTTTGACCCCACTTTCCATTCAGATCCATGTACAATATTTTTTATTATGTCACAGGCTTCATGGAGAACTAAAAGGACCCTTTCCCTTTCTTGAATTTTCATATTGATCACAAGATATATGTGTATATTTAGGGGAGTTCATACAATATGATGCACACTGCGTGGGCATTCATTTCATTTCCTCTTCGACATTTACCTTTTATGGTTTCTTACTTACATGTACTCTCTAGTATCTATTAGTATTTGTGTGTGTGTTTCACCATTAATGCATTACTCCTTTGTCCACTTCACTCAAAATATTTTTCAAATGAAACTGTTATTCATTTAAAACTTTTTTCATAACATTTCTTTTCACCCATTCTTCTTCATTCTGCTATTCCACTACTAAGGTTTCTTGCCACTCCCCCTCTCTCCCATTTCCGCCTCCCTGTCTTTCCTTTTCTTGCCTTCTCTTTCTCTCACACGTTCTCTTCCTCCCACTCTCCCTCTCCCCCTTCTACAGTGTATCTCTCTCTTTTGCTCTCTCTCTCTCTCTCTCTCTCTCTCTCTCTCTCTCATTCTGTTACAACTTATGATCTACATGTACCTATTTTCTTTCTACTCTTTTAACATAACTTCCAGATGCTCACCACACTTAAATGTACTGAATCTGTTAAGTATCATATGAATTTTTAAACATGGAATAGTTCTAATCTTTTTTTAATCCTAAAAACTCACCTATGCCTTTTCGTCTGTACCCTTCCACCACTCCGAGGCTCAGAATGTAGGCCACTTGAGTCGACCCGGGAAATGTTGCTGACAAGATGTTGGAATCCTGCAAAGTGATAAGCAATCTGATTATTTAAAAGTACATCAAACATTATTTAATTGCTTAATTTGAATGGAATATTGGATTATTCTTTCTTTTCCATAATATTCCATTCGGCATCAATATTTGAAGCATATACTGTATATCCTGTCTTCATGAAATAAAAAACAACTGCAACAATTTACAAATAAGAAGTAATGATGGCCCAGCTAATTGAAACATGCATGACCAAATGTTATAAACTCAAACCACATACACTGTATATACAGAAAAAAATATATTCATTTCTAGTAGGCCTAAATTCTATGGTACGTACATGTATGTAGCTTACAAATACTTTTTATAAAATACAGGTGTAGCAAATACATGTACTGTACAAGCAATCAAGTGTATAAAAACTGTATTTTTGAGAATGTGTTATTTACTGTTTCCACATTCAATACAAATTTCTAATTACAATCAGTATTTTGTTAAGTGCACAAATATCATAGCCGTTTCCTTCTTGTACATGTATGTACAGTACATGTATGTCAGTTTTAATTAGTCACACTTCCATTGGCCTGCTACTATAATGTGCATTGAAATCTGTCACCTAACAAATTAAAGCAATTACTCAAAATGAATACAACAATGCATTTAAAGAAAGCAATTAATTAAAGACTGCATTGCATACTGTAGATCTTCATACAACCACACACTGTTCATGTTTAATGTGAGGCCTCTCTAGTCTACAATCAAAGACCACTCTGAGTGTATATTGATAGCTATCAGCAGGAAGTATCAATTGTCAATGTAGATGACTGAAGAGCAATTCCACAATGAAATAATCCAGATTTAGTTTCACACGTACATTGCACTTACATGTATTAGCCTCAAATATGCTTAAATATAAGACTTAATTATTGTGGAGCATCATTGTTTCTTCATTATGAAACAAAGTGCTGAAAATAATCTTTCAATTACTTCATGGGTTATGAAATTATTATTCACTAATCACTATCATTATTTTATTTATTTTATTTATTTATTCTTTAATTTTGTTTTTGTCTTTTATCATATTTATTTTATTTTATTTATTTTTTTTTTTTTGGGGGGGGGGTGTAAAGTAAAACTAGACAACACACCGAATTCTCTGGGCAACTAGTAATTATGCTACTGATAGCAACAAATATATATACATATATATATATATATATATATAATTCTGTGTCTGCCCATGTGAACCGCCCAGAAGCTGATTACTATCTGATCAATAAGTGCTTAAATGTACATTTCTTTGTGTAATGAAGGGATAATAAAGATTCAAAATTTGTGTTCGTCACTTCAAAAACATAACATTACTAAGGGCATTTGTATGCAATTGTTAGTTTGGAAATGTAGACTAGCATAGCTGGAATACATGTCTGGTGCTAAGTGATCCGAAGCAGTCGAGAGATGGGGGAGTGTTTAGTTAAGCTTTGAAGCCAGCAGCTCAGTGCTCATGATTTAATTACAAAGTGCCCTTCTTCAGTAAAACAGTTTTTCAGAAGAAATGAGATTCCAGCAGCGTTTGCATTAATTAGCCAATCTTCTTTATAACAGAAACTGCAGAAAAACAGAAAATCCTGCACACCGCCAGATTGCTGAGTTTTTGCTGCCCAAGTAAACTACAACCATTGATAATTTGGGGGCAACATGTGGCAACTATATATTATTGCTACATGTAGGATAATTAAATGATTAAAGGGGTGTGTAGTACGTCCAGCTTTCTTAAATTTCAGATAAACAGAGATGGGTCAGTCAAAATTGGAAGAAGAAAAAAATCATATGAAAATATTAAGTTATGAAGCATTGAAAATTTAAGTTAAGAAGCATGGAAAGTATTCTACCACAATTTGTTGACTCTATGATTTCCTTTGCATGTTCTTTCCATATCTTTTTCATTAAAAACAAGGTAAAACATATCCCAATTATACAGATTTGGTGAATGAGTACACATCTTTACAATGACTTACATACACTTTGAGAAAACAATCTCTTTGAAGGAAAATAGAAATTATGAAATATCAACGAATGGATTACAACTCCCAAAGAAAATCAAATGATGGCCATTTTAATAGCCAAATCTTTATTATGTACATGTAGGCCTAACCCCTAGTACATTAGTACCAAAGGAGTAAAAGGACTCACAAATGTTATAGTAATATGTGGACTTTGGACCAGGAAAAAGTAAACAAAATCGCAGAAAGTTGCTGGGACACCACATTGCAGACGACAGGCTACAGCCAAAGAGAAAATTAGCCCATAACACTGAGAATGATTGGCGAGTGACCTTCTGTAAAACTGGATCTTGTGTGCTGTTGGTCTTATGGGCTGTTGGTCTCCTGGGATATCACATTTATGGTGTAGTACATGTAGCCAATGTTGTCATGACAATAAATAACATTTTATGCACATTTTCAATCAATGAAAATCATTAAAAAGTTTTGGCAAAGCATTTGGCACTGTTCAGCAACATTCGATTTGGGGACAATTTTGTTGACGTCTGTTGGAAATTGGAATCTATCTTTGATTGCTCAAAGAACATATGACTACATGTAAGGCAAGCCCTGACACTAGCATTGGCACTGGTAATCAATCTGCTTTGTCATGCAACCAAATTTTAAGAAAGTATTAAGAAAAACGGTTAACTCTCTCAGGTGACCTAACAATTAGTTTGTCAAATATGTGAGATAGTATTAAATTTTCCTTTATTTTCCTTTCCAAATGATTTGTAACTTGTTAGCTGAAGGAAAGAAAAGGAATACAGGCAGACGATATAAAGCAAAAAGGGCAACCACAATTTTTAGTTTGTGTGAAGTCCTGTTTAGGGGAATAAACTCATACTCCAGAGTCCATTTGTTATTACAGTATAACATCATTTTGTTAGATGAGAATCTATTGATACAGAGTTAACACCCTTCTGACTCTCATCAAACAATGTAATTCTATCTGCTCAACAGACACTGCTGGTTAAGATATATTCTTCCATATACATGTATATACCTCCTGGCATGTCATACCATAATCCCAAGGGGGTGTTTCACAAAGATCCTAAGTTGAACTTATCTTTAAGTTGGACTTAACAATTATGGAAAGCCGCTAGCATCTATGAAAATATTTTGTAAAAGTTATTTTAAAAGGCATTAAATGTTGATTCAAATCATTCATATTTTCTATTATCAAGGAGACTTCATGTTCCTGATGTGGAATTTATAAAATATATAAAATACTTGAATTTTCGCTTTTGAATATATTTTATTTAAAGGCTACAAATGGCTCTCCATAATTTTTAAGTCCAACTTAGAGTTAAGTTCTACTTAGGATCTTTGTGAAACACCCCCCTGGACTCATAAATATTTATGTGATGAATTTAATTTCCTTCATAATTATATGGAAAACAAATTGTTTCCCATTACACACTTGGATCCTCAGCAATCCATCATCGGCTACAACTCAGGAAATTTTTCCATAATGTACGAACAAAAGCATAACAATGATCCTAATGCATTTTGAAGGTTGAAACTTGTGTACGTACATGTACTGTACATGTGCATGTACGACCTGTAGATACATGTATATTTCAATTTTCATATGGCAAGCCCAATGTTATTTTTGTTTTCATTTGTTGAAGGCCAGAAGGGAATTAACTCTATCTCTACATGTATGTTAAATGGTATGACTTTGCATCCTTCTAGCTCGGCAAACAATACATGTGTTATGTACATGTATAGTATGCAGGACACAAAATAGATAGTGTCTAGTCACTCTAGTGGCTATGTTTGCCCAGAAGCTAAAGAAAGAACCTCTGGCACTTTGCTTTGTAGTTGCTTTTTTTCCTTCTTTATGACATTATTTCCTTTGAAGGACTGTTTGCACGATGTTAAATAAGATAAGATAGATAGATAAGATAATTTATTGGTTTCCACAATATCTCATTGTACAAAGAGTGTAACAACATATTGAAAAATGATTATAATATGCATGTAAATATAATACCGGTACACACTATTCAGAAAATTGTCCTTCAGTTGAACTTAAGAGATATAGTGGCGGAGCCTATGGACAAGCAGGGCTTGTTGTGGATAGGCCCCTTAAACTACAAATGACATAATTAAGTAAAGTTAGGTTTATAAAATACAAATACACGCTAAAACAGGGAAAGGGAGATTACAGGGATACATGAACCGATACTCACAATTAACTACAAGAGACAAGGGAAAGGGAAATCGTACCTTTTAGGGGGAGAAGTAAGGACATTTTTTAGATGAAATATCATTAGCCAAATACAATAAACGGAACTGTAAGATTGATCTACAATAACATAAGAAGCAAACTCCAAAGTCATTTTTACAAATGTGGATACTGTAAATATGTGATAATGATGGATGGAAGATGATGGATGATGATAAGGATGATGATAAGAAGGATGTACATGTGCATGCAGGGCGCATTTACCAAAACGGCCGAATATCGTATAGAGTGCCCCCACTAAAGTTTTCTTATTAAAGACTAACATCTACGTGTACAAGTCAGATCAAGTCAAATTTAATCAAATCAGTTTATTTGATTTGATTGGTAATTTAAATAATTTTAAGGAACAGGTCTGGAAGAGATACTGATTATCTTGCATTGCATGCATTTTACCTATTTTAGGACATAGAGTCATCACATGTTTCTTTAAAATGTAATTTTCCTTTCATGTTAGTTTGGAATTCCATCTCTCTCTCTCTTTCTCTCTAGTTTGAAACTCCATCTCTCTCTCTCTCTCTCTCTCTCTCTCTCTCTCTCTCTTCTCTCTCTCTCTCTCTTTCTCTCCAGTTTGGAACTCCATCTCTCTCTCTCTCTCTCTCTCTCTCTCCCTCTTTCCTTTTCTCCCCTCTATCCTCCTCCTAATGCTGTGTTCTGGATCAAGGCCAACTTTGCTTACCAGGGGGTCAAACGTCAAGTACACGGCCCATCATCAGAGTGCGTAATGGGTTCACTGTAAATACCAACTCCACTTCTACACTAATTGACATTGAGTTTCATAGCCTAGATTAAATGAGCGATACTTTACAATGAACAGGTATGCTCTAATGTGGAATGTGGATGAGCCAAGCGATGGAGAACATTGATGATCACTTTATGTTCCATGTACATTGTGTGCATTCTGCTCTCCGTCCGTCTATGAATTTAATATTTTCCTCTCCTGTCTTACTTGTAAGATAGTATTGATCTTCCTCTCTTTCTTCCCGTCCACCCAGTGTATTTTTTTCCTACATCTCCCCTCTTCTCCAGAACTCCTCTTTCTCCTTCTTCTCTTCTTCCTCCTCCTCCTCCTCTTCCTCCTTCTCCTTCTCCTTTTCCTTCTCCTTCTCCTTCTCCTTCTCCTTCTCCTTCTCCTTCTCCTTCTCCTCCTTCTCCTCCTTTGAAGACAAATATTTATAAGAGAATACATAATTTGGGTTTTCTGTTGTACGCAGAAAACCTAAATTTTGTAGTCTGTCATCAATATTCGACTTCAAACACATTTGTTTTGAAAATCCTTCCAGAAATGTGTCTCAAATGACATCCTCTTTCACATTATGATACAATTTAAGTGAAATTTTGCCATCAAATTTTTTGGGCTTCAAACACTTTAGAGGGGCTTTAACCCTAAAAGAACCAGGGGCAAAATACACCCCTCCTCCTCCCCTGGTCGCGCACCATGATTTGTTTGAGGATAACTCTTTCCTTTTTTTTGCGCCAGGAGCATTCAAGACTTTACAATGTACAGCCGAAAGTCTTACACATCTTTTGATACCATGTTAATACAATTTTTGCCTATGGGTATCGTGCAGCATCAAAAAATCTAAAATCCATCTATACGTATTGTGCACAAGGCAGAATCATCCATATATGAATATATGAATTATAATACGTGCCTTCACGGTTGTTTCAACACAAAGCATGCCGGGACAGATTTCGAGTACAGCAGTAGATTTTTACCTTCGCCGCGATCAGCTGTTCCATTGCCTACATGTACAACAGGATTGTTATCCTGTCAAATCAACATGACATCATAATCTTGTACAGGATCCGTTATTCTACAGTGATTTTCTTTCATTCCAGTATCATTTGTACGGTAAGAAACCAAAGTCTGTGATTATGTATTTTTATGACGATCCTTCAACCTAAAACACGAATGTTTAGCAGCTTATAAAGGCAAACCACTGACCCAAACTTCACACACACACATTTGAACATATGGGACTACATATTTATACGAAGGAACCCACTCTCATTAGCCCACTTTACTTGTATTATCAGCTTTATTTTTTGAAGGATCGTCATATAAAAATCACAAACTTTGGTTTCTTACTGTACAAAAGATACTGGAATGAAAGAAAATCACTGCAGAATAACGGATCCTGTACAAGATTATGATGTAGATTCGACAGGATAAAAATCCCGTTGTTGGCAATGGAACAGCTGATCGCGGCAAAGGTGAAGATCTACTGCTGTACTAGAAATCTGTCCCGGCATACTTTGCGATGAAACAACCGTGAAGGCACGTATTCCAAAAACCGGTTGGGGTATGAATATGACACTACATGGACTTATTCCTTAGAAGATCCTCTATGTGCTAAGTTACAATTTATTTTTGTTTGTCCTTTCATGGCCGAGATTTAGGGCGGGGGTGGAATGCATCCCTTACGGCTGAGAGAGCACCAAAATAATCTGGCCTTTTTAGGGGTAATACACAAGTTATTCAATCCAATAGTTGGAACATGCTGTGACATTCTAGTAAAATGTACAGTAGGGTCACGTCGTGTACATGTGTATTTTGTAAGCATCACCTGCAGTGTGTCGAAAAACATCAAATATTGACATTTGCTGTTAATGTTAATGCTAATTCTGCACTCTGCTATTGACACAAACTTTCCTATTGACACAAACTTTCCGCCTTCAAAACAAGTCTCATTACAGCACATCTGCAGACTAGTTTTGTCTTCAAATCTTGAATTTATGGTACAAGAATGCAAATGAAATATATGGCTATAGATTATGTACATGTAGGTCTTAAATATATGCCTATATATTATGTCGGTCTTCATTTCGTAAAACAAATCTGTAGGTCATTATATTTTTGAAACTTCACTGTGGTACACTGTATATTTATAAGCTTAACTCAAGACTATAACTAGGACTGATTTGGACTGATAGGTTCATGCACATCAGAATGCTATATAAAGTTGTAATGTTTAATCAATTACAATCTAATCCTACATACAGGTTGTAGTCTTTTCTCATATAACATTTAGTGCATTCGTATTTGATCATGATGACTTAGGGCTTGAATGGCTTCATCCTGATACAGCTGAGCAGTGGTTCAATGAAATTTATTCTAGAACACATACAGTATATTCATTTTACGTTTTAACTTTTACATCTATTTTTTTTTAAATCAAACTCTTTCTTTCAGGTATCATTGCTTCAAATGATAAGTACCACATCACAACATTTTTGGTCAATCAAGAATATGGACACTGCTACAGTGGGCTAGAAATGTCGTCCTTCTGTATATACAATCACTATGAAATCAGCTCAGTCTTCAGTAGGTGATGTCACAGACAATATGCCATTACTGCGAAGAAACATCGTGTAGGCGGTAAAAAGAAGAGGAACTGATAGTGATGAAGAATTACAGCTACATATACTACAGTGTACTTGTAGGAAGCTACATGTATGTACAGGAGATGTTTATTAAAGCCTACATGTACCGAGAATCTATTTGATGGCTGGGAGGACAGATGCCTGGAGTGGAAGATTGTTGTAACTTAGAAGAACTTACATTTTAATAGTGATACACTGTAGTAGTGCACATTCACACAAAAAGAAAAAAAATGAAGATTAGAATCATGTTAAAATCTCACTGCCTTGCACCTGTTCACACTTGTACATGTATGTAAACTCTGTTTTCTTCTGTCCCTATCCCTGACTTTTATGGTACATGTAAGATAAAGTGCTTGTGAGACTCTGATCGCAGTTCAAACATTAAATTGAATGTATTAAATTGCTGTGTGTGTGAACAGCCCTACATGTACATGGGTTGTTGAAGTTGTAATCAAAAGAGTGAGTACAACATTAAGCAGGCTCCCTCACCATTCTAATCAGGATGTAGTTGACACTCTACATGAGGGTGCCTACAGCGAGCTTCAAGGCATCTTTTGATAGATCTCTACAAAGCCGTGCTACCGCATGACAGAATACAGTACATGAAATATTCACATCTCGATGCTAGCAATCTTTAATCATAATACAATTGCTCTGTGTGTGACAGACCCTAGATGTGTATTGTTGACGTAGTACAATCAAATGAGTGCTACATTAGGCATGACCCTTTCACCTTTCCAATCAGGATGTATATGTAGTTGACATTCTACATGAAGCTGCCTACAGTGCGCTTCCAGACATCTTTTTGATCTTTACAAAGCAACGCTGCCACGTACATGACATTATAGATGAAATGCTCGCATCTCGAATCTTGCAACCTTTAATCATGAGTTATACCGGTACATGTACATGTACACATGTATGCGAGTGGATTAATACATGTATGGAAGCCTATCTTTGAGCATGCGGGGGCTATGATTCGAGACTAATCCTATATGTTCATTAGAAATGAAAAGAAAGAAAAACACCTACTGTACATGTAGAAGTAGTGATACACACTACATGTACTGTACATGTACATGTACAGTATGTATGTGGGTCTATATCTCTGATCATATATTGTGCCATTTATTCCTAGATGGTTTTACAAGACACTCACACTAGTTTTTTTTCTTTTAATCAAAAGTGCGTTTTATAAAAGATAAGCATATTTTTTTCAAAGACAATATACAGGAAGCAAAATCTTCTTTCCACACAAAAAAAAAAAAATCATGTTTTTCAGCTGACTTCCAATTTTTTCAGAGATTTTGCACAATTGTTATTTTAAAAAAAGGTTGAGTACTTTAAGGTGCCTACTCCATAGTACAGTGTCTGTCTGTAGTACGTGATATTATCTTGAAATGTCTTCATCTTCTTTAAAATTGTCAGCAACAAACATTTCACAGGTCCATTAAAGGTACTATGTCCCATTTGCAGGCCAAAAAAAATGAAAAGGTTAAATTCCAACGGCATTTGAAAGACAATACTAATTTAGAACTTACCTTAAAAAAAAGGGGGCTTGAAATTGTCTTTAAGTGCGAAAATAACGACTATGAGTTGTTGAATCGACTTAGGAGCTATAGAGCCAGTAAGTAATAGTCTGATTTTTCAGACCATTGTACCGAATGGTCGTACGTTATATGCTGCGCAAAGATTCAATGGGTGGTATTCTCATAAGTTAAGCCGGGACTAAGTCCAGACTAAACAAGAATTTTAGTTCACACTTCTATGGAATGCTAGGTTTCATCTTCCTCCTTCAATATTCATGATAAAGATAATCTACCAAAGACTTTAATAAAAATAGGTTCATACTCATATTATCTTTTTCTTCCCATTTCATTGCAAAATTAATATTTTGACACTTTTCATTGCAGGATTAAAATAATCTGTACAGGGTAAATGAGTTGGCAACAGGCACTCCATAAAGTGTGAACTAGTTAAGCCAGGCTTAACTTAGTACGCATCGAATACCATTCAATCAGTTTAATTTTGGCCATTACAAGAAGTGGGTTATTGATGTAGACAAATGCTCATGTACCCTTTACAGCTCATTTTATGTATGTTATTACCAAAGATGAAAAAGCCAGTCAGTCACTCAATAGTGTCTGACAGTGAAGTCTAGCAAGTAAACGGATTTCCTTGCATAATTTGAATATTAGGACACTGCTAACGTTTAAATTTCACAGATAGGACATACATGTACATGACATATTCATAATTCCTGCAAAGTTCTACAGAATTTGATGTTGGCTGCAAAAGGGACATAGTATCTTTAAACACTTGTTTTAAGTTTTTATTTTTTTAAATTGCTGTTAATTTGGAAGCTTGTAAATAAAAATTGGGACTAGCCATGAAGAAATCTATACCTGTACAGCACAGGGCTCTGATATTGATACTTAAACGAACCTAAATGTATATATTATCCAGTCAAGTCTTGTTTCATTTACCATCAATTTTGTGATACCAATTACTGTACACAATATATGATATAGAAGTACATCAATATATCAATCAATATATAAATCAATATATTTCTAGGCATTAGGTTTACAAGCTAGCATCTAACATGTTCCACTCTTTCCAACAGTATAATGTGAGTAAGTCACTAATTGTAATTAATTATCAACTGATAGATGACAAATGTACTTCATAAAATACTTACATGTACCGGTACCTGTTAATTTGGGGCTATAAATAAAAGAATAACTCTCACAAAATCAGCAAAAAATATTATAGGACTGTCAGCCATTGTAGCTCTAGTAAGTTGGCGGTAAAAAATGACTGTAGACTGTTTTAAATTATTTTAAAATATTCTTTCCTGGAGGGTTATAATACAAGCCAAGGAGATAAAATTGATACCTTTATGATATTACACACTGATTGTTTAGGCCCTAAGGGAAATTGAACCTGGTTTAAAAAAAAAATAGTATTAATTTATTACAAGATTGAGCACACAATCTTTATCTACTGGGTTCAAGCCAAAAATTTCTTTACTACAACAATAATTGCTGAGGGATAGCCATAATTCCTTATCATAAATTCCCCTAAAGCTCAAATGAATGGATTTTGATGACAATTTCTATAATTTTGTTAAAAACCGCATTTAATCAATATTGGTGTATTGATGGAATATACATACTGTATCATGTACATGTATTTCTTAATATTTTGTATGTCACCCAACATCCGTGGTATATTAACATTAAAAACATTAAAAACCTCAACATTTAAATGGATAAATTATGAGTCAACCACACAGAATCAGTAGAAGTATTACATCTCCATAGCACTCCATGAAGTGACTTCCTTCTATACTAGATGCCATGCCTTACACATGCATGAATGCAAGTTCATGGCAATGACTTCCCTCATAATTTTCGACCAAATTCCAGCGCCAGGTTCAATGTCCCTTAGGACCTGAACAATCAGCATGTAATCTCAGAAAGGTATCAATTTCATCTCCTCCGCTTGTATTATAACCCTCCAGGAAAGAATATTATATGAAACAATCTTCGGTCATTAGTCCAGAAGAGTATAAGGTGAAGGTGAATTGAATATTTCTCTCAATTACTGGGTAGCACAGCTTGCTTGCACTTTCATAATTGAGGCATTTCATACCAAGCGCACGCTGCATGTATTTGGGGCATAGGAGGTTAAAACGGAATCCATAATTAAAGTTTGTTTTTTTTTTGCTTTGAAATAAAGTCCAACACTGTACATCATATCTGTAGGCTCAGATTCATCATTTTTACAAACCTTTTTACTGGTCAACTACTAAAAATATACATGTAGGTTTAAATGTGATCTCATTTAATAAAATATATGCATACCATTAAAACAGACAATGCCTGGTAGCACATACAATGTACATGTAAATGTACAGTATGTACAGCTACCAGGCATTGTATGCTTTATATCTCCTAATGCAATATTAAATACGGTTTATTGACTGCCCCTTGCCCCTTGCCCCCCCCCCCATAACAATTAACAAAGGAAAAGAAAACTTCCTCCAAGTGACCCATTTCAAACATTGCTATGTGTACCCAGGGATACTGTTACTAATTGTGTCTGGTGTACATGTACCTGTACATGTGTAAACATTTACAAATGTCCTTGACGATGCTTCAAATTAAATATGGAGAAATTTGCATGGGACTACAGAGATGTAAGGTACCGATAAGTGTGATTTATAACATTACTTTAGAGCTAATGTACACCACTACATGTTATGGATTAAATGGGAAGACTCTATTAAAGACCATATTTTAATTATCACTGTGGTTTATATTTAACTGTGCACTCTACTAGGAAAAATTGGGTACAAAGAAAATGTATGTATTAGTTTTGGATTTTAAGTGTTTCAGCAAGACTACGTTTTGTAATACTACTGTACATGTATACATCACTGTACCTTTGTAAATTGCCCCTTTATATTAGATCATTATATACCAATAAATAAAAAAATTAAAAAATTAAGATATGAATGTCACTTACATACATGTAATAGCTATGTGTATGTGTACATTTACTCTATTAACATTTTATGTAACTACATGTACATGTATGTAAATCTATCTGAATGGAAGAAGCCAGAATAATAAAAAGCAAAACAAACAGACAAAAAAGAGTTATTTTGCCTGAAGAAAAAAAAAATTCAAAGTGCTCTGGGATACAGTTGAAAAGTACAGGATAAAAATTTACCTGAAAGAAATCTCTAACAAAAAAACAAAAAATATACAACATATGTAAATTTAAAAAAAATGTAATTCAAGAAGAGATCCTTGGAACAAAAATGTACAGTATTTGTGCTTTCTACACTTATAAACTGGAAGTAATCATCTAAAGAGCTTGTCTGAGCTGTTGATAAATGAAAGATTGATTCCATAAAAATCTGCAATGAAACTACAGATAAGTACCTGTCACTGTCACCAACATCATAAACACTATGCAATAAGGGTATTATTATGTGTGCATATTCTGTAAATTTGTTGCTGTATAAAACTAACTGCCAATTGAAGTTGCCATTTATCTGAAGGGTCTTGTTTCTACTCATAAATTACATCTTTCTATTGTTGTTTTGAATCTCACTGACTTTTGCACAATTATGTAGGCCTTCATGTTTGAGGGGGATATTTACATGTATATTCATTTTCAATAGTGGCATATATTGTCCCATTCCTTACCACGTAGCCAATTTTATCACAGTCATTATGTTGAAGTTGATAGCCATTTAAGAGCTTGGATCAGAGCAATTATGTTTTCAATGTTGACCTACATGTACATGTATGGCTTAAACCATCCACTGACAAATATATATTAGACACAAAGTAAAGAATACCCTGGACTTGCCCTTGAACAAAAGAAAAAAAATACTAGTTATACATTATTTCAGACTCTTTACAGACTAATGGAACAAAGCCACAGTTGACCTTTGTCAAAAGTACAGTGTGTTGTACCACATGTTATACTGGTACATATTACAGGTACCCCAAACAAATCACTCATAGCAGCATTACAATATACTTAATGTGAGATTTAAAAAAACAATTAAGACTCGCTCTTTTGATTCACTATATTTTCAAACACCACTGTACATGTATACATCATGTAATATCAGCCTACATACATGTACGTACATTGTATTAAAGGCATCGTTTAACAATGTTAAATCTGAGATACACGGCCCTACGTGTTATCAGTGTCTGTGATATGGTGTAATATTGAAGCCCTAAAAAAATCGCGCTTCAAAATGATCAAGAAGTGCCTCAAAAAAGTAAAAATCTTTGAGTGACCGGTTATACCATACTCGTTTTCCCCAATAGACTGTAGTGTTATGAAAACCGTTAGGAAAACGCAAAATTTGGTTTCGATTTCCAAATCATAAATATCTTGATAATCAGACAGGCGATCGGCTTGTAAAAGTCATGGGGTTCCTGACTGACCTAAAGGTTTATAATTATCATTGCAGCATGAGCTAAATCCAGGATTTTGTTTCAGAATCTGAGACAAAGTTACCGGATCCCTTTAAGACTCATGCGGAAACTTGATCAACAGTCAAACCTGCTGTAGAAAGACCAGGTGTTTCATATCTCTTGAAAATTGGTTCTCATTGAAACCTGAACTAAAGGAAAGACCACCTGCCTACATGTATAAGTAACACTTGTCTCCCTAGAGTGGTCTTTATATACAGGTTTCACTGTATATTTTTATCACCAACCTATCTCTTATTGTTGCCAACATAGACACAGAAGAGGCAGGAGATAAAAAGATATGCTGCCAGTACATGTATGTCTGATCTCAGCAAGATGTTTTGTTTTCCTAAAATCAATCTAAACATTTTCAACATCCGCTGGTACTAAACACATTTAAATCAAAGGATTACAAATCTTGTGACTCATAAAGAAATGAACTGATTTATAGATTTACATGTACATTCTGAATGATGACCTTTATTATATTAAAACATTTTATAAAGTAATGAATCAAATGGATGATATTCCTTTTATTTATTTTTTTTTTTTGGTCATGCATCAGACATGTAGGCAATATGTACATGTACGTATTGCTTGAAATAAAGTAGACACATTACCACCTAGTCACACCAAAGTCTATGGAACAATACATGCATTAACGCGTGACACAGGGTAACACAGTGTGAGAGTGTCTACTTTATTTCAAGCAATACTTGTACATGTACATGTAGGCAATATGCTACCATGGGTTACATGTACAGATATTTCAAAAGACAAGAGGTCATACTCTGTTTCTCTTTACATCAAAAGAGATGTTTCACAAAATTAGACCACCATCCGGGATATGACATTGTAAAATGTTCAATATGCATGTATACACTGTACAGATACAATTGTAATGTTTACATTTATGGCAATATATATTTTTGTTTGTCATCATTACGGCTCTAGATGGTTCACCATGCGCAAGTTGCTTTAAAGTCTAAAGTGCACCAGGCACCAACAAATATTTGGTTCTACAATGTTTATGTTAGTAGTGTCATATTACTTTTGTAAAGAGATTTTACAAGTTTGTTAATACACTGAGTAACATAACAGAGACTTGTGAGTAGACTACTCAACGTACCAATGCAAGCTCCCATAATCTAGGGTCAGCATAGAACCAAAGTCTGACTTGGAATCTGTGTGCACCGTTTTAGATTATTCTTCATTTTCTTCAAACTCCTTAACCTTCAGCCCATAAAAACCAGGGTGAAATTTTGTTAGGTTTATTTCATACATACTACATTTGGCTGTACAATTTTTCTTTTAAGGTGATTGGTACACCTTAAAGCCCAAGTCCACTCCGATTTTCAAAAATTATAACATGTTGTAAATAAATCAAAGGTTAAAACTGCCAAATATCACGGGCGTACTTCAATCAGGTGATTTTTAAGAGCGATTTTTGTTTCGGGTATTTCGAGCAAAACATTTATATTGCTGTACGGATGTGACGTATGCTCCTCACAACGAAAGTGCCAGCGGTATACATTCTGACAATAGGCTATTTTCATAATGTAGCCAAATTTAATGCATACGTCTTTGTGAAGTGCCTCTATACAAACTATTTCATTCACCTGATAAGAATAATAGTGTTTCATTATTCTTATCAGGTGAATGAAATAGTTTGTATCGAGGCACTTCACAAAGACGTATGCATTAAATTTGGTTACATTACGAATCTGTATTGTGAGGACCCTACGTCACAACCGACTCGCTCATTAACTTGTTTTTTGCTTATTAAAAAAAATTATTAAAAATAAATCTGAGCACCATTTTCCCAAACCAAGTTATATTTGGGCTTTTTAGATCTAATCAGCTCAACTTTTCAGTGGAGTGGACTTGTACTTTAACCTTTATTTGGATTTTGGAATTTCCATAATTTACTGCCATGGATCCCAAAACATAGTGAGCACAAGATGGGGATTGGTCCCCCAACAATGTTTGTGTTTGCAGTGGTTGGAGTCATTGTCATACCACAGGAAAACCAAATTACTGTACACTAAAACATCATCGGACAAAACAACACCACCGATAACACCATCTACACCACCACCAACAACAACTAAATTGTACTGACCTCTCTGTGACATCTGGCCCTAGTCTTGACCTCTGCCACTAACAAACCCACAATGGTAGTGCCTATGGCAGCAGCCAGGGAAAAGAACCGCTTATCATTTGTGATATCCTTGTACCAGAAATCAGGATACCTGTTTCAAGAATAAAGCAAGTAGAAAATTGGGTTGAATCTTTGTTTCTCTAATTCTCTCACACTTTGCAAGATCACTATCTGGGGTCTTTACTGACAAGCAGTATTTCCAGTAAAATTTAAAAGTTTGGGAGAATGTAAGGTAATCACAAAATGCATTGGTGATGCTGGAACTATAGCCAAGGGTCATCACTATCATGAATAACAAGTAACTGGTGAAAATCCACAAATATCCTAAATTTTGTTAAAATTATTCTATCAAATTGGTTTATTACATTCCTCTTATTATGTTTTTGAAAATCTCTCAAAATAACTGATGATAGGCAGAGCCAACTCTAAGCCATACACAAAATATTTCAAGATTCTATTTTTACTTGCAAACACCAACAATTATGCCGAAATTATCTCCATAAATCAAGTTAGTATGCTTACTCGACCGGGAACCAGTCCCTGCAGAGCTGCTTGACCGCCTCTACATCCTCCGGACACAGGAATCTCAGCTTGATGTCGCCCTCTATGTACGCTTCCTCACTATGTTTCTTTTCTGAACTACTTTTCCCCCCTCCACCATTGTCTTCCTTGCTGCCTTCAGTACTGACAGTTAGAGAGTTCTTTCTACTGTTGCTACCACTTCCATAGCCAGTAGTGACGCCACAACTGCTGTCGCAACTGCTGTGGCTGTCGCTCCGATCCTTTGGCGCTGTTGAAGTCGTCTCACTACTTGTCGTTGCCATGGGGATGACATTAGTGCCTTCCTCCGGTGAGCTCATGATCTATGATTCACGATGATCAGCTGCACAATGCCTTGAAGTAGACATCTTCGCTGCTTTTTGCTCGGAGATGAACTCATGAACAGCTGTGTTGAATGAGAAATGTGAAAGTTTCTATCCAATGCACACAATGCACTGCCTAACTAAATATCATGATGAGCAATATTCTTATTAAAAGAGAAAGATTGATGGAAATTACATAGAAGTGGTGGCTCAACCTTATGAAAATGTCTTCATGACTTTACATATACATGTAACTCTTAGTTAACTTTAAAATAAGAATCTTTGGTTTTGGTAGATCATTTTGAGAAAGGAAAGGAGGCTTATCAAATTAGTAATGGTAATTTATTTGTAGTCTATCCCTCTGCATTAAATTCCACAATGCCTTCAATTCAACCACATAGCTAGAGTGCCTATGTCTGCGCAGTGCACTTGTCTGCACATACTTGAACTGCGCAATTACGATAAAACAAAACATGCAACGAACACAAAAATCTGTCCGTTTCTTATCGTCTTTTTATCGATACATATTTATGCAACAACGAATTGGGATTAGTCTAACTTTAGTAATTATGTTCACAAGCCTCAAAATGCTATCTTTCGCATCAAAAAATTGCAAAGGGCATGTGAAATGTATGAGCACAGACATGGGAACCTTCGATTAAATTTGCAATGTAAAAGTAAAACAAAAAAAGGCCACGGACATTACGGCCGTCTCTTCGGTGTAAATAACATTTGTTCTTGGCTCTTGGCTTCTTGCTCAAATTATGAGATGTTTAGTATAGTTACTATTTAAAATGTAATGAATAGTATCAGACTAAACATTAGAGGATTATAAAAGAAAACCCTTGACTATTTTTATGTCAATTGTAAGGTGCGTAGACATAGGGCTCCCCGTCATATAATTACGCTTTACAGTCATAGATTTTTGCGGGTGGGACCACACATAAAACTTGCATTGGTTAACCACACATTGTCCACAGATCAATCTGCTTCGAACATTGGACTGGCCAACACTCACAAACTCATGCATTCTCACTACAATCAGTCATTTAAAAATACCTCCAAAGGCGAAAGATTATACTTATATATTCTCTTTTAAAATGTCATTTAAAAAACGCGTATCAAACCTATAATTAAGCAGTTTTACCCAGAATTCCAGCAGTCATCCTCGATGGGGCTCATTTCATAAGACAACCCTCAGTATTTTCCTTTATAAAAAAAAATCGTGTGATCAGATCAGATGATCGCAAAAAAAATGGTATAGCGCCAGCTTGAGATAAAGGCATTATAATGTTTTGATTTTGCTACATCGTCGAAATCCCGCGTCCAAACGAATGAAAAACATCTGACATTCTAAATTTAATTACAATTTGTGTGTGTAAAAGGGTTAATGAGCTAGGGGAAGGGTATGCGATTTGGGGAGAAGGGAAACTTACCCCTCTTTATATTATTAAGAGCAGTTCTAGAAAATAATAGAAGGGGATGCCTGTTTGGGCTGGCCTTTGGGCCTGGGGGTTCTTGCATTCATTTTCTACTTGTGCCTCTCAACAAAAAGTTTGGAGGGCTTAAATAAATATGGGGTTGGGGCTTATAATTGAGTCCCCCTAAGCCCCTCTGTCTCGGATCCCCTAATACAAGACAACTACCCCACGCATGGGGGCCCCTCCCAACAACTTCCCCTTAAAAAGTTAAAGTCAGTGGCCTTAGTGCAAGTATGCAATCAGCCTATGACGGGGAACAGCAGGGAGGGGGGCACTGTTTACTAGTTTACAAGAGATTGAGCCAAGATAAGAGGGGGTATCGACAAGTAATCTTGCAATTATATGTAGGCTGGCCTCATTTTACCCATTACCTATCATCAATGCCCCTGTTTGGTAATACTTCAAAATTAATTTATAAATCTTTTCTTTCAAATGGAGGGAAATTATCAAATGACATCTTTTATATCTCATTCTCTTGTTCCACCCAATGGTACAAAACTGTTCAGAATCATTGAATTTGAATAACTTAAGGTTTATCATCATCTATTAAAAATCAAAGAAATCTTATCAAACACGTTTCAGGGGTTTACAAAAAATGTACTTGGGTTAAAACTCTGAAGACAACATCCCAATATAAAGAAAAGCAAAAAAATACAAAACAATCAATCTTATAGTTAGATCAATATATGGCACTTTTAATTGTTGTAAATTTTCTCTTTTTTTCTATAACAAATTCATGAGAAGTATACAATAAACATGGTCATCAAGAATGAAAATGAAAGAAGAGGAGTACATACACATATCAAAAAGCAATTGCTTTACATTTTGAAGCTTTCGGTAACAGGTCACAAAGCTGCCTTACAAATGCTGTAATGAACAAAAGCTCTTATGTTTTAACTACTGACATTGTCAGATTGATGAAAGTATTCTTCACAGAGAAATAAAATACATCAAATATTGTGTTTTTACAGCAAATAGCAGACCCTTTTAGAACAGTCTAAAAAATAGTGCATATTTAATGCATTATTAAAAGGTTGTATCAAAATATCGCTAATCAATCATTTGTTCAATTTTGAACAATCCTGTATGATGTTATGAACCATTATCTGAAAATGTTACTTCTGAAAATGCAGATGACTCAAATCAAATATGCTGACAATCAATTGACAACCATCAGTGGGTATAATTTGACTGGCAGTCTACATTTCAAGAGTATGGAGCTCCTTTTTTAATTTTTTTTCAACAGATGCTGCAAACGACTTTACTACCCTCCTTTGTGTCTGTCCATATTTTGCAATTCTAACGTTTCTTTTGGTAAGTTCAACATTAAGCCTCGTTCAGATGTGACGCCGCAAAACTGCGGGTGTTTATTTATGATGACATAATTCGCTTCAAATTTCTGCATCTTACAACACAGAGCTCAGAGAATCGCGCAGGATCTTGGCTGTGCTAAGTTGCCGTTATTTTACACGTTAAAGAAACGTGGCGGTCTTTTTTGCAGCAGTTTACCTCGTCGTATCTGAACAAGCCTTTACTGACCATCCTCAACGACACCTCCCAGCCGAATACACCAACTGACAGCATCACAATTGACAATCTTAACATCCATCGACTTCAACCCCTCCCCTCCGAATCTGATGTTTGACAAAATACTATATTACCATTGGCATCATGCATAAATGTTAAATTGGCATCAAAATTAGAGTGTGAAAACAAAAATAGGGAATGATAACCACTTCCAGTTTTTCCAGTCAAAAGAAGACAATACAAAAGCAAGAGAAGTATTTTTGAGTACCAGGTTATTTAGAACAAAACAAAAAAATAAAAATTATAAACATGACTATGATTTGATAAGCAATGCTAAATTTTCACTCTCTTAAAGAATGAGAAAATAATTTGAGGACATCTTCCTATCAAATGTGTTTACAAGGCAAGTAACTAGGCCAAAAAAAAGAACAAAATGTATAGTGTACCTTTCAACAACAAAAATTCACTGTAAATAAAGTGATTTCATCAGGCCTTACTGTTGTGTTTGTAAGACTGTGCTAACAGTCAACGTCGAGGGCTCAATCCCCTTTATGTACACATGATCACAATATGATCGGACATCTTGGAATAGATTAAATCATCTCAACTTCTAAATTCATTGTATCTAGTTTTTATGTCTCTGAGTTCCTAAATACTACATCTGGCGACGAGAATGGCTGGAATAGGTCCTGTAGCACCTAACCCATTCCTAGCAACCCCAGGAGAACCTCCTGTGCCTTGGTCACGATGGATTTTGAGCTTCAAAACGTATTTGACTGCAAGCGGGTTGGACACAGCGGAGATACCCGACCTCCGCCGCCGCGCAATCCTGATCCACTGTTTGGGCGCAGAGGGGCAGCGGATCTTCGGACAGCTGGAAGTGTCTACTACCGGTACGTGCGATAAAGCTGTTGATGAACTTGAGAAATATTTTGGGCCAAAAACAAGTGTGATGATTGAACGATATCGTTTCCGACAGAGAGTACAAGGTCATGGGGAGCCAGTAAAACAATATGTGGCAGCCATAACCGAACTGGCATCCAAGTGCAAGTTTGGCACCTTAAACGATGAACTGGTTAGAGATCAACTAATCGAAAAGACGTCTATTCCCCGTATTAGAGAACGTCTGTTAATGGAGGATGACGGTCTGACACTTAAGAAGGCGCTCGATCTAGCGATCCAGATCGAAGCCGCAATGCTGGACGCAAAGCTCCTCAAACAACACGATGTGACTGTGAGTGCCAGTACAGGACATAGTCATACTGCACATCAGGCAACTCCAGTACAGAACATCAAACGACCATATCATAACAAAGCCCGCTCTAACCATGCTAACTCGAAGTCGTGTTCGAACTGCGGACGGACACATCCTCCGAAAGTGTGTCCAGCGTTTGGAAAACGTTGCAATTCGTGCTCGAAGATGAACCATTTCTCTAGCGTATGCAGATCTACCAAGAAAAGTGCATCTTCAGTTCGACACGTTGATGAACCAATAGAGGGCGACATAGCAAGCAGCGTGTTCACACTCTCAGACCGGATTTCTTCAGCAAATTCAGGTCAGTTCAAAGAATGTGAAGTGCAGATTGCTGGTACTAACCTCTCTTTGATGATTGATGTGGGGCCAAAGTGTCAATTCTTAGTGATAAACTGTATCATCGACATTTCTCACATTGTAGCCTGTCATCGACATCGAGCAAGCTCATAGCATATGGTGAACCACCTACACTGATTTCTGTTCTGGGCACGGTTGAGCTTCCTGTCGGGTACAAGGATGTACATCTCGACAGCTTTACGTTCTACATAGCGAAGGGCGAGAGCCTTATGGGAGTCAATCTGTTCGACGCCCTAGGATTTCAGATGAACGACCACACTGGTGAACGCATTCGGCTCATTGACAATGCGTATAGAGAACGCTATGCTGCACTTTTCAACGAGTTTGGTAAATGCAAAGGATATTGCCATGCACCAAGGGTGGATTCCTCAGTCCCACCTACTGCACAGAGTCTCCGTCGACTTCCGTTAGCTGTCAGGGATGAAGTCTCAAAGGAACTTCATAGGCTTGAATCCGATGGCATCATCGAGCGCATCGATTCATCCCCGTGGGTGTCTAATCTGGTCATCGCACGCCGTAAGAATGGAGATCTTAGACTTTGTGTAGATTTGAGGGCAGTCAACAAGGCAATCATTCCGGATAAGTATCCACTTCCTACTATGAATGACCTTTCAGCTTCATTCCACGGAGCTAAAGTTTTCTAAACTAGACATGAGACGTAGCTATCTCCAGGTTCCGCTAGCAGAGCAGAGCCGCCATCTCACTGCATTCAACACACACATAGGCATGTTTCAGTATCGCCGTATGCCCTATGGACTGAACTCAGCACCTAGCGCATTCCAGAAAATCGTTTCTTCAGTTCTAGCTGGAATCGAGGGCACGTTGAATCTCCTTGATGATGTGGTAGTCTTCGGAGAGGACAAGGCTCAGCACGATCAACGATTAGCAGAAGTCATGACGCACCTCGCCAAGCATAACTTGACGCTCAACGAGGCCAAGTGCACGTTCGCTGCTTCGGACATTGATTTTCTGGGATATCATGTCACTGCAAATGGTCTGACGCCTACACTCGACAACGTTGCAGCTATCCGAACACTCCCAGCCCCAACGAATGTGAAGGAGCTAGCCTCATTCTTGGGAACAACGAACTTCTACCGCAAATTCGTGACACAATACGCAGAAATCGCAGAACCTCTGCAGAAGCTTCTCCGGAAGGACGCGCTTTGGGAATGGCACAACGCACAAGAGACCGCATTCAACACGCTCAAAGGAAGAATCGCAGAGCCGCCAGTTCTCGCTCACTTCACTCCAAGCGCTGAAACGTACGTGACTACAGACGCGGCAGCGCTCGCTATCGGAGCAGTGTTATCGCAAACGATCGACGGCAGTGTACGTCCGTCGCATTCGCATCTCGAGCGTTGTCGGACACAGAGCGAAAGTATTCTACAGGAGAACGCGAAGCTCGCATGCATCTATGCCTGCGAACACTGGCATATGTACCTCTACGGTCGCAAGTTCACACTTCGTACTGACCATCAAGCCTTAACAACCTTGTTGAGCACTTCAGGATCTGGACACCGCCCACTCCGCATCTACAGATGGTCAGATCGACTGCACCAATATGATTTCAAGGTCGAATATCTCGCGGGTTCACGCAACCGAGTAGCAGATATGCTTAGCCGTACACCGAACGCGAATAGCAATCGCGATAGCCATGCAAGAAGCATCGAAGACGACGTCGAAGACTACGTTCTTATGGTGATCTCTCACGTGACCGCAAAGCTTGTGACGCGAGCAGCTGAAAACAGAGTCAGCCGCAGATGCAACTCTACAGAAGGTCTGTCATTATCTCCAAACAGCATGGCCTAGAGAGATTTCCGAAGACCTCGCTCCATATCATCGTGTTCGCAATGAGCTAGCTATCTTCGACGACACGTGCATCGCCCGTGGCCCCCGAGCGGTAATCCCGAAATCGCTTCAACATCGTGTGTTACAAACCGCACATGAAAGTCATCCAGGTGTGGTGAAGATGAAGCAACGATGTCGCGAAGCAATCTGGTGGCCAGCGATCGATCGACGCGTAGAAGATCTCGTCAGATCTTGTGAAGCGTGTACTCTCAGCGAGAAAACTCAACCGCGGCCAGCACCACTGCAGCCGACCCCATGGCCGAAGAAGCCATGGCAGCAACTTCAAGTCGACATCTTTGGGAAGTCCAAGTCGCTCCTCAAAGTCAGCGATTTTTGTTAGTTGTACACGACCTCCATAGCAAGTGGCCTGAGATAGCAGCAACAAGCTCAGTCACTACGACATCAGTCATTAGCATCTTGGAGAAGATGTTTACCAAGTGGGGTCTTCCAGAATCTATCACCACGGACAATGGACCACAGTTCACGTCTGAACAGTTCGAAGAATTCCTAGCCGTTAATGGAATTCAACATCGCCTCACAACTCGCTACAACCCTCAAAGCAATGGCGGCGTAGAGCGTTTCAACCGGGTAATCAAGGAGAGCTTGAAAGCGAATTCGCAGATGGAATGACCTTCGATAAGGCCATCCAGACCCTACTACGCACGTATCGCTCAACACCTCATTCGCTAACCGGAAAGACTCCAGCAGAGTTGATGTTGGGACGGAACCTCCGTATGCCATTCAACATCCTGAAACCACCGGTTTCAGAGCCTGCAAGCACACAGGCTGAAGCGAGAGAGATTGAGAGGAAACAGCAAAGCATGAAAGCGTACACTGACAAACGCAGACGAGCAATCACACCGAAATTCGCTATCGGTGACTGGGTTCGTAAAGCGTCCAAATCGCAAGCACAAGCTAGCTTCGGGTATCGAAACCCAAACAGATCGTGAAGAAGCTCGGCTCGAATGCATTTGTACTAGATGACGGAACGCGATGGAACACCAGACGCCTTATCGCGAGCAAGCCAGGCAACATGAATGAAAGCGATTGGGAAGACACCTTTCCATTCCCTACAAGCACTGAAGATCAAGAGCAACAGCGAGCAGAACCGCGAACTGTTCGTCGTTCTCAGCGTCTAAGGAGACGACCTGGATATCTACGAGATTACAGATCTTAAATCCTTAGAGCCGACAAGTATTGAGCATAGAAATTAAAAAACTGGAACGTTTAAGTTTTGGACTCATATGAAACAATTGCTCAATATAGGTTAATAAAATTTCAGGCTTGTTGTTAATAAACAAGTTTTATTTTCTGGACTCATAAACTTTTGAACTCATATCTGGACTTAGTTATATAACATTATTCATCTCTTTAAAGGAGGGAAATATGTTGTGTTTGTAAGACTGTGCTAACAGTCAACGTCGAGGGCTCAATCCCCTTTATGTACACATGATCACAATATGATCGGACATCTTGGAATAGATTAAATCATCTCAACTTCTAAATTCATTGTATCTAGTTTTTATGTCTCTGAGTTCCTAAATACTACACTTACATTTTTCAAATATTCCAAAGATATATTACACAGGGCAACGAGATAAATCTCCTTGCACGGGCCAACTATTTGCTTTTAAAGGTTAAATTATTGTGTTTATATCACTCACTTCCTGTTCCTGATTACCAAATATGTAGGTGTTGCACTATATCTTAGTCATCCCATTTCCACACATACATAGCATATCAATACGAATTCAAACCAATGTCATCCTTATACAAAGATGTAATACACATGTTATATCAATTTCAACAATTTTGTCAAGAAAAGTGGCTGCAAATTTCATTACACCGATATAACATTATATTGAGTTTCTTGCACCCAGAACTGGCAGTACAAAAGAATAGTTCACTATCCTGATTTGACCTAAATCAAGCTGACTGCTCTATATCCATGCACATTATATCTCAATGGGAGTTGTCACTTGGTATTACTAAAGAAAATTTCTAAATCATAGATGAGAATCACCCCACAAACAGCCAATCAAAGACCAAAATCAGTCAAACATCAGGCAAACAAGAACAATAATTATCAAATTGAAGTCTAAGTCAGTAGCTAAATGAAAGCCAGGAGAAAGAAATGTACTAGTTGAACTCCTGTGGTGCTCTGGTTTATTTTCCAGTACCACAGACTGCTCTCTGCAGAAAATCCAGAAATTAACACTTTAAACACCTCAACCAATCACATAACAGAAGTCCAAATTACAGAATAGCCTGAGAGAGAACGAGAACTAATGGAAAGAATATAAATTATAGTACATATGAGCGTCTTTTCCCAGAGAACAGAATCATGCATTTGATTCCTTTTCTTTGATAGAGTTCATTTTGTTAGCATATTGCTTTTCCTCCGTACAATACATCGCTCCACTGATGGAGAATAAGCATGCAACGTCATTATTGTATTGCACACTTAGTGTGATATTCAATTACGTGCGCACATGAGCAAGAGCTACGAGCAAGAGTTGCAAACGCATGCTGGCTTCAATCACTGTAATGTGACAATTAACTACCATCAAAACGAACTTTGAACAAAAGATCTGTATATAATGTAAATTACATTGCTTGTACTGCATTTAATTTTTATATTCAAAACTTGGATCATCTTTCATTTTGACTTGCCAAATTTTGCTAGTCAAGACACTGTTGGTTTGTTTTATGTAGTGCATCATCATTGAAATTTGCTAAGTAAATTGACCTTTTTGATCCTTTAAATTTTACTGTAGTTCAATTATTTATGTATACTACTAATAATAATATTGACTTTCTTTCGTGGTATATCAGATATTGCATTCAGCTAGCATGAATACTGCACTCCTCTTCGACTCGTGCAATATTCGCGAGTTGATTGCAATATATCTGATATACCACTCAAGGGCAGCCAATATTATATAATTATTGACAGGTGAGCAAGGAGGGAGGAATCTAGGTCCTGAATAAGAATAAAGAAAAGGATAAAAGAGGCAGTGATTGAATTAGAGGAAAAATTTAGGAAATGGAAATAGAGGAAGTGTATGGACAGCAAAATGTGACAATGAATGAACAGCATAAGAAAAATTACAAAATGACTCCTTACATTACCTATCCGTGCACAAATCTCTACGCAAAGATAAAATGTAATTATGAAAATAATTGGTGAGTTGTTTCTTTTCTTAGATTATGAAGGCACTTAAAGTATGATTGCATAAACACACATCCATTTTAATACAATTAAAAACAATTTCTCTACGCACAGTATAACTGCATAACTCATGTAATGTTCTCCTAGATAACACAATAATTTCTCACTTCCAACTTTCCCCGACTGTGGCCTCATTTAACCCATCGACTACTCAAGAACCACCAGTTCCTATAGCCAATGGGTTAAGCCCTCTTAACACACAATAGTTATACTTGTATAACACTTAGTACTACATTACTAAGCACTTTACATTGTACTTATTATTACCACAGTCATTGCATTCAATTGCTGATCCGCACATGATGGTGCACACACTCCGCTCCCTGGGGCGTATTCTGGCCAGGCGCCATTATACAAGTGCACACATGCCAATCCAACCACATTAACGTTTGCATCCTACCGGTTACCCATTAAACACTTGGGTGGAGAGTGGCAAATGCAGATGTCTTGCTAAAGGACACTAGTGCCCTTCCAGGGCATGAACCAACGACCTTCGCATTGCCAGTCAAGTGTTTAAACCACTTGGCTACGACACCTCTACATGATAGACTGTTCTGTGCCACATACTGCTTTATCTCTAAATGGACCTGTACATTATAATTGTAGTTTGTATCCCACACAGAAAATCCACATGACATCCATGAAACTTCTCTAGTTAGCACCGACAGTTTCTTGTACAAGGTCATTCCTGAGGAGAGGTAGAACACTGGAATCACCCAAACTCCTATCCTTCCCCTGTTTTGCCTAAATGTGTGCATGTACCGGTGTAGTCAACCTGTTCTTGGTCTCTTGGCATCACTGCCGCCTCCCTCGTCAATACCAGGTATGATTGGTCTCTTCAGGTCTGTACAACGTACGACAAAAAGGGAGTGTGAATGAATGGATCATTCTTACTACATTCACTAAGAAGAAGTGACAGTATTCTGTGAAACTGTGCTGGATGAAAAGTTGAGTCTTACTTCAGTAAAGCTGTTAAAAAAGACTAATGATTACAAGTACATGCAACTTTCTAGGCCCAAAATACGAGGACTATGTGAACTGGCGTTCCTTAAAGGGCAAGTCCACTCCAAAAATAACTTACTTTCAATAAAAGCAAAAAAATCAGACTAACCAATCAAAAACAGTTTGAGCAAAATCGGATAACTAATAAGAAAGTTATGAATTTTTGAAAAACTATGTAAAACTATGGAACAATGAGAATCACAACACAAATTGCCAAGATGGTTATCAGTTTTTGACGTCATGTCCTCACAACTTATCAATTGCTTTATATAGTTTAATCCCATTAATTTCCATTTTTATCCCCAAAACTTGATTTCCCCATGCCTTTGCCCAGGTTATATGATTTGTATCATATTGCGTGCATGACATTTCCCAAAAACTTTTATGAATTTTGAAGAATTGATACTATTTTCTGAATATTGTATTTCATAATTATTGATTTTTATATAAATAGTTTATCAAAATTCAATTTTTTCATGATTTAACTGGACAAAAATTACTCTATATTTATTTTGTGCATCCACACAAAAACATATTACTAGCAATCTAACTTGGATGCTGATGTGAAGAAATAAGATTCTTAGGGTGAAAATAGGAAATTTATATTATCAATATACAGAAAATAATTAGTGGATAGTGAGGACCAACTGGACCATACGTCACAGACTCATGAGTGAGTTGCCAATTTGTGTAGTGATTTTCAAAGTTTTTCATGTCATTCAAAATTCATAACTTTCTTATTAGTTATCCAATTTTGCTCAAACTTTTTTTGATTGGTTTGTCTGATTTTTCTGGTTCTATTGAAAGTAAGTTATTTTTGGAGTGGACTTGGGCTTTAAAAAACTGTAACAAATATGGATATGAGAAAGGTACAGAAATCGTTTGCATTTTATTCAACCACTAACGATGATATCATAAGTGCTATCTGTAATTATCTGAAATATTATAGCAGATTACAACTGAAAACATAATTTACTGAATCATATTTTATGAAAATACTAGTGGCCCTAATTCCAGTCTAACACGACAAAACCACCTCAAAATCGACCAAATTTGGGTAAGGTAAAATGACTTTCAGTTTATTGTCATTGTCATTGTTTATTGTTGTTGGTCTTGTTGGTGTGACTAGGGTATTCTTTTGTTGGTCTTGTTGGTGTGACTAGGATATTGTTGTTGGTCTTGTTGGTGTGACTAGGATATTCTTTTGTTGGTCTTGTTGGTGTGACTAGGATATTCTGTTGTTGGTCTTGTTGGTGTGACTAGGGTATTCTGTTGTTGGTCTTGTTGGTGTGACTAGGATATTCTGTTGTTGGTCTTGTTGGTGTGACTAGGGTATTCTTTTGTTGGTGTGACTAGGGTATTCTTTTGTTGGTGTGACTAGGATATTCTGTTGTTTGTTTGTTTGATTGGTTTTATTTCTGCGTTCAAAAAGATACAAATTCAAACTCAAATTACAAAAATTCGAACAGTAACAAATACAATGAATAACATGTTTACAAAAGTAATTAAATAGAAGGTCATGTACAATTATATCATACAATTAACATGTACGAAGCATACACAAAAGATAACAAATACATAGTAAACATTTTTCAATAAATTAGAGAGGTAATTTAGAACGCAGGAGACCACCATAGTGAGCGGTTAGGCTGGAGATGGATGGTGGCCTCATAAAAAAAAAAAATTTTGGGCGACATAACTCTCTTGGGAAAACTGAGTGATCAAGTGGGTGCAGTGCAAGTGCAGGAGTGGGTGCAGAAAGCAGTTGCATGCTAAAGTATAAAATAAGTCACGGATTTATACTAATTTAAAGAGTGGGGAGCGTATGATTGTATTATTTGTCGCTTAAGTGTAGCTTTTAAGGAGTAGATAGTTGAACAGGACTTTATGTTGTCAGGAAAATTATTCCAAATGTCCGGACCAGAATGTCTAATAGATTTGTGATTTATTGATAATTTGGGATTTGTAAGGTGGAAGTTTCCAGATATGCGAGTAGGGTACGAATGAACAGAATGTTGGTGTGACTAGGGTATTCTTTTGTTGGTGTTGTTGGTGTGACTAGGGTATTCTGTTCTTGTTGGTGTGACTAGGGTATTCTGTTGTTGGTCTTGTTGGTGTGATTAGGGTATTATGGCAGATTGGAGTTTCATGATAATGGTAGGTCTTTCAAAATGTTGTACTTTTAAACTAGTGTCGATCCTTACCAGCGGCTGGTCTTTCCCTCAAGGCTTTCTCCTCTGCATTCATCTGTCTCTCAATCTCCTTGACTGCTCTATCATCATCTTCCTGGTATGCAAAGATAAAACAAGCAGACAGGGTTAAAGATGAAGTCGAGTACAGGGGAGTGTTTCACAAAGACTAAGATCGACTTTAAGTTCGACTACCTCCAGAGCAGGGCCAAATGCGCGGCCACTTTTGGCCTCGCATTTGGCCTTTTGCGCGTTTACAGTGCTAGGCCGGCCGCGGCTCGGCCCGGCCCGGCCCGGCCTTTTTGCTCACTGTAAACGGGGTCTATGTAATGCACAAAAATTTGTGTATAGTTTGAGGTTACGAAATCATCAATTTTATTTAATCATGCTGAATTTTACATGCACTGCAAACACAAACGAGTATATGAGACTATACATATGTGTATAATGTGTGGCATGAAAGTTTGGTACAACTTTTTCAGCTATTCTTGGTCATATCTCAAATATGAGGGCATTCGCAGAGTTATCCTTTTCATGGGACCATTTTTTCTACGATATTCTTCCAAACTGACATAAAGAGAATAAGAAAGCTAGCAAATTAATTTTCATCTTTACGAGAACTAAACCTTCTGTTTAAAGTGACTCGGTAACATTGTTGAAGGTTGATGAAAAAACTGCTGAATTTTTGTATGAAATGTTACTTATTATATTCCTTCTACTGTACTAACCCTCTAACATGCAAAAAATCCTGAAAAAATTCTCAAACCACAAAGATATTTATGGCTTTCTTTGAAGGCGCAACTGTGCGACACCCTCTAACAGTCAATTCTCCCAACCTTTTTTTAATTTCCCAACCATTTTTCCATGAAAATAAGACATAAGACAGGCTTTTAAAACTCTTTCAACACTTAAATGTCTGGAATGGTATATAGAGCCAATTCTTTGCTTTGTGACGATTTACATTCTCCTAAAATGTAATTAAATTGTAATAATATAGTAGCGAGAATTAAGGAATCGATCCGGTCAGTTTTTCCAAATTTTTATCATTAATAATGGTCTATTTTCACTCAAACTTTCACTCAAACTTTCAGATTATCTTTAATTGTACATCTAGCATTTAAGCTATCACATGCCAATTCAGCAATTCATAAAACAAATTGATAATTTAACTTTGAAAGACAGAGCCCATCCTCACATTGGAGTTGGTCCACAGTCTGCACTTTTCTCCTTGTTTCGGTAACCATATTTGACCATGAGCTGGAGCAGCCCTGTTGTCAAAATGACTGTAGTCTTTGATTGGTTGACGACAGATGTAGCACGTCTTGGCTCCACATCGACATGTCATCTACAAAGAAGGAAGAATAAATTTAATTCAGGATTATTAGAAATTCACTTTGCAAAGGATACTAGTATCAAAATACATAAGAACTGGTGTTCATTAATATGACAAAAAATCTTGGATGAAGATATATTGTAACAAATGAATTTGAAATTAGTTCGTGGATAGATAAATGTAAACTCTTTGTCTCCTCCTTTTCCTCCTCACCCCTCTCTCTCTATCCCACTCTCACTTAGCAATCATGTTGTTGTTCCACAACTCTCTCTATCTAGCCTTCTTCACGAGCTCCAACCCATGCCCATCTACTCCTCTCTTTTACAGTAGTTTCTTCAAACAATCATTCAAAATTACTCTTCTCCTTCCTCTGCTTCTCTTCCCATAATCTGTGCTGTCAGAGACTCAGAAAGAAATCTTGTCTGAAAGCAAATTCTAAGTAGTGACACATGTTTGTAGATTTGGTGGCACTGTAAGTTTGAAAGACAGGGAAATCTAAACAAGGGCATTTTTTTTTATAAATCCCAAGCATGACTGCCTGGCTGGAGGTATCTTACCTTATTGCAGCCTTCGGACTTGGTGAACTTTGTCCCACATTTGTAGCACGTCCGCACTTTGGCTACGGTCATTCTCTCTTGACTGTAGTGGATAGATGTAGAAGAGGACAGGAGAGGAGAAAAGAAGATAAAAGACAGAGGAAAACATGATGCGAGAGAGAGAGAGAGAGAGAGAGAGAGATTGAAAACAGCTATGAGAATCACATTGTCGACAGTTATTGACCTGTTTATATTCCAGTTCTATCAACATCTCACGCATAATATAACATCAGCATTTAGTATAAACGAACTTACTATGAGAGCCTCAATGTGGACTGTTTCTTAACCTGATCACATTCCAGACCATAATGATCCTTCCAAGGTTCCTTACAGCTACGGCAAGTTTCCTAAACGCAAAAATAAAACAAAGAACAAATATATATATACTGAAGTGGATGGATCTGCACTGACCTTGTGGCATTCATAGAATACTTTTCACAAATGATGCCTATTTAATTCACCTGGATACAGAGAAACAACTAACAATAAAATGCCTTAGCCATGGGTCCTATATGATAAATCCCCTCTGCTAATCTGCACTGACCTTGTGGCAGCATTTAGGGATTACTTTTCACAAATGATGCCTATTTAATTCACCTGGATACAGAGAAACAACCAACAATAAAATGCCTATGCCATGCGTCAAGTATGATAAATCCTCTATGCGAATCTGCACTGACCTTGTGGCATTCGGGGCAAGAGAAGACCTTATGATCCTTGTCTAGGACGGCAGCATAGTTACAATGAGGACAGCGTAGCAGGTTGTCCATATCAGCCATGTTGATGGACTCCTCTACAACCCTCTCATCATATTTTACAAGAATCTCTTTAGTCAGTGTCTTCTCTAGTTGACCTATCATTTAAAGGGGGACCCAAACAGGTGAATGAGTAAATTATTAAGTGCAAAATAAACATTTCTGCCTGAAGTCTAGGTCACTGGGATGACGCTGAAGCATCTAGACGATATTGAACAAATTTGCATAAAGTAGCATAACCAATAAATTGCAGAAATCTGGGATGTTCTCAAACCCTCACCAAGCCCTATCTGATAAAATAAACAGAGAGGAAAACCAGTAAATAAAAATGGAGAAGTATTTTTTTTGGTTTTGAATATATATAAAAATGAGCAAACTAATGAATTACAGAATCAAAGCAAAGTGAATTAAAAACTGGTCCTGAAGAAGGAAATTCAACATTTTCCCAATGACACATACGCAAGTTAAGAGCCCTTTGCACGGTCCATGTCCAAACTTCATTTGACTAGGCCAATAACGAGTGGAATGGCCATTCAAGACCTTTCAAAAAACAAAATACCGTATTTGCAAATACTGCCCTCCCCGGCCGCAGTTTATTCACAAGATTGACAAAACTTCATGTCATCAATATAACACAAAATGGTCGGTAAGATGTGTGAAGTTATTCTAGAAAAGTCCTGTACCATTGTACATTTTACTTCATAATTCTTGTTCGAGAATATACGAGAACCCGAGCGCGCATGCGCAGATCATTACGTGCGAAAATCCTAGTGCGAAACACTAGGATTTCTTTGCGCAGAATCCATCAAAATCTCCGCAATCGGACGTTATTTGATTTATATTTGGACATACAATTGTTGATTGGACCCTGGTCTTCACTACTATACGTTGTTTTGTTGTTGAAAATCATCTTGGCGGTTTTTTATCGTATTTTCTCGCCATGGAACAACATGGTTTTGATGCTACCGAGACCAGCACCGCGACTGGCGCCGCTGCCGCGAGCTCCAGCGCGGATCTCGCTACCGGGAAGGACAAGCGGCAGAAACAGGGCCGTAAGCCAAGCTCGGCGGCATCTGAAAAGACTGTAGTTGCGCATAGGCCGCACCCAGACTTTTTGATATTTTCTCTTCCGAAAATACTGCGACCTTTACGCCGGCAAATACGGTACAGACTTTTCTAATATGGAATTGCCTCATATCATTTTTATTTCAAATATTTTCGACTAACAGAATATATCATAAGGACTCACTTCTTGGAAAGATGCTGTCACAGCCATCCTCCAGACAGCACAGCGTGGCCTTGCCCTGGCCGTACACAGCTTCCTTGGTATACCTCTGAAGGCAGGTCTGACAGAAGAGGTGTCCTTCAAGGCACTGGATCATGTTCTCAAAGGTTACTTCCATACAGCAGCAACCGCACTCGATCAGCTGACCCTCCTGCAAAGAAAATGTTATAAAAGGTATTTGGTCCAGGGTTGAGCAAGTCCACATGGCCATAAATGGAGTGTCCAATTCAATTTTGGCTTCTAGTTTAGCTTCTTTCGTTTAAAAGCAGTTAAATTTTTACTCTATCACTTATCATTATGACATTTTAACATCGCAAAATTACACATAACATTCATTTTGACTCTAAAATATTCACAATGACACTTCACTTATGTCTCGCATGCAAGGTTTTAAATGTGTCAATAATCAAATCACTTGACAAAAATGACACCTTGAATACATTTAACGTGTTCTCAAATAATTGCCAATTCCAAGCTCACCTGTTCATACTGATCTTCATTCAGCCTCAGAGCAACCTCAAAATCAGATTTCTGAAGAAAACAAAAAATTAGTTAAATCAATGCAATCAAATACATTTAAAAATTGTATAACCAAACTTCAAAACATTACACACATCAATTTGTATGTGGATAATGAACCACATGCCCTAATATTTTGAAATTAAGGGAACAAGTAGAAGCGCAGATTGTGGAGTAATTTTTTAATATCACATACAACCTGTAAATAGCTGGTCAGATTACCCATTTCACCAATTATAAGAAAAAATGTTTATGAAAGCAATGAAGTTAAGTACAAGACAAAGATATTCTTTCTGGGAGTGCATTGGTTAAATATTCTTTACTAAATTTCCTCTCTGACTATTTCTTTGGAAAAAATTAAAAATTCATTACTCTAGTTTGCGATGGGCTTAACTCTTTATATGCCACACAAATAATCTCCCTGTGCCACATTGTTTTCATCATCTGATGGACCAAAGGCTTCAAGATTATTCAAGATTATTTACCTGTTTCCACTGCAAGGCTACTCGATAACAGTGTTAAAATGGTTGCCATGGAGCTAATCAAGACCAGAAATCTGTAATTTTACAAAGCCATTGTGCTGTACATAACAATCCTTCCATAAATTGGTGTCTATTGTTTTGAGCAAAATTGCATGTGTGGCGAATGAATGACCGTACAGAGAGTCAAATGAACAACCAGAGTGTTAAGTAAGTCTAGGTGGAGAATGGATAGGATTGCTCAGACAACTTACCGCAGTTTCATTGATGAGATGTTTCTTGTAGAAGTCTACTTCCTTCTGCAGTTCAGGATGCATGGCTTGGAAGATGCGAATAGGTTTGCGAGCTTTCTTCATCAGTCGAATCTCAAACTTACGACCATCTGCCGAGAAAATATTTGAACAAAGCAATCAGATGAGTCTTTGGACGGTTTACTTCAGTAGGTTCTATGACACATGATCTGGCAACAATTGCTCTGGTGACCAATGGTCTATTTCCAACACAAATCAAATTCACAACTTCAATCCTGAACCTAACCCCAACCCAATTGCAATCGTAACTAAGACGCTATATCTGTGATGAAACAAAGCTTGATTGCGAACTTCACAAAATACATGCACTGAAAACCATGGCCATTAAGCATTAAAACTTTCCACAGGGTTGGCAATCAAGGATTGATTTTAACTTTCAGCCAAGTCTACAAAGTCAACTTTGCTGTAAAAGTGAGATATATTGGTTCTCACACTGCTGCTCTATAAAAATTTAAAAAACAGTGCATGTATTATAGGGTCGATTTCTTTCCTTTCTTTTTTTTTCTTGTTACTGAAGATCAACATGGATTTCAATTAAAAGGAGTAATTGGTTCTTGGTGGTGACAATGTTGACAGATGCTTTACAGTACCAAGAGTCAAAATAGGTCCAACTTGTTCCAACAAAATCCAACATTATTTGTTTTAATTTTTTCTATTAATACTTAACAGAGATCACAATACTTTAAACTTTCAAGGAGATTTACCATCTGACAAAAGAATGAAAACTGGTCGTGCGAACTAACCTTTCTCGACATGGAAGAAAGATCCCTTGGTGTCATCACGCATCATCAGCTGGATGTTAGGATCTGCCTGGATAGCATCGTCTAGGATCTTCTTGGTCTTGGCGTAGGAGCCATGGGACAAGGACTGCAGCACAAGGCGCAGGCTGGTCTTGCTGATCTGAAATCAAGAGGTGAGAAAATTTATTGGTGAACCCTTTCACTGCATCCTCTAGGATTTTCTTGGTCTTGGTCTTGCCTCTTGAAGTAGGAGAGTAAGAGTAGTGGTCCACCTACACATCTGAATCAGTTATGCCAAGAGGAGAGACGCAAAGGGCAGTCATGAATCCCACACAAATTTGAGAATCAAATTCCATGACTTCGGGAGATTTTTTCTCCATGACTTTCCAGAAGAAATAATTTTTCCATGACTCTCCAGTTATTTTCATGACCATGGGAACCATGCACAGTTATTAAGTTCACTTTTTCCTCTTCCATGCGCAGGTGAAGCCAAATCGCTAATATCAATAATAAATTGACATGGAGCAACGGTCGCCAGAGCATGTGGCGCACAACCCCTTCCACGACTAATGTTTACCTTTATGAAATCATTGGTGAGTAGATCCAAGCCTTGATTGAAGTACTGGTGGTGGTTCGGAATGAATTCTCTCTTGCGATAGTCTAAATTGAGGTAATCTACCTCCTTCTCTTTTTCCTGCAAAGAAAAAAAAAATGATATTAGGATGTGATTTTGTTATTGCTGCTGCTGATGTTGAAGTTGTTATTGTTGTTGTTCTGGTGTTGACGGTGGTGCTGCTGCTGCTATCGTTTTATTTTACCTTTCATCAAAAAAATACACAACTGAGGGGCCAAATTATGGCAACAATTTCCAGTTATAAGCACCTGGTGAAAACAGATTTGTGACAACTTTATGAGAGAAGAGCCTAAAATTTTCTAAATTTCACCCTACTTAACTATCATTGTTTGAAGTAACAAAAACTTTTGGTAAACTATATTGATACTCTACTTTGCGTTCCACCAACTACAAAAAATAACAATTTCCTGCATCTTCAGCCAAAACTTCATCAATAACAATTTCCTTGTTCACAGCTGGTACTTGGTTAGCGGCTGGGACACCCTCATCCAGAACCTTCAGAAACCATTAGAAAAGGCAGTCTTTTTCTACACAGACTTCTTCTAAACAACAGGCACAGACTTATTTACCTTGGTTTTCCTGTACAATCCTTTTGTGCACAGATACAGGTATCTGGGGTGTTTCACAAAGACTAAGATCGACTTTAAGTTGGACTTAACTATGACAGGCCGTTCATGCCAGTTTGATCTCACCATTTACTGGCACTGGTCTCTCAAGGGACTTACAAATCATGGTCACAAATCTACAGAATTTATATTTTTTGATAATTCATTATTGAAGGAAAAAATATTATCTAAGGATCATAATGGTAAGAGCAAACAGTGGCATGGACGACCTGCCATAGTTAGGTCCAACTTAAAGTCGTTCTTAGTCTTTGTGAAACACTCCCCTAGTTTACTGCTGGTAAAAGTTAAGTGGCTGGGACATCTTCATCCAGAAGCTTCAGAAACCATCAGAAAAAGCAGTCTTTTTCTACACAGACTTTTTTTTCTAAATAACGGGCACAGGCTTATTTACCTTGGTTTTTCTACACAAACCTTTCTGCACAGGTATATCCACAAATTGTGTGTCTAGACAGGTTGGTTATCTGGTCAGATAATTTCCTTCAACCTTCATTAAAATTGTCAGGAGATATGTTGGTCATGTACTAAAATGGCAAATATTTACAGAATTAAGTGTTACTTGATACAAAGTTTTGGTGAAATCCTAGGGCAGACGTGAGAGAATTATTTTACCTTGTTCACTGGTGGTACTGGGTTAGCAGCTGATATGTCTCCATTGGCAATATCTAAATTCTCCAGCAGGTAGTTGCATGTAGCATTGACATTCCTGTGCTCGATGAGCATGCCTCTTACCACCGTTTCATCGGCAGTAGGAAACATCTTCATCTAGAAAAAGAAGAGATAAAAAAGAGGTGTTAGGCAGTGTGATTATGTTGTGCTGGTTCTCACTGCCTAGGTAGATCTAACATGAAGAGATAGACTTCAGGCGAGTTCACACCATGCAGTATTATATCCTGACTTTTGTATATATATATATATACATATATATATATATATATATATACATATATATATATATATATTACTAAAGGCGTCATTAGAGGCACATTTAGAGTGAAAAAATGAGTCATTAAGTAGACATTGTCATTAGGAGGACAATTTGGTGTCCTCTTAACGTTTTTTACGTTTTATTTCTCATAGAAGGCCTATTTTTTTTTATATATCTCTCTCTATATTTGTAATGTTACTAAAGGCGTCATTGGAGGGACATTGGAGTGAAAAAATGAGTCATTAAATAGACATTATCATTAGGTTTAGGGTTAGGTTTTGAGTTAGGTTTAGGATTAGGGTTAGGTTTAGGGTTAGGGTTAGGTTTTTTATGATGTCCACTTAATGTACCATGTAGGGTTATATATACAGTATATATAATGACTTAAGTGTAAAACGCTTTACCCTTCTGTATCTCATAGCACATAGATAGCGAGTACGCATTGGACCTATGCTGCATGCAGTTTCATTTATTCATTCCCACTGGCTTTTTATTTACACATTAAAAAAAAAAAAAGCTGCAATAACGACCAGTTTCTCCGTGTCATGCATGAACAAGCCATTATTTAAAAATATTCACATAAAGTGAACTATTGTCCAGTTATCAACAAAAATATATTTTGGACCTGCAGTTTTATTTCCTGTTGCTTTTGGGACAAGAGTTCTCAGTTAATTTAGGTGGTAATCCAGTTAGCCTCGTAAATGATAATCTTTTAACATAAAGATGTAAATTGGAGTTGTGACAGTGGTAAAGAATTGTCATGAGATTTCAATGTCTCGGTATGATTCATTCCATAAGGCATTTACACAAGTTGCATGCTCTGTCGATAGACTTTTTATATCTACAATGTAATAATGCTTTCAAAAATATGATGCAAATTTGACAATACTATGCCCCATATCTAACCTACATGTATAAAATAATCTATGATTCATTTACCAGGGGTAGCCTGTTACAGGTAAAGTTGGAATACTTTTCTTACCTCTTTCTATGAAATGATTGTGACAATATGATTTATTCTTCATAGATAAAGTTTAGATCTTTTCAAAACTTTATTGATCAACCTCTATGACTCTTTAGGTTGATAATTAAAGCGTGGAAAAGATATAAACTTCTCTATCAAGATAAGTCATATTCTTACAATCCCTTCATCACTTCAAGAAGAGAGGTTAACAAAAAAAGTATTCCAACTCTATGGGCAACAGGGCATGTCATACCAATTATCCTCGTTCATATGACCCAGTAACCACCTAAAATAAATTGCCAAGGTAAATTAAATGACATAAGCGTGGTGTGTTTCACATTTCTGCATCTGATAACATACAAATTAGTGAGAACATGTATGCTTGGTCAACAAATTAGTGAGTACATGTATGCTTGGTAGGCTTTGTTTTCTTCTTATTTTGTTTTCATCCCAACTTGTCATTCACAAATATGACCTGTATTTTGCCACGATATTTTTTTGTAATATGATTTACTATATCATGTGTGAACAAAACCCCAAAACTTACCACTAATTGCACCATGCCTTCAAGTTCCACAGAAGCAGCTTCCATCCCATCTGAATCAGCTGCCTTCGCACCTGTTGTCTCTGTCACGGCTGGTCTTGGGGCGGGGTCCAGTCCCGGTATCGATGCCTTGAGAAGTCCTCCAGCTGGGTCATACACCTGTACTGGGTTTGGCAGTGGTCTAACTTGCACAGGAGGGTGAAGAGGAAGTGGCGCAATGGGCAAGAGAGTCTCTGGGGGAGGAACGGTGTCCCTGTTCATGTATTCAACAAATTCCTTGACTTTTTGGTTATAAAGCACATGCTCTTGAGTCAGTTTAGCATGATTGCTCCCTGCGCTGACATCAATTTTGATAGAAGGTCTATCCTTTACACCTCCTGTATTGATCTGATTTAACCCATGGTTTTCAACTGTTTTTGGAATCTGAACCTGTGAATGAGTTGTAGTGTGTGGAAATGATACCACCGGTCTTTGGTTCACGACATTAAAGGCACTGTTGTGTCTAACATCTCCATTAATTGTACACTTAGGAAGTATGGGAATAATTGTTTTGGAGCTTCCAGCTAGGTGTTGTTCTTTGCTTTTCTTTATCATTCCTTGTGCTGCATTTGAAGAGCTTGATAGTACCAGTATTGGGTCCGGAGTATGCTGTTATTTAGGGTAGGGCTTAATTTGGCTGCAATGCTGGGTTGGGGGAGATTTAACCTCACACTTCCTACCCTCATCCCTTGAGACATGCTATTATTTAGGGTAGGGCTTAATTTGGCTGCAAGACTGGGTTGGGGGAGATTTAACCTCACACCTCCTACCCTCATCCCTTGAGACATGCCATTACTCAGCATTGAGGCACTCTTCAATATTACAGGTTTAATCCGTTCTCCTTGTTTGGGCGTGACTGCAGACCCAGAATTGGTTCCACTTTGGCTCAATTGCTGCGTATTGGTTGCAGGTCTCAAAGAATTATCACTAGGGGCTCTGCTTAAAGTGGCTGCTTTGGAATGCAGCTTGGTGCCACTGGGAGTTGAAAGTTTAAGTGGAATACCAGTACTTCCTGCAATTTTTGTAGAACTGGCTTTGTTTGGGCCATCTTTAGCATCAGTGTTTTGGAACATAAATTTTGGAAGGATAACCTCTTCCTTGATTTCAGTTTTTAGTGTGAAAGGATTGTTTATTGGAATAGCGCCTGCTGGTGGCGGGACCAGAG